>OZ020530.1:51974372-52574372 GCA_963971445.1 Ornithomya chloropus | reverse complement strand
ACTGATCCATAAAAATTTATTATTTATATATAAAATAAGCATAATTTGTACACTAAGGATATTAAATGATCGACTATAACCGACTATAACATTTTCATAACTGCTTATTAGTATTATTTTTCCAACTTCATATAATTAATGTGTGTTGTAGTTAAGATGGATATAAGAAATCAACCAAGCTAATTATATACAAAAACATTGATATTTACAATATTTACATAATAACAATCTTATCAAAGGCGTTTATAGCATATATTGCAGTTATTAGAGTTAATAAAAAATATGCGTTAGTTCACAACATTATAGAGTATGCATTTATAACTTTTATTGGGTGGACTACCTATTTATTTACAGCCAACATTTCAATTCATTTCACGCATTAACGTTATGAAAGATGAAATTACATCGTGTCGTTGTGGAATATGAGACGAGCATTATATCACTGTTTGTATATAAGCTCGTATATATATACGAGTTCTTTACTTATAATGACGACTCTTATAAAAGTTACAGAACAGTGTCTTACATATATATTAAAAAAATAAATTTATACGTTAGCCTGCATTCATTACTGTTACTGTTATTCTCACGATTGTAAATTTTAAGATATCGAGCTGAAATTTCGTACAGACACTTTTCGTTTTTGCACGCAGATCCCTATTTAAAATGAGCAAAATCGCTCAAAATCCACGCCTACAATCGACAAAAATATATATATCTGCCACAAAATTTGACCTATGAACTTGAAATTTGATTAGTTATCCTATTCACCGATGTACCAAAAATGGGCGTGATCGGATAACAAACACACCCACAATTTAGAAAAAACCATAGTCGAACAAAACTTCACTTTATACATACACTATTAGAGGGCGTAATGCTATACCTGTCACGTCCACCGCTTGTATGAAAATGTGGAGGGAATTTAAGATTTACTTTTCTTACTTTTTTATCTCTATTTTTTTTCTCTATCTATACATAGTAAAGGTTAAAAACATATGAGCTGTTGTGAAGGAAAATGGTGCAAGTCCATTTTAACTCTTTCAATTGTCATATAAAATATTTTCAAAATTGAATTTGAAAAATATTTCAATGTGTTTGGAAAAGTGAATTCGGCACCACTTTCACTAACAACAGCTGATATATTGGCTTTATGATAATCTAAACGTTTGCTTTAATTGCTTAATAACCCTTGACAGTCAATTTAAATCAATTTCTTTTTAGGATAATTTATTACTTTTATTATTGTTAATCTTAATAATTTTATTATTAAGCAATGACGCTTTAATAGCAAACAAATACATATTTTTTAAGCAGCTGATTAATTAATCAAATTAAACGCTACACGATTGTTGATTATAGAGAATTTTGTCATAATTAAAAGCAGCTAACAGCATTAAAATAACAACGCCAATAAGGACGACCATTTGTATTGCTCCCAGCAGCTGCTCGAACACCAACGCCAACTCCACCGCCACCACTGATTAGCCGGCCTGCTTCCTTTTTACCAAATAATGCGACACCAACGTCACCATCAACACCAACAACACCGTTACCACCATCTCTACCCCAATCCATACCCATATTAGATCTTCTTTGAAAGTTTTGTGCCATTAACTGGCCAAAAAATTGCACTAAATATTTGTTTTAAACTTTTATAATCCAACTTACAGTTTGACCTGTAGCCCGATTAATAGAATTTAAATCTTTAAAATCATAATCCATGATAATATTGCCTTCACCATCATCATCATTATTGTTATCATTGTGCTTGTCATCACTATAAATAACATAGTGAGGCGGCATTTCTGAAATGTTATGTATTTTTTTTAAAGAAATTTCAATTCCACTTAAATGTGTTTCCATACCTTTGTTTAAATTTTTAGAATGGCCCCGAAGTTTTTTATAAAATTCTTTATTTCTTTCTTTATTATTGTGCTTCTTTTCCAGAGCATCATGTAATGCAGCCATGAAACGATCCAGCAATAGATCAGCCCTCTTCTTTGGTACAATCATCTGTAAGTTAATTTTGTAGTTTTGATTCAATCCAGTACATGAAATCTTGATCTCTCCAGTATATATAGTTTTAATCGTCAATGTCCGTATGTCGTTTTATTTTTAGTTATTGAGGCTGTAATAAATTTACAGCCCCGCCCTCAATCGACAAAAATCTATCTATCAAACATAAAATCGTAGTGAAACAGTTGAAACGTATATTTATATTGAGCCCTTCCATAAATATGCCAAAAGGGGCCGGTATCGAGTAAATCCACAATTTACAAAAAAAAAACAATTTTTGTGTGGAATAGAACCTGGAAGTTGCTGCGCAGTTAAAGATCGTAAAAAAGTACCGGCCACGCCCACATTTTCAATATAGATGTGGAGGGTATTGTAGATTTGAGATTTTTTTATATCCACCATCATATGTATCACTGTCAAAACGTACAATACACACCCATCCCTCGTTTTACACGGTATTCGTTTTGCACGTTTTCAATCTTACACGGTTTTCAAAATCAAAATTAAAAAAAAAAATATGTAGAAAATAACTAATTTTGACTGCACACGAATTTATTTCTACTTAATTATAATATATAATGGTAACACTTCAGACGTATACATGCTCTACTGTCATAAACTTGTACATACGTTGTACTTTGATAAAAACAAAAAAAAAAAACAAAAATGGGAATTATTTAAATGAAGTACACCCATCCCTCGTTTTATACGAGAGATACGTTCCTGACAAAACCGTGTATTTCGAAAAAATAATTTTTATATGGAAAAACCGTGTAAAACGAAACGTATCTCCCGTGTGAAACGAGGATGGGTGTATATTTTGAATCACTCTTCAATTCTGAGTTAATCCATGTCTTTCTGTCCACCTGTCCGTCTGCGGTTTGTGTGCTCTGTGTTTATCACACACCTGATCGCACAATTTGATATCGATTCCAAACTTAGCAGAAGTATTGGTAAAGTTCATACGTTGGTTGATTTAAAAATTGGGCAAAATCGTTCAAGCGAAACGCCAAACGAAAAAAACTGAAAAGGGAACAAATTTGAAGTAAATTTTCGGTAACACTTATAAAGTACAGGCGATATATTGACATATACTTTCTAGGGGAAGCTTTGGGACATCTATGGTAAGTATTTAAGATTTGCACTTAGCTAAATATAGTTTTTATACCCTCCATATAAGATGGGAAATTATTATACGGTCCTAAATTTTGAGATATTGAGCTGAAATTTTGTGCAAACAATTTTAGTTTTGCAGATTGCTCTTAAAAATGGGAAAAATCGGTCAAAAGTCAGATCACAAGCAACAAAAATTTACGTATGTGTCACAAAAAATGGCCTATGAGTTGTAATTTGGTACACATATTTCAGTTTATCTCTTCCATCGATGCGCTGAAAATAGGTGTGGTCAAATAACTTAAACGCCCACAATTAAGAAAAATCTATATATTTGCGAAATTCACCCATAAAGTTAAAATTTGGTTTGCATGTTTATAATTACCGGATATTCATCATAATTGGATTCGATATTATCTTGTCCATTAAATATTTCATCAAATTTTCCAGCATGATTTTCAGCCGTTAATAAGCGTTTATCATGAGGTGACTTAACATCTTTCAATTCTACATTAAAATCCTTACTAAATATCTCTTCGGGTTCACATAGACAATGCTGCAAAGTTAGGCAATAAGTTAAAGCAAATGTAAACCATGAGCGACTAAGAAGTGGCGAGATGGAATTTGTGGTCTTTAATGCCATAATCGGCTTATGTTAGTTATAGGTTGTGTGGTATATGTTACACTATATATGATATCAACACTTAATGAATTTCTATGGTTTTTGTTAATTTTTTATTATTTCTTTAAAATTTAAGGAAGAACATTTTATTAAGATTGAAAATTTCTACTGAATTGTTTGCCAAGCCAATTCAAAGCTTTTATAGTTTTCTGCGACCACCAGTGAACTCTTCCCCTATTACCTCAGTTTTATGTTCTTCTATTATCCTTAACAAGAAATGCTTCTTTTTTGTGGTGATTTTTTAATTGATATTATGGCTGTTGTTGTTATAATTTGAATAGATTAATCACTAAATCAATATGCTATAATCATGTATACAATAAGTTATATAATGTTCTTTTCTCCATATACGGGTATGTTCGTTCTTGTGCTATTATGAAAAACATGTAGAAGCACTTATACACAAATCAGTCAAAACATCCAATTAATCATATGATGTAACAAAATATTACATACATACACAATAGTATGTATGTTTATATGTGTGGATTGGACTTTTGGAATCATTTGGGAGACTCCCAGCGTAACTTGTTACACACCAGGTTACTTTTACTCAACAATGCTTGCATGTATGCGTGTCAATACACACTTAAACACGTGAAAACATTATAGGTCGCTATACGCAGCCACTTAATATCCTAAAACGCGTAAATTTATAACTTATGATATTTGGTTGTACCGATAAACTCAAGTTCTTGTCATATAAAAGTCAAAAGCGATTCTAAAAATGGTTTAATTGGGTTCAAATTTAGCTCACTAAATGTACCCAATTTTTATTAAAAAATTAAAGAACACAAGTAAGATTTGGCTTAAGCCAAATCTTAAATACCGCCCACATCTACAACGGTGGGTGTGGCAAATATATATATATATAATTTGCGCCTTCTAATAGTGTATGTATTACGTAACAGCCTGCAAGTCTAGTTTTACGCTGAATATGGTTTTTTGTAAATTTTGGGCGAGTACGTTAACCGACCGCGCCCATTTTTGACTCATTATTAAATGGGATGTATACGCATACCAAATTCAAGTTCATAGGTCAACTTTCTTGGCGGACATAATGATTTTTATTGAGTGTTGGCGTGTTTGTAAGCCGCCCACGTCCATTTTTGGCACATCGGTGAAGGGGATAACTATAATTATGTATACCAAATTTTAACTCCATATTTCAATTTTTGTAGCAGATATACAGATTTTTAACATTTGTGGGCGTGTCTGTTATTCGATCACGCCCCTTTTTGGCACATCTATAAATAATAATAGATATAAGTACCAAATTTCAAGTTCACAGATCAATTTTTGTGAAAGATAAATAGATTTTTTTCGATTGTGGGTGTGGCTCTTAACCGATTTTGCCCATTTTAAATAGCGATCTGCGTACAAAAACTAAAAGGGCCTGTACAAAATTTTAGCTTAATATCTCAAAATTTATACCCGTGAAAATGCCAAAAGACAGACACAGATTAACAAATTCTCATTTTTGCACAAATTTTCATTCAATTAAAACAATAAATTCAAACTTTACATTTCACGTTTCATGGAAACAGCATCTTTTACATCCTTAAAACCCTTATAACAATAAAAAATTATTTAAATTGTACAGCGCATGTCCCAGTTTCATTAGTGCTGCAGCATTGTCAGCATCTGTCAAAAAAGGAAAAGAAGAACAAAAAAAAATCAATTTACCTGTGATGTGAGAAGAAAAGAAAAGAATTCATTTAGCTAGAACATTTATCGGCATTTACTTATATAAGTATTAATACAGTTATTAGATAAAATAGATAATGTGAAAAAACCTAATAATCCTAAAAAAGGAAGAATATTGAAAAGCCATGTCTTTGTACGAGAAGCGTAAAACTGCTAGTGAAATGAATATAAGTTATGAGTAAGTAGTGAAAAAATCGTGAAAACATGACGGGAGTATGTGTGTGTGTGTATTATACGTTACTATGTCATTCGCATATTCCTCCTTACAGAAAGCAGATTAGCAAAACCATTTGTATTTACTTTGAAGCTTTTTCTAACAAGCTCACTTATGTAGTGGTTTGTGAAAGACTCATTGAAAATAAATTTATTTGGTGGACGAAAAAGGAAACGCCTAAAAGTAGGTTACGTATTGTATGTGATCATGTTTTTATAGACATTACCCCGAATGAGAAGTGTACTAAGTACGCCATACCGTGTGCATTACTCAGAAGTAGATAGATAGTAGTAGATTGCTCATTCTCCTGCCATATCAACCTAGACTTTGATATGAATATTCTTAACTGTCGATGGATTACCAAGTCCAACGAATTTAAATTCTGGCAGAAAAAACTCTCACTTTTTTCCTCAACTAAAATAAATATAGCACTGGTTTAGCCCTGAACAATAACAGTAAATTTTTTAAGTGCTTATTTAGAGATTAAATTACTTAAGTACTTACTTAAGTATAAAATTAACTCATTGTCAGTCCTTGAGTCCTATTATTATACCGCGCCCCACTTGAAGCAAAGGGTATATTAAGATTGTGCAGTTTGTAACTTCTAAACGGCACATACCTCATCCACCTTCAATTAGAATCAAAATCTGATATGTCTGTCCGTCTGTCCATGTAAATTTTTACGCTATAGGTCGCCTTTGTTGAGATATTTCGAATTTTGATAAAATCATATGTTTCGGCTCAAAGTAAAATTCTATTGAAAACAAGCCAAAATATTATAGTCGGTCAAGGCCGTCTATCAAATACCCTACACCACTTATTATTCAATTTAATTGTTTTCTTTGATAAATGAAAAGTTTTATCTCTTTATATGTACTTTTATTTTCAAAAATTTGAAAATGATAAATATGTCACAAGATTTGTTGTAATGTTTTGTTTGTTTATGAATTTAAAAAAAAATTTATGTGGGGAAGGTTTCTAAAAATGGTCCGATCTTATACATTTTCAAAAGGGGTTCTTTTTGGGCCAATACATATCCTTCTACCAAATTTCATCAACACGTCTCAAAAAATGCGACCTGTAGTTTGCGCACAAATTTACATGCACAGACTGTCGGACAGACGGACACCCGGATATGGTTAAATCGATTCTGATTTTGATTCTGAATCGATCGGTATAATTGAAGGTGGGTGTGGCCTTTGCCGTTTAGGAGTTACAAACATTCGCACAAACTTAATATACCCTTTACCGCAAGTGTTGCAGGGTATAATGAACGGAATTGAAGCTTTTTTATTATTATTTATAAATTATTATTATTTATTATAAAAGAGGTTACAACCCCTTTTATATAAAAACGCCCACAATTTACAAGAAAAAACTTATTTAGCTCAGAAAACTAGAAAATTTTATAAGTTAATAATTAATACACACACTATTAGAAGGTGCTACTCCCCCTCTTCGTATATATATATATATATGGAAGGTAAAATTGTAATAAAAAATCGTCACTTCTTTTTTATTTACAGGGGTAAATATATGCTGGATCCTCGTTATATGACTAAACGTGATCTACAATTTTATTATCGCTATTACAATATAACGAAAAAACGAAAACGTTTCAAGAAAATCATCTTTCTTGTCTTCTGCTTCTGTTTCTTCTCCTACATCTTCATTGACTATAATTTGAAAACGAAATTGTGGCAATTGAAGGATCATTTCGAATTCATACCACGAATCGATGCCGACTACAATATCACACAAGCCTATTTTGTAAATTTACCCGGTTGTCGGATGCCTTTCTTTCCTATAACCGATGACAATATTGTACAATTTATGTTTAAGCCGGAAAACTTTACATGTAAGAAATCTTTAATGAGTTCCAGTGATCAGGGTCCATATTTATACCTTAATATGAATGCACATGAAATTGAAGACACTTATGGTATTGGTGGTATTGAAAATATAGTTTGTAATTATACCGAAATCCAGCGTATCGATGATCAACGTAATCGTTATTTAGAGACGTGGCCTTTAAAATTGAGTTATAATCATATGATGCCGATCCGAAATGATGTAGAATTTTTAATGGTCGAATGTTGGGATGAAAGTCATAATACAATTTATAAGGATTTCCATTTTTTCGTGGTGAATAAAAGGGAAAAATGGGAAGTTACGCCTGCTGTACAGCCAACAAAAAGTATGGATATAACAACTAGTGCATCTTTAGCCAGCAGTAGCTTTAATAAAAGTATAAGTCTGGTTAAGGATCCCAAACTATCCAGGCATAACCTGCCCGATCAGATATCGGTGATGATTTTGGGTATTGATAGTGTCTCACATTTAAATTTCCTGCGACAGATGCGTTCCACAGCGGCATTTATTCATCAATACTTCCATTATGCAGAATTTTGGGGCTACAATAAAGTCGGTGATAATACTTATCCCAATCTTATACCCATTCTAAGCGGTTTGGATGAAACTGAATTGGCTATTTCTTGCCTAGGACCCCTTTCCCGTTACGACAGATGCTCGTTTATTTGGAAACGTTACAAGGAAGCTGGCTATACGACCGTATACGCTGAGGATGTTGGATTAATGGGTCTCTTCAATTATTGCCGTACAGGTTTTAAACGTGCCCCCACCGATTTCTATTTACATCCCATCGTAGTGGAAATGGAAGAGCACATAAGTTATATGAAAAGTTTTAATGTGGAGCTGTGCAAGGGAGGCAGGCGTACAGTTGATTTAGTTTTGGAATACATACGAAAATTGATACCGCTCTTGGTCAAGGGCAAGTTTTTCTCCTTCTTTTGGACCGTAACCATGACTCATGATATGTTTAATATGCCCATGCTGCTGGATGCAGATATTAAGCGATTATTGGAAGCTTTTGATATAACGGGAATTTTAAATAGTACCATGATCTTCTTCATGAGTGATCACGGCTTGCGGTGGGGCTCATTTCGTAAAACCTATCAGGGAATGATGGAGGAACGTTTACCATTATTGATTGCCTTGTATCCAGAATGGTTAAAAGCAAAATATCCGGAAGCTATAGCTAACCTGCAAACCAATACGAAACGTTTAACAACACCCTTCGATTTATATGCCACTCTAGTGGATTTGATTGACTTGCGGAATATACGAGGACTGACTTTAACGGCTCGAGCTGGCGAATTGAATGATCTTGAGAATCCTATGCCCCGAGGTATTAGTTTATTCCTTCCCATACCCGAACAGCGTACTTGTGATAATGCTAATATCGCGTCGCACTGGTGTTGCTGTCATCAGCGTCAAGAAATGCCCACTAATGATGGTCGCGTACAGCGAGCAGCCCGCTATATAGTTAAATTAATCAATGAACGTTTAAAGCCTCATCCACAGTGTCGCGTATTGTACTTGAATTCCATAATGGAAGCGATTATAGCGGCTCCCCATCATAAGATTGTTAAGGAAGAAGGCCTAAGTGATTATGCGATTGATATTACGCTGCGTATACAAACCAAACCGGGTCTGGGATTGTTTGAGTCTACAGTAAGAATGTCACGCTTTGGGACAACACTAACTGGCACAATTAGTCGTATAAATCTTTATAGTAGTCAGAGTTATTGTATTAATGATTATGCACTGAAAATGTTTTGTTATTGTCATAGATAATTTGGATGTGTTGTGAAGGAAGTAATGTCAGTTTTTACTTCGAACCTTAATAATCACCCAAGCATTTATTGACCCAAATTGGGTCCGTCCTTATTATTAGTATACGATATTCGATAAAATATTATTAGAAGAAAACAAAAGAAAATATTATAGTCGAATTGTAGGCAACCATTTAATGCCCTACACCAGCATTCCTGTTGTAATTTGTTAAAACATGTAAGAAAACTAAATTTGAATACCTTCCACATTTACAACGGTGAGGCACGTATTACGCCTTCTAATAGTGTATGACATCACTTTGCAAGTTGAATTTTACGATGAGTACGATTTTTTGTAAATTGTGGGCGTGTTTGTTCTCCAACCAGGCCCATTTTTGGCACATTTATGGATGGGATAATTACAGATACGCATACTAAATTTCATATTCATAAATCAACTTTTGTAGCAGATATACAGATATACATATTTTTATTAATCGCATAACAGACGCGGGGTGGCATTTTTAATACGTCTATGGATGGATTATATATACCAAATTTCAACTTAATAGCTTAATTTTTGTGGCAGATAAATATATTTTTGTCGATTGTGGGGGTGGCTCTGCGCGCAAAAACTAAAAGTATCTGTAAAAAATTAGAGCAATTGCAAATGGAATGACAAACTTAGCGTACCCCCATTTTATGTGGAGAGTATAAAAATTACTTTGTGCAGAAGCTCTAAATGGAATAGGGATTTAAAAATTGTCCTACCAAGTCTAAATTAAGCCCAGCCAATTATTAATCTAATTAACCATTTTTTAGAAAATTCTATGAAATAATTTTAAGAAATACTAAAATACGGCATTATATAGGGAGAAGCCTTAAAAATAAAACGAAATAGTGTCTTTTTCAAAACTGACCGTTTTTGGTCCTAGTAATACATCTGAACCAAATTTTGTTAAATAATATTAAAAATTGCGACCTGCAGATTAATTACAAGATATGATTAAATTTATTTAGCTTCTTAAGTGTTTGATATAATTAAAGATGGTTTTAGCATAAAGCGTTTATGAATTACAAACAGCCTTCTACTACATGGTGGTGTAGGATTTAAATATGTCTACAAGTTTAGATTATTATCCTCTTAGTAATTTTACATATTAATGGATTATAGGAAAATTATGTGAAATCTATTTAACAATGGTTCAGTGTAATGAATTAGTAATGTAGAGCCTTTGAATATCTAAAGAAAATTAACAAACTCATTTCTAGCAAAAATAACTTTAGTAAATATTGAAATAAACTCAAATCTAGCACACATATAAAATATTAAAATATTTATTATTATACCCTCCACCTCAGTGATGAGGGTATACTAATTTTATTCTACCGATTGCAACACCCAGAAGGAGGCGTCAGAGACCCTACAAAGTATATATATTCTTGATCAGCGTCAAAAACTGAGTCGATTTAGACATGTATGTCCATGTGTCCGTGTGTCCGTCTGTTGTTGACACTCTCGCGGTCGTAAATTTTGAGATATTGGGCTAAAATTTTGTACAGGCACGTTTAGTTTTTTCAAGCAGATCACTATTTAAAATGGGCAAAATCGGTCAAGATTCACGCCCACAAGCGACAAAAATCTATTTAATGCGATTACTATAGTCTATTTATTTGCCACAAAAATTGAGCTATAAATTTGAAATTTGGTACGTATGGCTATAAACATTAGCTTCATCGATGTGCCAAAAATGGGCAAAATCGAAACAGATCCACGCCCAAAATTAATAAAAATCTTTATATCTGACACAAAAGTTGACCTAGAAACTTTAAATTTGGTTCGCGTATACATAGTTATCTCATCTACCGATATGACAAAAATGGGCGCGGTCGGATAACAGGCACGCCCACAATTTACAAAAAACCATATTCAACGTAAAAGTAGACTTGCATGCTGATACGTAAGCATACACTATTAGAGGGCGCAATATATATATATATTTGCCACGCCCACCGTTGTGGAGGTGGAGGGTATTTAAGATTTGGCTTAAGCGAAATTTAGTTTTCTTACTTGTAATGTTAATTTAACGCCCTTAAAAACAATTATTATAATCAATATATTCAGAGTATGAAAATAAAATTATTAAATGATCCTAGGGTATTTTACAAGTTTACGATTCTAAGCGTAAAGTAAAGTGCTGTCCTTCTTTAATGCGGTATGGTAATTTAGAATCTTCGAATTTCTCCGATATAGTAAACTTATTTGCAAACTTTTTTGAAAAGTCGTATTTTCTAACCATTATTAACATTATTAATTATCCTTATCCCATAAATAATTTTGATATATTTCCATCCATTCAATTTACTCATGGTGAAGTTTATTACAATCTGTCTAAAATAAAATTTTCCACGTTACCTGGTCCGGATGGGTTACCATCCTGTATTCTTCGATCTTGTGCTGATATTCTAACTCCTCCACTGACTGATTTTTAACAAATGTTTATCAAATGGTTTTTTCCCAGCAATTTGGAAACACAGCTTTATTGTTCCACTTTATAAAGTGGTTCTAGAATCAATATTGAAAATAATAGAGGTATTGCCAAATTAAGTGTTTTATCTAAGCTTTTCGAGTCCTTATTAACTAAACGAATTACTCCTATGATAAAAACTATATCAACATGGATTTTTTAGAGGCAGGTCTACGGCTACTAACTTACTACACCATTTTCAATTGAAATTGGTAGAAAGGCAATTGAAATTGAGAAATCGCATTTGAAATTGGGAAAAACCCATTTAAAATTGGGAACCGCACTTAAAATTGAGAAAGCGCATTTAGAATTGGGAAAAACGCATTTGTATTTGAGAGAAACACATTTAAAATTGATAAATCGCATTTGTAATTGAGAAAAACACATTTGAAATTGGAAAAAAAATTTATTGGCTACAAAACTACATATAAGTATATCACATTTTTAGTGGTCTTTATAACATTTTTAACATTATAATATGACATTTTTATTATGTAAAAATAAAAAAATTAAATTGTCTCAGTGTCGCACAAATTATCAGTTACATAACCTCTTTCGGCTTCTTTGCAAAATGTTTAATGACAACTATCATCTTTTTGAGCCGGTTATAGCCGACATTGGTAAAATTAGAAATATACTATTACGTTCGCGCATTCGATCGCCAGACTGATGGTTTTGTTGATACATGTTTCTATTGTAAATGTATTAGCAAAATGTCTTATATTGGATCTGTTTGCACGAGTGACACATACGTATGTAATTAGTCTTGCATACACATCTAATTTATTTTTCTCTATAAATAATTTTTATATTTTGTTATTATTCTTATATTAATTATAACTATGATTTATTTATATTTTATCTACTATATTTTTATTTTTGATTCACATTAATATTATTCATATATGTTTTAATAATAGTCGCATTGGTTTTACTAATATTAAATTAGTTTATCTCTAAGGCTGTTGTTGTTGTTATTGTTGCTGTGCTGCTGCGGTTGTCTTATGTTTTTTATATATTTATATATATATATATAATTGATAACTTTTTGTATTGATTAGTTTAATATTATATTTTTTACTCTTCATCAGGAATTAGTTAAAATTGTTTTGTAACTAATGGATTTAATAACAAATACAAATGCAAATAGAAATAACAACCTTCGTAGCCGATTTAATACAATAATTATCAACTCTGTCAAATTGATAGTTTTATATAAAAATGCAGAAACAAGAAGAGGAGCAAAAGTTTTCTTATCAGTACCTTTGTTTATGTTGTTTTTGCTAAATGACATAGGAAATTTTAATTTTTGCATTTTTATATATAAAAAATTTCATAAAAAAATTAAATATGCACCCCGCAGACAATTTACGTAATGGCGATAGAGAGCAAGCATATATAATACGACAAAGTAAGAAATGTTTTGAACATCGTGAATCTCAAGCCACGGCTATGACAGTGGATTTCACCGGTCAATGGGTACTATTGGCTGGTCGACGCCATTTGGCATTGCAACGCTTAGGTCAAGATGATTTAGTACTTCGTAAATATTATACAAATTCGAAATATGAAGTCTCAGCAGCAGAATTTGCCGTATGTCCCGAAAGCAAGGAATCTTGTGCAATAGCAGTAAGTTTAGAAATTCTTTAAAAAAAAAAACAAATATCAAACAGTTATTTGTTTATAGACAAATCAACACATTGATGTTGTTACCTGGGGTGCTGCCGATCCACGTTATATTCATTCATTACGTGGCCATACACGTGTTGTTACCGACATTGATTGGCATAATAAAAATCCTAATTTATTAGTAAGCTGTTCTATAGACACTTTTTCCCATATATGGGACTTGAGAGATTCCCGTAAACCAACTTTATCGCTAAGCGCTGTCTGTATGTGTAAGTTTTTGATATAAATTATGTAAGAAAAAAAAATATTTTTTTATTAACTTTTATGAAGCGGGTGCCACCCAAGTTGGTTTTAATCGTGTCTCGGGAAATTTGTTAGCTGCTGCTCATGATGGTGACCTACGTATATGGGATATACGTAAAGGCTCCTGCCCCATTCATTACATAACCGCCCATTTAAATCGGTTTGTTAAAGATATTGAAAGTTTCCAAACAAAACACAGATAAAAAGTGTTTAAATTATAAATTACAGAGTTCATGGCATTAATTGGTCACATCGGCGGGAAACATGTTTAGCTACGGCCAGCCAAGATGGTACAGTAAAATATTTTGATATAAATAATCCCCGTAGAGCTGAAAAGATAATAACAACATCATCACCAGTATGGAGAGCCAGATATACGGTAAAATTTAATAATAAAAGGATGCAACATGTTACTATTTAACACCCTACACCACTTAGTTTCACAAATTACATGGACATGGTTAAATTGATTCAGATTTTAATTCTTTTTTTTTTTTTTTTGGGTGTTATCAGTGTTGGTATGGACTAAGAAATGTCTTATATGTCCAGCAAATATTCTCTATTATTCAAATTTTTACTTCTTCGCGATTAAAATTTCTATAACACCAAAAGTTAAACGCGCACTGAGACTTTGATTGAGTATGCCATCCACACAAACCCAATATACCTGTTGCCACAACTGCAGCAGGGTATAAAAATTGTTATTAAAGACTTTATTTTTATTTTAGTTGGTCACACTATAGTTGGCGTGTGATTTTTTGATTTTTTAATTTCATGTTTCAGCCTTTAGGGAATGGCCTTGTCAGTATCGTGGTGCCGCATATGGGTCGCGGTGAAAATAGTTTACTACTCTGGAGCAATAGTAAACAATATGATCCCGTCTGTTCATTTGTTGGTCACACAGATGTTATATTAGATTTTGCTTGGCGTCCAGATCGTACCAACACATCAGAAATTGTAAGTAAACGCCGTCATACCCTAAATGAATAATAAAAACTTGTACTTACAAATCATTTGTCCAGGAATTGGTGACATGGTCACGGGATCGTTCGTTACGTGTTTGGAAAATTGATGAGAAAATGTTGAAGTTGTGTGAACCGGATAATGAAGCAAATGACAATAATCATGTAAACAATGAATCACGCTCAGCCACACCCGTTAAGTTACAAGCTTCCACCGAAAAGATTAATTGTGGTAATAGGGAATCTCATCCCACACCATCTCCGGGCCATTCTCGTTTTATGCACAAAGATGAGATGGCACGTTCTTTAAGCGACCAATCGACCTGTTCATTACATCATGAATTTTCTCTGTTAAACACTAACATACCACATGTGGAAGTGGACACGTTGGATGCTATTAAACGTTATGCGGTTTTTAAAATAACAGTCGGTAGCCATACTGTTATTTTGCATATCACCTTCCCCTCGGAATATCCCAATCCAAATTGTGAACCCGAGTTTGCCTTTTGTCAAGGGACCACTCTTCAAAATCACTTATCGAGATTTATGTTAAAAATGTTGAAAACGAATGCTTTGCAACGGGTAAAAAAATCAAGAACATGTTTGGAGCAGTGTTTACGGGCTTTGGTCACAGCTCTTAAAAAAGTAATTTTCTTGATTATATTCTACACCAGAGGAGTTGTCAACTTTGTCTATATTTAATTGCATCGAAGATTAATTTACTCAAATTATTTAATAATGTCTGTGTCCTACAGGTCGCATGTTCTGAGATATTTCAATGAAATTTTGTAACAAGGACAACTATTGACTTAAAGAGGAACTCTATTCGAAATGGGCCAAATTGGACCGTTTTTATAACCCTTTCCCATATAAGGTTTCGAATATGAAATAAGTAAAAAACGAAATTTAGCTTAGACCAAATCTTGAATTCCCTCCATATCAATATGCGAAATGTGGGCGTGGCAGGTACATGATTGTCCCTTCTAATAGTGCATGTATATCGTATCAGCTTACAAGTCATGTTTTACGCTGAGTACGATTTTTTGTAAATTGTGAAAGTATGTTGTCCGACCTCGTCCATAGATGAATGGATTAACAATAAATATGTACACCAAATTTCAAGTTTATATATCATTTTTTGCATATCGGTGGATGGGATAATTTTATATATGTGTACAAAGTTCCAATTTAATCAGTCAATTTTTATGGTAGATATATACATTGTGGCGAATTTAAGAGCGTAGGAACTAAAAGTGTCTGCATAAATTTTCGGCTCACACAATATGTCAAAATTTACCACTGTGAGAATGCCAAAAACAGACAGACACTTGGACATACGATGCATACGTACGATTTAATTTTTGATGCTGATTAAGATCATATATACCATGTAGGGCCTGTGAAACCTTCTCCTGGATGTTGCAAATGGAATTACAACGGGGATATAACTCCCCCATCTTATGCAGAGTTATTACATAAATAAAAATTAAAATATTCCAAATGTTTTATCGTACAGAACCATTTTTACAAGCTTATCATCGTAGAAATATTTTTTCTTTCTTTACCGTACCAGTCTGGTGTTGGCCTGGATAAATCCCAATTACGTTTACAATCACCCCGTTTAGAGGGTGCTTTGAGCGGAGCCTTACACGGTGCTTGTATACCATTTCCGCGTACCTCTGGTGCCGTTTTCAATACCGTCGGCACACTGTGCAGCTTTGCACAATCTCTCAATACCAAACGTCTAACTTTACGCCATGAGAATATTACACCGCGCACATTATCCGCCATAAATGGAGGCGGCTTATTGGGCAATGTTATGGGACCTCAGCCCGTACTATACGCACATCGAGATGCCAACAGTTCCTATTATTTACAAGGTCGTATGAGTTCGAAGCATTCTAAAAATGCTAAAAATATACAGAAAACAGTACGCGCCAGCCCTGTGGTATATATATATGAATGTAGCAAATTGTTGAACATGAATCGAAACATGGCCCAAGAGTTTTCCTTGGATAAGCGCGACATCATTGAAACCTGTAAACATAATCGGAAATTGTGCGAAACGAATGGACGCTATGATTTATTGTTAATATGGAAACTGGCCGAAGTGATAGCAACACCAAATATCCCCACCGAAGCCAAGTTCCAAATGCTGTTTTATAAGGACCCTTTCAAGAAGTTCTTATTGGAAGCCTTGATTATGCATTTCGCCAATTTTGGTGACCTACAAACAGCGGTAACCTTGGCCTGTCTATTCCACAAATGTCCGCCGCCCAAAGATCTGAATGGTGGCAGTGGAATTGTGTCAACTGCTTATAACAACAGTAGCAGTGGTGGCGGCAGCAATTCCTGTCAATCTAGCTATCACAGTAAATTTTGTCATAACACTTGCAAAAATTTCTCTCCCTATCACACTGTATTACCCTTAGACACTCATGCTATGCCCTGGAAGCTAACCACTGCCCGTGAAGCGAATACTTTACTATACAGCAAGCAATTGCGCAGCAACTCCTGGTCAGATTCTTTGGATTGGATGGATGCCAAATTGTTTAATAAGGATACGTATGCTTGTTCATTAATACGTCCCGCCAAGATGCCTTTATTCGATCAATTTAAAAAAGTTTACGCTGAAATACTGTTTGGTTGGCAACTAATGACAACACGAGCCTTGGTATTCTTGTACTAATATTTCAAATAGAAAACTTGAATCTGACCTATAAAAAATAAACCTTTTTTAGATCCTTAAACATACCATGTACACAAAAAATCAACCTCAAGGTGTGGACTTTGTGGCTGAATGTTCCAATTGTCATAAAAGTAAACGTACACCGACTTGTGGTTCGTGTCAACGGCCGGTTATGTTTTGTACTCTGTGCGGTTTACCAGTTAAAGGAGCAGCCAATGCCTGCTTAGCTTGTGGTCATGGTGGTCATTTACGGCATATAATGCAATGGTTTAAGGTGCAGTTGTTACTTAAAAATTTTATATATTTTTTTATACCCTACACAAGGAGATATCGGAGACCATACAAAGCATATATATTCTTGAACAGCATCAAAAGTTGAGTAGATCTAGGAACATATGTCCGTCTGTTGTTGGCATCTCAGGGGCGTAAATTTTGAGATATTGAGCTGAAATTTTGTACAGGTACTTTTAGTTTTTACACGCAGATCGCTATTTAAAAGGGCAAAATCGGACTAGAGCCACGCCCACAATAGACAAAAATATATTTATCTACCACAAAATATGAACTACAAAATTGAAATTTGGTATGTGCATTTATAAATATTAGCTTCATCGATGTGCCAAAAATGGGCTTATTCGGATTACAGACAGGCCCACAAATAATAAAAATCTTTATATCTGCCACAAAAATTGACCCATGAACTTGAAATTTGGCACGCGTATACATAGTTATTCCATGCACTAATGTGCAAAAAATGGGCGTGGTCGGATAATAGACACGCCCACAATTTACAAAAAAAAAAAAACATATTCAGCGTAAAAGTAGACTTGCATGCTGATACGTAAGCCATACACTATTAGAGGGCGCAATGTATATATATTTGCCACGCTCACCGTTGTGGAGGTGGAGGGTATTTAAGATCAAACAAACTCAAAACAAACTCTTTCATTTGACATCCATATTATATAGATTGTTAAAAAACCGAACATGCGTCTTTTTATGGCAGCTGCCATTTTGAATATTTTATAGGAAAGTACTTCAGCATGATAGAATATAAGAAAATGTTCCAAGAATCGTTTGCGAAACTCCATAATAACATAATAAAAAACCAGCTACTTGAATAAAGTCTTTTTTGAAAAGACGGACAGATTCTTTATGGCATCCGGTGCACAATTGATTAAAACAACAATAACAACAACTTTTTCTTCCCATCTTTATTACAACAGTAACAATATTTACAATTTTTTGTGCATCTTGTGCTTAAATGTTCAAATTGCGCAAGTGATCTAAATCACATTTTACAAAAGCTCATATTTTTACAAAAATCTGTAAAGAAATACAATTTTAATAGAAAAATCGATTTTTTCGAAAAAATGACAGACTACAGAAAATATTGTGGTCAAATATGAGTAGAACGGCAGAAATTTATTTATGCACATAAGATGAGGGGTATACTAAGTTTGTCATTCCATCTGCAACGCCCACAAGAGGTTCTAAGAGGATAAGAATTATATACTTGATCGGCACCAAAAACTGATCCGATCTACACATGTACCTATGTTCGTGTGTCTGGGTGTCCGCCTATTGGTTCTCTCACAATTGTAAACTTTGAGATATTGAGTTAAAATACAGGGTATACTAAATTTTTCCTTGCGTTTGTAACACTCAGAAGGAGCGTCAGAGACCCTACAAAGAATATATATATTCTTGATCAGCATCAAAAACAGCCGATCTAGGCACGCGTCTATCTGATACGTAAGGCATACACTATTAGAGGGCGCAATATAAATATATTTGTCACGCCCATCGCTGCGAATGTGAAGGGTATTTAAGATTTGGCCTAAGCCAAATGTAGTTTTCTTGCTTGTTTTTTATATATTTTTATTATATTAATAAACTTTTTGTAGAATCATACTATGTGTGCCTCTGGCTGTGGTTGTCAATGTTTGGAAAAGACTGCCCTTATCCTTGAACATATAAAATAAAGCCAGTTAGCGCGCTTCCAATAAACACTTTGTTATACCATAATTATAGATTCAAGTTTACTTGTGATGTTAAAAAAAATTCTTTATTATAATTAACATTGTTTCATGTACATATTACAAAGAAAAGAAAATAGAGGAAATGTAAGTTTTTTTTTGTTGTTGTCTAGTCTTTTGAGTTTCGTACTCCTTATATCACTTAATGAACATTGCAAGTAAAACAAAATAAAACAAACAAAAATAATATATCGAAAAATACTAAGTAATGTACAAATTTCATATACAAACAGTTCTTACATAACGAGAATTATATATTTTTTTTATTAATTCCGTCCGTTAGATTGGATGGAAATAAGAATAAATTAAATATGTATAAAAAAAGTTCAATTTTTTTTAATTTCAGAGATCAAACCGTAACCAAGTTATATAAATGTTTACAAATAAGAAAAATTAAAATCTTTTGTATGTTAAAATATAAACGTTATGTAACCAATTCAATCAATCAACTTTACATAAGCGTTTTATGATTATAACCTTCACAATCCTATGAAACTTTTATGTATTGTGAAATAAACTTTGAAATCATTCATCCTACAAAGATTTATCCCACAATGTAGCTTTTTGTGGATAAGGGTCCTAAAAATAGTATTAGGCTCTAATCAAGGTTCCCTTTTAAACCAACACATGTTGTTGTACAAAATTTCATGAAAATATCTTAAAAACCATTACGTCTTACTTAGATCGCTTCACAGAATTATTCTGAATAAATTTTTTTTTATATTCTCTTGCTTCAAGAGTTTGCTAAACATTTGCTAAAACTTGGTGGTACAGGGTAAAAAACAAATAACGTTTTACTAAATCTATTTCAGATTGCAAAAAAAAAAGATTATACAGGAATTCAATATTACTAAACGATTAAAATAATCTTTAACGGTTTTAACGTTACATAACGTTTCGTAATTTTTATATTAATTAATGCGATAACTTAAGCATTGCTTAACATTTTCTAAAATGAAGGAAGATTTCCGTAAGTGTCGTGACAAAAACTATTCGGCCATATAACTTGGCCATGTTTAACCTTTTTTTACACCCTCCACATAAGATGGGAGCTCATTTCATCTGCAACAACCAGAAGAAGGTATCAGAGACTCAACAAAGCATATATATTTTCTCTATCAGCAGGTAAGTCCGTGCGTTGTTGGCACTCTTACTATCGTAAACTTTGACAATTTAAGCTGAAATTTTCTACCTTCACTTCTAGATCAGCAGATCATTTATTTAAAATTGACAAAATCGGTTGATCCATGCCTTTAATCTATGAAATTATCTTAATCAATAACGTTGAAATTTGGTATGTGTATTTATAATTACCCCCATGTACGGATGTGCCAAAAATGGGTACAATTTATAAAAACCCATCTCAACGTAAAACTCGACTTGCGAGCTGATCCGTAATGCAAACACTATTAGAGGGCTTAATCATGTTGTTGCCCCGCCCAACTTTTGTAAGTATATGTGGAGTATGCAAGATTTGGTTTAAGCCAAATTTTTTTATAACTAAAGTTACAATAACGTTTGCATAGCTGTTGTGATAATTCATAATTAAACATAAATTTATGACTGTTTCGTTTTCATTAACTGCTGTTATACAAAAAGGGTGTGCGTAAGAATTTGTTTTATTATTAGTTGATCGTCTATTTGTTTAAATGAAATGAAGAAAAATTTCCCTTTTTTTTTTTGTTTTTCTTGTTGAGCATTTATAGCATTTTGTTTTTTGTTTTTTTTTTAATTATCGCTATCGTCTTATAATGAATCAACAATTGGACATGTATTGAAATTTATCAAGAATATTTTGTACCGCTTTCATGAGTATACGAACATTGCTGCACTGTTGACTTTTCGGATAGCTTACCAGGAATAATTGACAATTACGATACAATTCGTTGATAACTTTAGGGGCATGTTGCATAATAATAGGATCATCATGTTTCATGGCCAACAAAGATTCGCACAAATAACTGGTAAATTAGAAAGAAAAAAGTGAAAAATCGATCCGTTGGAAAAGAAACGCTCGCTACCTATGCTTCACTTCATTGTGATTGTTCATGTCTGCCGATATTTGTTGTATCAACGATAACAACACTTTCTGTTCCAGACAACAGGTCGGTGTGAAGATAGTGTAACGATCGGCATTCTTTAAAGTAAACTCCACCAAACTCAAGTCATTGGCCAGCAAGGCCTGATGGAAGGCTTTGTTGATTTGGCCCTGCATTAATAAAACTTTAATGGTATCTTTTACGCCATGTATGGGAGCCGGTGTGCTGGCTTGAGAACGTAATACCGGGGCTTGGCTTTCAAATGATTTCCGCACCTTTATGTTTCAAACAAATAAAAATAAAAAAAACTTCATTTTCAAATATCTTCATTTCGGACTAACGAATAATACTTCTGATCGTATAATACCCTGCAGCTGATGTCCTAACGACACTTCCAATGTTTTAATATCTTTACGGGTCTCCGTTAAGAAGTCTTGTACGGTAGCGCGGTGCATCGCCAATATTGATTCTAAATTATTATGCAACACTGAAAACTTGTTCAAAATATCTTCAGTGGAACCTTGCATTGGCTGCAATTGTTGCAAGTAATTATTATATTGGTCTATAACTATAAGAAAAATGTATTTTGGAATCAATTAAAAAAAAATATTATTTATTACTATATATACATACAATCCTTGATGCCGACAGAAAAGGCTTCGTGTAATTGTTGAAACATATTTTGTGAAGATTTTTCATAGGCGGGTATCAATGTGCTGGACATGGATTCAATGAAAGCTGCCTGTAAACTACCCTGAACACCCATTAGCACAGATTTACCAAATGCTTCAAGAATATTCTGTAAGAGCAAGAGTAAAAAATTAGGAATTATAACGGTTTAAAATTAGAAATCTACACCATTGCTAATAGTGAAAATGTTATATTCGGTCAAACTCGATGACTACAATTAATTGAGTGGTATACTCGAGGCTTTGTCAAATAAAACATTTCGTGAAATATCGTTATTTAGAACGGGGTTCTAAAAATCGTTCAATTGGGTCCAAATTCGTTACAGCCCTCTGTAGGCTAATGAACTATTCTTCACCAAATTGTCAAAAAATATTATGAATTAAGAATTTTCGCCAAATAGAACCTTATATCTAAAAATGGTCCAATTTGAACCATTTTCAATGGAGCACATCTTTGGGTCAAAACGCGTCCTTGCATCATCGAAATATGTTAAAAACTGTGGTCAAAAGCTTACGCACAAATTTACATGAAGAAACCGACATGGTTAAATCCTTTGATTTTGAATCGATAGGTATAATTAGAGGTGATATTTAACGTATAGAAGTTTACCGCAAATGGTGGTGAGTATAAATTCCTCATTTAGAAATGATAACAATCTCCCAAAAAAAAAAAAAAAATTAAACTTACTTTACTTTTGCAAGCATCAGCTAAATTTTCTTTTAACATCTCATCATAATGGCTCAATTTGTTGGCAACATCCACTTGTATTTGATGTTGAAACGCATCCAATTTATTGGACAACATTGGTACCACTTGTCTTTGTATCTCATGATTCATCACATCACCCAATTGTGTCAGAACACATTGATTCAAAACTTGTATAATAGTTTCAGTCAATGTTTGATTTTTAACATCCCTGCTATTATAGGAATATGACAAATTATTAGAGGAGATAAAAAGAAATAAGCCAAAAAAATCTTCAAACAACCCACCCTTCTGATGTTAAACCGGCCAGTCTACGTTTCAACTCAGTTTCATAACGTTTCAGATATTGTTCCATTAGTTTGCATAACTGTATTTCCAATTTATAAGATAATTCAGTTATATTATTATTGATGGTTGCTAAGTTATTGGCATTCATCATTTCGTTAAATCCATTTTGTAAGGTATTTATTTGTATTGATTGCATTTTAACCAAATCTATAGCGAAATAAACAAGCGAAAATGTTAGTAATGGGTTAACGCCGATCATTTAATACCCTGCAGCTCAAATTATCCTATAATTAGTTGAGTTGTTTCAGTGAATTTAGATTCCTTGTCATTTAAGTCACTTTGCCAAATATCATTACATGAAAAGGGATATTAAAAGTGATCCGATCGGGTCCAAATTTGTTACAGCCAATTATTAAGCTATTTAACTATTTTGCAATATTAGCAAATTTTGTCAAAAAAATATTAAGAATTGCGAATATTCACCACATAAATAATAAGTCCTTATATGGGAAAGGATTCTAAAAAAGGTCCGAATCCTCTATTTTCATTAGAGTTCCTCTTTCGCCCAATATCTCTCCTTGTACGACATTTCATTGAAATATCTTAAAAAATATTATTATTATATCCTCCACCTCACTGATGAGGGTATACTAAGTTTGTTCTACCGATTGCAACACCCAGAAGGAGGCGTCAGAGACCCTACAAAGTATATATATTCTTGATCAGCGTCAAAAACTGAGTCGATTTAGACATGTATGTCCGTGTATCCGTCTGTTTTTAGCACTCTCACGGGCGTAAATTTTGAGATATTGAGCTGAAATATTGTAAAGGCACTTTTAGTTTTTGCATGCAGACCACTATTTAAAATAGCTAAAATCGGTGAAGAGCCACGCCCACAATCGACAAAAACTATTTATCTGCCACAAAAATTGAGCTGTAAACTTGAAATTTGGTATGTGCATTTATAAATATTAGTTTCATCGATGTGCCAAAAATGGGCATTTTTGGATTACAGATACGCCCACAATCGACAAAAATCTTTATATCTTCCACAAAAGTTGACTTAGGAACTTGAAATTTGGTACGCATATACATAGTTATCCCATCCTAAATGTATGATGTACTAAAAATAGGCGTGGTCGGATAATAGACACGCTTTAAAACCCATCTTGCAAGCTGATACGTAATACATACACTATTAGAGGACGCAATATATATATATATATATATATTTGCCACGCGTTGTATAGGTGGAGGGTATTTAAGATTTGGCCTAAGCCAAATTTAGTTTTCTTACTTGTTATATTATAATATTAAAAATATTATTATAACTTAAGTGGACATTTATATGAACATACAGTCGGAGAGATGGACATGATTAAATCGATTTAAAAAGTGATTTTAAGTTGAATTTAAGTGTGACATTTGCCGTTTAGTAGTTACAAACATCTACCATAAATAGTGCAGGGCTTTATAACTGTATACGTACCCATTAATTCACTTATTTTTAAATTCATTTCACTTAATTCAGGACTGGACCGGGTGGCTGGAGCATTCGCATTAGCAGTAGTACTTAAATTGGGTTGCTGTAAATGCCCATTATTAAGGCTACTCATTGAGGAGGCATTTACAGTTTGTGGTATTAAATTGGCAGCATTCAGCAATTCGGTGGAATGTTTAGTATTAGATACTTCAGTCCAAAGTATTTTCGTATTAGACTTTATAATAGAGTCTTGTCCCACTAATAGTAATTAAATAAAAATATATAAAATTTAAATGAATTTGAATATGAAGAAATACTAAAGCATTTACCGGTAGTTGTTTGTGTGTTGGTATCCTCTACTTTAATTAAAGATTTTACAGAATGCTCTTCTAATAATTGTTCATTACCGCTAAACGAACCCTTATAATCTTGTAATGACATAATTTCCTGTACTTCGCGACTAGGACTGGAACCACCACTAGTCAAATTGTCATTTATATTACGACCAGGGTTTCGATCGATGGCTATAATTGAAGAGACAAAATATTTTATCTAAATGTGTTTTGAAGGGTATATTAAGTTTGTCATTCCGTTTGCAGCACTCAGAAGGAGGCGTCAAAAACCATGCAAATTATATATTCTTAATCAGTATTAAAAACTGATTTGATCTAGACATGCATGTCTGTATGTCCGCGTCATGTTGGCATTCTCACGGTCGTAAATTTTGATATTGAGCTGAAATTTTATACAGATGCTTATAGTGTCACGGATCTCCGTTTAAAATGGGCAAAACCAATCGGGAGCCACGGCCACAATTAACAAAAATCTATTTATCTGCCACAAAAGTTGAGCGATAAAGTTGACATTTGATACACATATTTAGCATATCACTCGATGTACAAAAAATGGGCGTGGTCAGATAACAGACACAGCTACAATCGACAAAAATCTGTTTTTAGCAACAAAAATTGACCTATGAAGCTGGATCTACATCTATTTATAATTAATTTTACTCTTTTTATTGATGTGGTCAAAATGAGCATATTCAAATAACAGGCACGCCCACCATTTACAAAAAATCATATTTAGCGAAAAACTCGACTTTCCAGCTGATACATACACTATTAGAAGGCGTAATCACATACGTGCCACACCCACCGTTTGTAAATGTACGTGGATGATTTTTAAGATTTGACCTAAGCCAAGTTTTTTTCCTGTTAATTATACGCCCGCTTACCAATGAATTTCTTTTGATTTTCCACATCATGTTTTAAAGGTGTCTGCTGCTGCTGCTGCTGCTGTTGTTGGTGTAGTTGTTGTTGTTGTTGGTGTAGTTGTTGTTGTTGTTGATGTTCATGATTTTCTATAATTTCATTGCTTGACAAATTCAACATATTCAAATTGTCCGGCTTCGAAGATGAACCGGTGACACTGGCCAACATTAAAATAGTGTTAAGAACATCCGTGCTGACATTTTCGGGAGTTTTTTGTTCTGTTAGAACAAATATGAAAAAAAAAAATTATGAAATATTTTGTATATATAAGTAAAAGAACTAAAGTTCCCTATTTATATACTATAACTATGGGCGTGGCAGGTTCCTGATTTTAACTTTTAAAAGTGCATATAACATAAATCAACTTTAACATGGAATTGGACACGAAAGGAAAGTTATAAGTTGTGGACACTTCTGCTAACCAATGCCGCCCAATTTGGAATATATGAACACATGTACCAAAGTTCAACTTCATGGCTTAATTTTTGTGGCTGATCCAAATATTTTTGTTGATTGTTGATTGCATGCACTTACTTCTATGTCTGTACAAAATTTCAGTTCATTATCACAAAATTCGCGATCGTGAGAGTGCCAACAACAGGCAGGACGGACGGATGCGACTGTATTTTTTTAAATGGAGATGTTGATCAATAATTCTTCAATAAGGACATAACAAAAGTTTCGGTTTCAGTTCTTGAGTTATTTGGATCTTGTAAGCCACATCTTTATGAAAATTCGCCACAATGTGATTTTAAAGATTTCCAATTCCTGTGAACGGCGTGGAATCGTGGACTTGACTCATTTAGAACTGAAGCACTTACAGCTGCAATACTTTCGGTACTTCAGCGTTGCATTGTCTCACTTTCCCAAGACTAAAATTTGTCCAATATACCATGGACACCCTGTCTGGCATGACGATTATTACGACCGAAAATTAGAGTAAGCGTTCTTAAAGTTGCGGTGCAAAATATTTTCCAAAACATCACCATGATAAAAATGTCAACTTTACCTAACGTTTTGACATTGACAGATCATGAGAAACGTTCAAGTAAGCGTTCGTATTGGAGTACAAAATTGTTAGGTTCTTGGTGAAAAACCTGTTGCCTGAGTGTTTCAAAGGGAATAAAAAATCTACTATAAAACTTCTAATATGTACCTTTCAAGGTAGACGAGGTGGCAGGAGAGGTAAAAGCATCCGGAGTCATAAGATTCAATTGACTAAAACTTGTGGTAGAAAGATTGGCAGCTGTCGCTGCATGAGGTGATTTATCAGTCTCTTCAGCGGTTGGTGAAGGTACATTCATTACAGTGGAATCAGTCGACAGGGTTGTTAAATTCTCTTGAATGCCATTTAATAGATTACTTTCTGCTTTGATACCTAACAACAATTCAAGAGGATTTTTTCCCCTATTATTCGTTACATTAAGGTCTGCGACAACGTCATTATTAATATTGTTTTCATTCTCTTCATTATCATCGTCATCATGATTATCATTATTATTGGCTATTGATAAACCATTATCACTCTCTTGATTAAATGATATACTTAAACAATCATTGTGAGGTGATAATGTCTTGGAACGGACCGAAATATGATCACTGCTATGACTTGATGACATGGTACTTTTCAAATCGGCACTCTCTTGTACCATTGGCTGGTATAAAATGTGACATTTTTGCACACTTTTCGATTGGACAATATACATACGAATCACAACACAACAAATCGAATTCGTCTCTTCATCATAATCATCCATTTCTTCACACAAATAATCATCGTTGGAACATTTGTAGCGACGTATAGCAGCATCAATTATGGAAAAGGATAATATGCCAGAATTTAAGGGAAATTCGGCCACACTTTTTATATACACGTTGGGTGGGAAGCTGGAGTTGGAACTTTTTATGGTGGTAGTTGAAGAATTTGATATTGCACTGCTGCTGCTGGTGTCTTTTTGCAGCGCCACTAAGCATTCATCATTATCTGAAGCGCAATCTTTTATAGATCCACTGCATGCATTAAAATTAATAATTTGCATCACATAACAGGCGCGTGTATCTAAGCTGGAAACCACCAAGTATGATGAGGTACGATCTATTTCGGCAAGAAAATGTAAATTTTTATCACCACCATCACGGGGCGACAGCATTGTGATGGTTTGTAAACAATTCCAGGTACCACAATCCCATATTTTAAATTCTGCATTATTACAAGCAGCGGTTATGACAAATTTCCAATAAATGCTAAAAAATAGATTTTTTTTATACAAAAGTTTTACGGAATAAAACTAAAATATAAAATAAAAGAATATAAAAAAAATTATATTTCCTACTCGGTATTGCTTTTGGTAAGATTGTCTAGAAAGAAAAATGATGATATCGGTTTGCCATCGTGAGGTTTCCATTCATGCAGACAGCGTGGATCTTTGTCGTGTAAATAAACTTGATAGAAACGTATAATACCATCAGTGCTACCCACACCCAGTGTAGAACCATCTGGTGACAAGGCTACCCAAGTGATGATAATCGATTCATCTTCATGTTTAATAAAACCAGTTTGAATTTGATTATCTATTATCTTGCCAATCTGCATTAAAAAAGAACAAAAAAAAACGTTACCACAATACGTTAAAAAATTAATCTCTATCTCTATCTCTCTCTGCAGCAACTTACCCCATGTTCAGCCACAATAGTATTTATATTGAAACATTGAAATATGTTACCACGTGCCCAAACGATCAATTGATTGTCTTCATCATCCTCGCCGGGTATTTCTATAAATGGACACCACGATATCTTGTCATGTTTGGGTGTATGATTATTTAAAGGTGATTCAATTTTAATAAGCAAATTGCACAACAACGTATCATCGCGCTCATCAATTTGGTGAACGTACAAACAATTCATATCAATACACGCCAATATATGTTCCTTTTCGATATGAGCAAATTGCAAGTCCAATACATCACCAGACATACCCTTAATCAAAGCTCTCAAGGCGCTCTCTGTATTTACTACACGTACCATACCCTCCATGCGTGTAACTTTATTAACTAGAAATTCGTTTTGTTGTTAGAACAAATCATTACATAAATGCTTGTGCATACCATTTATAACGTAAGCCACATATCTCTCATTGAGATGGACCGCAATCAAATGGGCCGGATAGTTTTTTATTTCCCATTTGTAATCGACAATATTTTTTAATTTCACTCTGGAAGAGCCGTGGTCATGATTACCAGGACTGGTCAACACTTTAACATGCGACGAATTAATTTCTTGGCAGCACTGCTTTAAACCCGGTTGAAATGCTCTAATATATCCAAGAAAAGCATTACATTACTAGTTAATTTGCTATATGTACCTGTACTTACATAATGGCGGCGCCATTACTTTCATTTGTATTTTCAGTACTGCCACCATTTTCTAATGCATTTTCAACCATAATGGCATTAGTGACGATTGGTCGTTGCATGTTACAACAACTATCCATTGTATCCACAGGATTGAAAATTACTTTTCTTTTTAAACAATCTTTTAACAATGCCCTGGCAGCGGCGGTACTGCAGCTATTAGTTGTATTAACTACACGAACTTTTGTTAAGCCACACCTAGGAAAATTTCTTACAGACTTTTTGATAGCGGCATCCAATGCCAACAAGGCAACTAACATTTACAGCCAGCAAATGATAATTAAATATTTTCGATTTTCTTTCGACTTTTAATATGTAAAAGTCCTTAAAAGGTTATTTTTCTTCTCTTTTGTCTTTTTCTTTTTTTTTTTTTTTGGTGCGAAGACAGTAATGCTTCAGTTATTACATAAAATTATAAATAATTTTAATGTTATATTTTTAAAAAATATCGATTCTTTTATATATATTCTTTTTTTCCACTTTTTGCAAAAGCTTGGGTACACAACTATAATTATGAACGGTTATTGCGATTTCTTTGCCTTTAGAAAAAACATGTACCGTTTAATAGGGCAGGTAGATTGTTAATTATATGTAAACGCTATCGATATGTTGCAATAGAATTAATATGTAATTGTGCAGATTCGCGTCTTGACTGTTGACGCGCGCACACGCTCTATGTGCATAAATAATATTTATTGCGGAGTATAAGCATGATTAACAATAAGTAAGTAAATGTTACATGTTGTATGTGAAACAAACAATTATCTGAAATAATGAATAAGCTGAATGTATAAACTGAGAAAATCTAACAATAAACAATCGATTGGAGCAATAACATCTAAGAGAGGATAAGAAAAGCTTCGTTAATTAAAAAAAAAGAGAAAAGTAGTGCCGCTCGATTAAATACAATTCTACATTGGCAACCAAAATTGTAAATTTTATGTATTCCGTTAAAAATGTGTATTAGTTCGCTAATGATCGTTTCGTTTTTGTAATGACCGTTACAAGGTCAATCAAACGGTAAAGACAGTAACAAACCATAACAACAATAAAACTAGCTAAAAACAAAGCGCTCATCCATCGAAATATACAAGAGGAAGGAAAAAAGAATTAATAAAGAAAAACAACAGATGACATAAATAATTATCTGGAACATACGCTTTTACGTTTTTTTTTCGGGAATGTAAGAATTAATGGAAATCAGACACTAAGGAAAAGAGGCGACTATCTTAATACTAAAATGAATCCTGCACTTTGCTAAGGCGTTCTACCTGAGCCTTTACCACTTTAACGCGACGAATCTATCTGTTGTTGCTTCGCTAAACCCCATTTTAAGAAGAAGAAGAATATTGAATTGTACCCGGCACAGAATTAAACCATTTTTTGTAAAACAACAACAACAACAACAACAACAATTATAATTTACTTGTACTTGGTTGCAGACGCGTCGCTAAGAGCCATTGCTTCAGTATCCTCTCTCAAAAATGCGCGGTAAAGAACAGGGAGGGCAAACGAAAAATAATAAAACAGCTATTGAGAACCTTCTAGAATGCGAGGAGAAAAAGTGGATTTTTATGATGAAGTTGGGCAAGTCTGTACATTGAGATTCTTTGGTTGAAAAAAAGTTAGATCGCACGTGATTTAACTGGTGGCAGTGAAAGTTTGTATCAATTAAATATCCATAATATCACAACAATTACTGAAAGATATCTTTATCTTTAGCTTTATTTTCGAGAAGGTGATAAAGTCGCTAACATCCCCGCTATTAGCGGTGGTCAGTATATAAGTGGTACTATACGTAATAATTTTGAGCGTAAGCCATAATTGCGTTTAGAATATGAGCCTATGGCTCTGAAGCAAGGGCAAATTATTTGTGATATATGGTGATGTAGGACAAAAGGGGCCATATACTGTCTATATAGCATTTTATCGTCATGTAGTGCCAATATGTAAACCAAGTGTAGTGATTGCTATATTGTAGTGAAACTTGGTACTGTTGTAAGTGTACATTAGTTTCTAACAATGTATTTATTTACCTCCAGATGCTGAAAGAGCAACTTCCTTTCTGCAATATGCCTGGTAAGGGGAGGATAAATCAAGTTTGCGAACAAGATTAAGAAGACACTTGTCTGTTCTGGTGTATATCTCATTCTGCCTTTATTATTTTCAACTAGTACTATTTATATCAAACTTAACCCAGCCTAATAATGACATTGTTATAGAGTGTGTCACTTAGTGCATCACAAAATCGATGTCATTAACATTACAGTATCAGTGTCACAGAATCGGCCAATCTTCATTGCCAGCTGTAACATTTGCCATTGACGAGCTAGACAAACGCGTTCCCATTTCGAAAAATGAGAAATACGAGAATAATGAATCAACGTGGAAAGAGAACAAAGAATGCAAGGGAAGATTCAATTATAAAGAAAATATTTGTGTAAACGAAGAATTAGAGGCGGTTAACATTTTATTGGGGGAGAGGCGGTGCTGTTGGTATTGGTCGAGTGGTAGCTGATTGGGGTGAGGGGAAGGCATTGATGAGTGGGGTAGTCCATAAAATACAACTGACTGTCACGGCTGGGAGGGTTTCGGAAGACGACAACTAGTTATCGTAATTGCGGTTGAACACACCACTTCCGCACCGATTCGGTTTGATATAAATAAAATTGTTTAACTATCACTGCGTATTTCCTATTTTCGTGCTTTTATCGTCTGACTTAAACACGTGATCATGAGTAAAGCTGCTAGGAAATATTATTTTTTTTTGTTCATCACCTGTGGTAAAAACTGCGGGTTGAGGAACCCCCTGTGTCCTCTGAGCTAGCTTGGCAAAGTTAGCGGTGTCTAGTGTCAGTAATTTGGCACGTGAACTGGGTTGAAGGGTTTGGGCAATGATGCTAACATTAAATGGTGACCGAATGATAACGATGAAAGAAGCCCAGATAGGGACCTGAACTCTGAGCCCATACAACAATACATAGTATAAAAGGAGAAAAGTTAAACGGTGGCAGCAATTCAATTCAATTTGAATTGGAAGTGAAAAATAATTTTTGAAAGGCAAACGGAAAATATGGTTACTGCGCCATCTTAAGAAGGAGAACTTATATTAAAAATTTTGTAAAAATTATCACGCTGTCTCTGGTCTACACCTAAAGTCGAACACAATTGATGTTTTACATTAAACTTTAATTATATTAATAAGAGAAAATTGAACTACAAAAAATCAATTGAATCAATAAAGTCATTATACATAATACCAAAGGAAGAAGGGCGAAAGGAAACGTCCAAGATGAAAACCACATCCAGACATTATTTAAAAGAGTACGTCTGTCAATATTTATATCCAATATGGGAGATGGGATTTCGTTAAAGTCACGATTTTCACAAATGAAATGAATCCGATTATGGATCGAATCGCACCAATTTTCGAATTGAATTCCTATATAAGGCTTACTTCACAAATTTATTAAGATTTTGATTACACCCTGCACCACTTGTGGTATATTAAGTTTATGTGGATGTTTGCAACTCCTAAATGGCAAATGCCACACCCACCTTTAATTATACCGATTAACCATGCCAGTCTGTCTGTCCATGTAAATTTGTGCGCAAGCTGCAGGTCGCATTATTTGAGATATTTTGATGAAATTTGGTACAAGGACATGTATTGGCCCAAAGGGGAACCCAATTGGAAATGGACCGGATTGGACCATTTTTAGAACCCCTCCCCATATTAGGTCCTATTCTTTTTTGAGATATTTCGATAAAATTTGGTAAAATGATATGTATTGGCCCAAAACAGAACCCTTTTGAAAATGGATAGGATCGGACCATTTTTAGAACCCTTTCCAATATAAAAAAAATGTTTGATTTCATAAGGAAACCAAAAATAAAGAATTTTTGTGAAATTTTTAAAAATACAAAAGTATAAAAAAATAAAAATTTTCATTTGATGATGTAGGGTATTTGAGGATCGGGCTTGACCGACTATAATATTTTTATATTATGAAAACATTGCCTTGTTTAAAACATGTTCTTTCATTTATTTTAATTTCATACTTTTCACCAGTTTTAGTTAGTTTGTAATAGTGGAACTCTATTATAATGGATGTTTATATATTAAAGAATATACAAATATACAAGTTTGGTTAAAAACAAAAATATATAAAAAGGAACAAATGTTTTAAAACATTAGAGCGAAAATATATTAGACAATAAAAACTACCAACACTTCTCTATTTGTAGCAGTAATAAGCCGGAATGAGTAGCAACATAATCAAGTCGAAATGAAGTGAAAATGCCATAAAACGGAATTTGATGTGCTTAAATAAATAATAAAAACTTCTTTTATTATATTGCAAATAAAGTGTATAATAGGTATGTAATTGATTGTAATTGATATTTCGTTAAGAGGAATCGTTTGTTACCGTAGAAAAATACAAGATTACTAAGAATCTAGAAAAGTTTATATTATTTCTATGTATAGTGGTTTAAAAATGTATATATGCGTGTTTGTGTGTGGGAATAACTGATTTCCAATTCTTTACCGATATATTCAACGATAATTTGTATTAATTACAAGAACAAAATTTTATTCTTAGAACACATACTAAATGAGATGAATGATAAGGGAGATGAATATAACGTTGTTAATAAATTCGCAATACACCCATCCCTCGTTTTACACGGGAGATGCGTTCCCGACAAAACCGTATATTTCGAAAAAATAATTTTTATATGGAGCAAGAACACTAAATTTGGCTTAGGCCAAATCCTAAATACCCTCCACATCCATAACGGTAGGCGTGGCATATATATATATATATATATATATATATATATGGCGCCCTCTAATAGTGTATGTCTTACGTATCAGCATGCAAGTCCACTTTTACGTTATTATTTAGTTATTTTCTACATAATTTTTTTTTTAAATTTTGATTTTAAAAACCGCGTAACGTTGAAAACGGGCAAAGCGGTTACCGTGTAAAACGAGGGATGGGTAAACGAAAGGATAATAGTCAAAATTGTATGAATTTTTGTTTAAAAAAATCAAGTTATCGGGAATTTTCCAATTAGTTGATCTGCACTATATTCACATATATTATTTATATTGTATATAAATGTATATATATTTTATTATTCATGAACATTTATACGTATATATATGTCCATGAACTTTTTATAACATTTCTTTTATTCCATAAATCCATCTAAAGTAACAGACGCATTAGTTTAGCGTATAACAATCAGTTAGGGTTGCCACTTGTATATTTGGCTTACCATACTGTTGGTTATATTTTTGACTGATTTAAAGTCTTTTCTTTTAACTCAAATATAATGTCGTTCACATTCACCACGCAGCGCGTCTTATACTTTAGTTAAAACAAAATAGGCAAAATAATACATTTTTTTGTTACAATCAGTTTTTAGTTGTATGTTTTTATCGATGCTATATTAATATTGTTTGTTCACACAAATAAAAGCTAATTGTTATGTACTTTTTGTTTGTATAATAAAGTCTACTTAAGAAAGTCTTTCCTCTTATGTTCTTCAATACTCTGGATCAACAATAATAATAAAAAACAAGTAATAAAGCTAAGTTTGGCTTAGGCCAAATCTTAAATACCCTCCACATCCATAACGGTGGCCGTGGCAAATATAAATATAATTTGCGGCCTCTAATATTGCACGTTTTACGTGTCAGCTTGCAAGTCGAGTACGGTGAATATGGTTTTTTGTAAATTGTAAATTGAAAGCGTGTATATTATCCGAGCACGCACATTTTAGGCACATCAGTCAATGAGATGAATGGATTTTTGTCGATTGTGGGTGTGACTCTTGACCGATTTTGCCCATTTTAAATAGTGACCTTCATGCAAAAACTGTCTGTACAAAATTTCAGCTCAATATCTCAAAATGTACGCCCGTGCGAATGCCAACAACAGACAGACACACGGACACACGGACATACATATTTAAATCGACTCTATTTTCGACGCTTATCAAGAATATATCTACTTTATAGGGTCTCTGACGCCTCCTTCTGGGTGTTTCAAACGGAAGGACAAACTTAGTATACCCTCATCACTGAGGTGAAGGGTATAAAAAACACGCTCAACTGCAGATACTGTTTGTGTATGTTCTTAACAAAACTTTAGTTTTTAGCTGCCTTATTAGACGTTAGAATGGACGCCCGAACTGCCTGAGCCGCCCGTCACATTGGCTGTGACAGGTGCTGAAATTGAGGAACCTGTTCGTACTATATTACCTTGGAGTTGACTACCACCACCGCTAACTATGGGTAGTAAAGACAAATTCAATGCAACATCTTGAGCGGTAGCCGTTGGCAACGCTCCTAAAGCTTCTAATTTTAAATGCATTTCTTCTTTACGTGCCTGTACGGTTAACAATTCATCGCTGAGATCATTACATAAACGCATTAAAAGATTGTTTTGTTCACGCAAATGTCGTAATATATCGGTCATGTTGTTGTTAGCATTGTTGTTGTCTTGCTTGAACGATACGTGACGCAATGTTTCACTAATGGCATTAACGCGCTTTTCATACCATTCAGCATTGGGCAGACCAGTGGTCATGGCAGCAGCAGCTGCCGAGCCAAATGGTGCTGGTGCTTGTGAAACAACTGCTGCTGCTGCTGCTGCCGCTGTTGTGGCGACAGTTGTCGATGTAGGTGATTGAGAATTACGGGGTGTATTGGGTTTACGATAAACCTCAAAAGCCGATACACGTTGATTTGATTGTAACGATTGACGTGTCAACGGTTGCATTGCTGTTGCTACTGCTGATATTGTGCGCATTGATTGTGTTGGTAAAGAATGTAGTTGTTGTTGTAGATTCTCTTTTAAGTCAATCTATAATATCAAAAAAAAGAAAAAAGTTAATAAATATTGAATTCTTTTGAAAAAAATTTTGCATCTTTTTATACCCTCCCCATAGCATGCAGGTAATACTAAGTTTGTCATTCGATTTGTAACACCCAGAGACCCTACAATGTATATATATATACATACTTGATCAGCTTCAAAAACTGACTCGATCCAGATGAAAATGTCCGCAAGTGCGTTTGTTGCTGGCCCTCTGACGGTCGTACATTTTAAGATATTAATCTGAAATTTTGTTTGTACACATTTTTAATTTTTGTATGCTGTTCAGGCAAAAGGCAAAATCGGACGAGAACCACACTCCCAATCGATAAAAATTTAAATGAAGCTGTGAAGTCGGAATTTGTAAGACAAATTTATAATTATCCCTTTCATGGATAAGCCAAAAGTAAGCACGGTCGGGTAATAGGTAGACTTGCAATTTACAAAAAACCTTATTCAGTGAAAAATTTGACTTTTTGGTTGATACCACCTTGCATACACTATTAGATGTACCTGCCATTTGATTCGACCTAAACCAAATTTATTCTTAATTACTTATTCTCTACTTACATTACTTCCAACACTATCACCAGTATCGGGGAAATGAGCAAAATCAGCAAAACCGATCGATGTTTGTAGTTCGAAGCTAGCTTGAGCTGTTATCTGTAATTATATTAATATAATAACAAAAATAAACAATTAAAACAATTACAATTATTCTTAGTTTACCTCGCTTGCTTGGTTGCCTTGGGCAGTAATTTTAAATTTATTCAAATCCAAACTACTACTACGTCCATGTCGATGAGGACGTGGTGGTGGCAGAGGTGGTGGTTCTTTTTTATTTAAATATATAACTGCCGCTCCTTGGGCTGTTGATGGTGATTGAATGAAACCGTTACCATTAGCTCCACCATCCAGCTCGTTAGTTGCACTTGTTGTGATTGTTGCCGCTGTGGAACTACCAATACTTGGTTCCCGCTGAGGTGGTGGTGGCAATGCGCCTATATTTTTAGACGGTAACTTTTTAGCTTGTGGCCTTTGGATGGCTCTCAAATCGTTAATTTGTGTGGTGTCACGATAGAGAAGAGTAGCACTGCCGCTATTACTGTTATTATTATTTATATTATTATTATTGTTGTTGGCTAAGGTAGCTGCTGTTGATTTGGGACTATGTGATTCACAGATGACCGAACCGTCCACCAGTTCAGTACTCGATTTGTCAGCGACCGCTGTCGCAGAGGATGAAGTGTTTACAATACCACCTGTGCTCTCATAAAAATATAAACAATCAATAATTTCCGAAATGTTATTTAATTTATGCGAAAATTTTGAGAACTCACCTACTGGCGTTACACGTAAAGGTACCGGGTGTAATATTTGCGGATCAGATACAACCGCTTGAGCGGTACGTTGCATATCAAAATTAAGCGGTTTAGGCCCAGGACTACAAACATTTGATGTCGGAGATTCTGTAAATTTTGTCCATTGATTCGGTTGAGCTTCCTAATGAGAAAGCCATTCAAACAAAGAAACTCTTTCATAAATAATACCTTTAAACACTTACCGCTGTCCACAATTTGCGATCTTTACTATTAATTAACGCCGTTGTTGCTATGTTCGTTAATGACGGTGGTGGCGGTGGCGGTGGTGTTACATTGATCATTTCCTCGGCTTTTGGTGAATTTGAAATGCTACGCTGTGACTTTATTGTAGGCGATGATGGTGCATTGGGTTGGAGAGTGCTAACATTAATACTCGCATTAATACTTTGCCGTGAACTGACACTAGTCTATAAATACCAGAGAGAGACAGAGGGACAAAAAGAGATGGGGATAGAAAACTAGAAAAGTTTTCTTTAATTCTTATAGCCTTCACCACTTGGGGGAAAGTTATACCAATTCATTCAGAATCAATTTAACCATGTCCGTCTGACTGTCCATGTAATTTTTGTACACTACAGCGCGCATTTTTCGAAATATTTCGATGAAATTTGATACAAAGGTACGTTTTACACAAAAAAGAAACCTCTTGAAAATTAACCAGATTGAGCCATTTTTAGAACCCTTTCTCATATACGGTCTCAATATAATGGAAGCCTTTATATGGCAAAAATTCGCAAATTTTAATATTTTTTGACAATTATTTTTCGCAATTTTTAGTTAGCTTAGTAATTGACTGTAACAAATTTAAACGGGATCGGACCATTTTTAGAATCTTTTTCCATGTCCAACAACATTCCACGAAGTAAGTTGCATAACAAGAACTGTAAGTTTACCGAGCCATCTCAACTAAGTGGTGTAGGGTGTTAATTAGGATTGTTTTCTTTCTAATTCCCCACCTGAGATGATGTTGAGAGAGTGCTCATACTCATTATATTCTTTTCACTAAATATCCGTGAATTGCTAGCATTACTACTGCCACCAAGCGAAGCCGTTGAACCAATTACTGTATTATCCGTTTTATCCTCCTCCTCGTCATCATCCAAATGCAACAAATCAGCTTCAGGTGGCTCTTGGTTGCTTGGTATCAGTTGTTGCGATAACGCCAGTGAGCCATGTTGCAAGATATTTGGATGCAGACAAGTGGGTAAAATTGCTGGCAAAGGTATATTGTTGCGACGCAATACCACCAGATGCATGGCCGCTATAAATTCACATAAACTAAGAGCTCCATCTCGCGTCACATCGCACAGTTGCCATATGTGACGCAATTCTTCAACCGGTATTCGTGATTTCTCAAAGAAAACTCTGAAATTTGAACAGTAATTAGATAGATTGAAAATGTAATAATCGGTTTAGGAGGACTATATGATATTCTACAGAGTTAAAAATCTTAAATAGCTTCCACATTAACATGTTAATGATGGAGTTGTAACATTAACGTAAATAAATAATTTTGTGATGATGAAATTAAGTTTAATCCAGCTAATAAATACCTGGCAACATGACCCGACAATAATCCATTGGTGTCATGTTGTACAGTTTTAAATTGTTTATAATAGTAGTCACGTTGTTCTGCTGTTATTTGATAGACGGCTTCTAAATCGGTTTCATTTTCTTCTTCTTCACTGCTATGACGATCAGAAGACTCTTCTTCGGTACCTAATAGTTGTCGATGTTCATCACCTAAGAGACCATGCCATAGCGTTTCCTTAACCCAAGGGCGCTCTGCAACACTATTAGTAGGCGTGGGACTATCACTATTTGTACTCCAAGCTTCGGGCGAACCAGCGCCAACGCCAACACCACCATCACTACCACCACTACGACGATGACGCTATTTTATGAAATGCAACATAAATCAGTTAAGAAGCAATATATACATACAAACATGCATTCAGTATATGCAAGATAACATGCATTTATAAGTATTAAGAAAGTTCTTTGTTTGCTACAAAAAAAATGCTTCTTTTCAACATTTCAGATAAGATAAATTTAGGTTTTAAGGGAAATGTAAATTACCGTAGACCGAGTACTAACACCACCAACTCCTGAACCGTTGATTTCTCCTTCGGCGCCACAACTGGATTCGCACTGTTCTACCTCCGAATCAGTGCTTGGCACTTCTGAATTCACAGCCATATTCTCTGCTTTAAGTTGTTGATGATTCGATGAAGAATTACGACGCGATGATGTATTATTTTCCGACCACTCGACAGCACGTTGCAATGAATTGCTTCGATCAGTTGTCGCCACTGTTGGTGGTGGTACAGCATTGTGATGAATTGTACTTTCCGAATAGCTGCTGCTGTTGCCTGTCCATGTAAAACGCGGTAGAGGTAACTGTACAGAAGCGGCAATTAATTCTTGCCTTAAAGGTATGTTTGCCTGATGAGAAGCGATTAATTTTAGGCATGAATAAAACTGTACTCGCGATATATGAAGGGCAGTGGGCGGTATGCCGCATAAAGAAATTATCTACAAATGCAATATGTATATATTAAGCATAACGGTTCTATAATTTATAAAATACAAACTTCTAAAATTTTGTCATTAGATAGATTAGCCGACCGATATAATTCTGTTGCTTTTAACATTGGAATTTTTCCCGTCTTCTCCTCATCACAGCACAAAAACAAATCTCCATAATAACGTGTTTCCGTCTCAGTAAGCGACACTTCTTCCATTTCGCTTAATTACAATCTAATACAAAAAAGTAAATATGCTTTAGTTAGATACCGGAATTCTTTACAAGATTTATTTTGTATACGAATATCTCTACATAAATTCTTCACTTTACTTACTGTACCACAATCTTAATTACTAATGCTGTTGCGTTTCTTTTTAATTGGTTCCGGATTACACACGCATGTAAAGACTGTTTATTACTACTAAAGTGTCTTTAAACGCCTGTTAGTAGTTAATAATGTAGGCTACCTCAAACCGAGCACAGCCACCTCGGTAGATTTTTAGCTGAAAAACTTGCTTATTGTATATTTCTCTATATTGTGTTTTCCTATCTTGCTGTAATTTATGCTTATTAATTAATACTCTTGGTATATGATTTATTATGTTTATATATATTAAATTAGTTTTTATAAAGGGTTTGTTAAAATTTCACTTTATTCGATTTTTCACAACTACTGCAAAAAACTCCTTATATTACTGAGAGCAAGGTTGCAAAGAATAGTAAAAAATTTTCTTACATTGTCATACGGATTGTTTTTTATTTCATACATAAACCGATTTTTTTTGTTTATAAACTTTTATTTATTATCTTAACAGTTTCACATTATGAATTATTTTATAAGAAGGTTTAATATTAAGAATATTAATAAAACACCTATATTAGTTTCCGAAAAATTTCGCGCAATGCTGTTTTAGATCCCCTTCTATTTTTTTTTTTTTGTTTTGTTTTATTCACCAGAGTTTGTTAATTTCACGCTATTTTAACGGGTGATATCAATACTATTTATGGTTGCAGAATGAGGGGAGATTATTGAAGGAAACTTTTTTTCATATTAGCAAATATTTTAAAAACAGCATTAAGAAAATGTTTTCAAGAAAAAAAGCCGAACCATCCAAGAAAAGAAATCATAATTTATCACAGGTAGAAAATTAAATGCCGTCACAAAAATAGGAATAGATATTAAAATGATTAAAAGAAAAAAATAATGACTCACTCCAGTGTTTGATTTGTTACAACATTTTCAGTTTGGTCTTATGGAAATACCAGATGATTTTGATCCTGCCTTAGGTTTTGATGGAGGCGGTAATGAATGTGACAGTGATTTAGAAGCAGAATTAGCTGCCATAACAGGTGGTGACAAAAATATTAAACCCAGACCAAAATCAAAATTAGTGCCGCCTGGAGAATTGGATAAAATGATTGCCGATAGCTTAAAAGATGTTGATGACAATGAAATGGACGAAGATGTTGATATAAATGATCCGGATTTATTAGGAGAATTGCAGGATATAGCGGGTGTTACGATAGAGGAAGAAACGGATGTTACGAAGAACGAAGGCACGTATCCAGAGCAACAAGAACTTGTAGCAGCGGAACCAGATTTATTATTACCAACGACAGCTGTCACCACTATAGATATTTTGAAACAGCGTATAGAAATGTATAAATTGGCAGAAGCAAATGCCAAGGCTCAAGGTGAATCGGCCAAAATTAGACGTTTTGGAAGGGGGCTCAAAACATTAAATGATTTACTTGGACAAGCAAATGCTGGTAAAACCATAAATACGGATGATATGCCGCCAGAAGTTAGTATTAAAACTGCTAGCGCTACAACAGTAACAATAACAAATGACACAAATGAAATGCCAGCACAAAAAGACAGTGAAATGGCTAATAAACCGAGGAGGAAACCACCCGAACCACCGGCACTACCAGCCGAACCGCCCTCACCAGAAGTTGGCGATAAATCTGAAACTTCGCCAGATCCGCGCGTGGAGGAGATGCGCACCAGGCAAAAAGAATATAAAGCGGCAGCTTTACAAGCCAAACGTTCCGGAGACTTGGCGATGGCTTTGCAATATTTAAAAGTTGTCAAACAATTCGATATTGTTGTACAAATGTGTGTTGAGGGCAAGGACGTGGACCTCAGTGATATGCCACCACCACCCAATGAATTTAAGAAATTTCTGGAAAAAATGCAGATTGCTGCTGATGGTACAAATGAAGAAGGAACTAAACCGATACCGCAAGAACCTCAGCCAGAAACACAAGAGCAGCCAACAGAGGCCGCTACAGAATTGGAAGCTTTGGAACAACGCTTAAATAAATATAAATCAGTGGAAGCATCCGCTAAAGCTGAAGGTAATGCTAGTAAAGCGCGACGTTTTGGACGCATCGTCAAACAATACGAGGAGGCCATACGAGCCCATAAAGCGGGTCGGACAGTGTTATATGATGAGTTGCCAGTACCACCCGGTTTTGGACCATTGCCTCTAACTCCAAAAAGCGCCGCACCTCCACCACCAACTCCACCCCAATCTACGCAACCTGCAACCGAAATTCCAATTGAAGCAGAACCAGAAGATACTTTAACCCCCCTTGCTAAAAAACCAACAACACCACGCCAAGACTTAACCACACGAACTTCGGGTAATCAACAAAAAAATAATTTAGCTGAAAAACAAATGAAAATATTACTGGAAAGGCAAAGTGAGTTCAAAAAGGCGGCCATTGAAGCGAAAAAAGCGGGTGAAATGGATCAAGCTAAAGAGTATTTAAAAATTTATAAAGGTTTCGATGCATTACTGAATGCGGCCAGCAGTGGTTTGCCAGTGGATTTAAGTACGGTAAGTTATAAAGGCTCTGTAAGAGTGTGTGTGTGTCCTATACCATCGAGGCAATTATAGTTTAATACCAATTTTTACACGTTCAAACAGATATCAGAGGGGTCTAATGCCCATTATTATACTCCGAAATCAAACTCTAGTTGACTATTACCAACGAGTAATTGTCAAACCTTAGTTAACTTCTTGTTCATTTGTACAGTGCTTTTAAATGTTACTCATGATATTTGGTTTTATATCTGGTAAGACCGTAAAAATCATATACACCATTTTAAGGTTAAATTGAGAACTTCCAAATTATAATTGAGAACTTGCAAATTGAAATTGGGAACTTGCAAATTGAAATTGGGAAACTGAAGTTTTAAATTGAGAAAACCAAATTGAAATTGAGAAAACCAAATTGAAATTGAGAAAACCAAATTGAAATTGGGAACTTCTAAGTTCAAATTGAGAAAACCAAATTGAAATTGGGAACTTCTAAGTTCAAATTGAGAAAACCAAATTGAAATTGAGAAATTTAAGTTTTATCCAAATTGAAATTGAGAAAGTGAAGTTTGAAATTGAGAAAACCAAATTGAAATTGAGAAAATCAATATTGAAATTGAGAAAACGAAACCAAATTATAATTGAAAAAAATAAAATTGAAATTGGGAATTAAAAAATTAAAATTTTAAAATTTATCTCAATTGAAATTGAGAAAATAAAAATTGAAATTGGTAATTTTACACTTGAAATTGGGAACTTCCAAATTGAAATTGGGAAAATAAAAATTGATATTGAGAAAATCAAAATTGAAATTGGGAACTTCCAAATTGTAATTGAGAAAATAAAAATTGAATCTTCAATCCAGAATCAAAATCTGAATCGATTTAACCATATCCGTTTGTCCGTCTGTCCATCTAAATTTGTGCGCAAGCTACAGGTCGCATTTTTTGATATATTTTGATGAAATTTGGTACAAGCACATGTATTGACCCAAAAATAAACCCTTTTGAAAATGGACTGGATTGATCCATTTTTAGAACCCCTCCCTATATAATTTTTTTTTTTATATCATAAACAAATAGAAAATAAAAAAAAAAATTCTGACTTATGTATCATATTGAAATTTTTGAAAAATAAAATTTTTCATTTTTCAAAGGAAAAAAATAAATTGAATAATATAATATATCAAGTGGTGTAGGGTATTTGATGGCCGGGCTTGACCGACTATAATATTTTCACTTTTTTTATATTAATACGTATATGTTTCAATATGTTAAAAAATTGTGTTAATCAATTAGATCAGCTGTTTTGCCAACTAGAGTTTAGACATGGGCGCTCGGGTAGTTAAACTCAGTTTGACTATTTGTTTATGTTCCATACTGTAAAAACTAAATAGTTTAATTATTAGTTATGGTTTAAACTCGGAGTGTAATAATGGGCATAAATGTATTCAGTTTTATGTCTGTCTGACTGTCTGTTGGGACATCTGTAATAAACGGTCTCCGGGTCGAAAAAATTGACAATCATTTTCAAACTTGGCAGCAATATTGATGAAACGTTTGAAAGACGCACAAAAGCTCATATTTAAGCAAAAACTGAAAGAGGATCAATTTAAGGCTGAGGGTTACGACTTTTTATATATTTTTAGTTACCCATACCACCCAGTCAACGTGAAAACTTGGAAGCTTCTTTTGCTATTGTTACTACCGAGGACTGTGATTCAAACGATGATATAGCTGATATACGGATACGCGTTGAAGAACAATTAGCCAAACAACTAATGATGTGTAAAAATACCAGGTTCTTGATTTTGATTCCTCAACACTTGACACCTTTTTATACCCTCCACCTTAGTGATGAGGATATACTAAGTTTGTTCTTCCGTTTGCAACATTCAGAAGGAGGCGGCGGAGGCCCTACAAAGTATATATATTCTTGATCAGCATCAAAATCTGAGTCGATTTAGACATGAATGTCCTTGTGTCTGTGTTGAGTCTGATTGTTTTTGGCATTTTAAATTTTGAGATATTGATCTGAAATTTTGTACAAGCACTTTTAGATTTGGAAGGAAACCATTGTTTAAAATGGACAAAAACGGTCAAGAGCCACGCCCATAATAGACAAATTCTATTTAACTGCCACAAAAATTCCTTATATCTGCCACAAACATTGACACATGAACTTGAAATTCGGTGCACACAAAATGACCACAATTTACAAAAAACCATATTCAACGTAAAACTCGACTTGCAAGCTGACACGTAATATATACACTATTAGAGGGCGCAATATATATATATATATATTTGCCACGCCCATCGTTAAGGATGTGGAGGGTATTTAAGATTTGGCCTAAGCTAAATTTAGTTGACCTTGTGCTCATTACCCACCACTTGAATACAAAAAAGAAGGTCATCAAACAAACATAAAGTTTAGTTTTCTTATTAATTTATAACTTTCCTTTCTAACACAGAGATCATCACAAGGCTATGGGTGATATAGCGGGCATGAATCGTTTTGAAAATTTAGCTCTTTCTGTACAAAAGGATTTAGATTTAGTACGTTTTACGAAGCGCAAAAATTTATCATTACCCAAATTTCATTATGAAAAGCGTAGCTTTAACATTGTACACTGCAATACTGACTTGACCGACAATGAAATGGAAATTGTGGTGGTGCGTGGCCTTAATTATAATGTACCAAATGCTAAAGAAGTGGATACATATGTGAAAATTGAATGTCCTCTCCTAAACGTAAGTAGAAGCTCTAAAAAATGTAAAATTATTATATTAAAATCTCCTTTGTATATTTAGGAGGAAAGTTTCAAGGCTAAAACAAATTTAATTAAAGATACGGATAGTCCAGAATATGAGCAACGCTTCCAAGTGGACATTATACGCGGAAATCGTCAATTTAATCGGATTTTTAAACGTTATGGTGTTAAATTTGAAGTATATTCACGCGGGTAAGTTCCAGTTATGTAGTATTCTATTAATTAGTTAATTCAGTAAAATCTCACTAATTTATGTATAAATATTTATTAAGCTTAATATTTGATTAAAAATTATTTTTAAGGTGATGGTAACAAGCAAAGATCTGCTGTGTACATTATAAATACCATTTCTTTTTAAGAGTATTCATATATTCTCTTTGGATTTGCCATATTAGTTGTTATTTTGCTTTACAAGCTTTACTGCTAGTAATATTATTATCGAATATATACTTCATGTAGAAAGAAAAAAATATTTCTGATTAAGTTTTTTCAATATATGATAAGGCCATTTACGTATATATATATGTATAGAAAAACTCGCATTTTACTAATAGATGCAGTTTAGATTGTTGTGGATTAAGTCGTATACTGCCCATATGTTGTTTCAGAGGGTTTCTGCGTTCGGATAATTTAATTGGAACAATCATGGTCAAATTGCAACCTTTGGAAACCAAATGTGATATACATGATACTTTTAATGTAAGTAGTGTGTGTGTGTATGGCGTTTTTCTTAATTTTTTAATTAATATAGAAGATGTTAAATATTCTATGCTTTTTTTCGATTTGCATTCTCAGCTTATGGATGGCCGCAAAGTTGTTGGTGGTAAATTAGAGATAAAAATACGTTTACGTAATCCTATATTAACTAAGCAGCTGGAACATTTAGAAGAGAAATGGCTTGTATTGGATGCGTAGAGGTCCTTATGTTGAAAATAAAACATTACTGCTGGATATAATATAAAGTTAATTTCCTTTTTTCATATTTATTCAATAATTCATAATACTGTTAATTTAAATAAAGTCTATGTATGTATACATATTTATCTATATTTTATCTAAATTAGTAACGCATATAAAAATAAATTGATAATGAGAGTAAAAACTATGTTGTAATCATTTCATCAGAGAGAATGCCATAAAATTTATAACTGGCAATACTGTTTATGGTGAATGCTTTTAAAGTAAGTTTACTTCGAGGGTCTATATTGTATGGTTTTATAATGTCAAGTTTATTCAAATTTTTATTAAAATATAATTTAAAAAGAACAGCGATTATTCGCAATAATGTTTTTACATAAAATTCATTCATTTTCCTTTAATAAAAGGCCTAGCAACGCGGAGATAGAAAACAAACGTTACATAATGAATGAATCATTAAATCGCGACCTCATGAAAATCTCCGAATGGGGTCAAGTAAACAGGGTTAGTTTCAACGCCAACAAAACACAGTGCTGTCATCTGTCGCACAGGGACAGTGATGGGCGCCCTCTACCCATGGGCGGCGTAAGTGTGGAGGAATCGGCCGTTCTTGACATTCTGGGCATGCGAATTCAGTGTGACGTCCGTGTGAACGGAGCACTTGTTCGAATTGTCCAAAGATGTAGCCAAGAGCTTGGGTTTTTTAAAACGGCCTAAAAAATACTTTACACCAGCCGACATCCGAAATATTTACGCCGCCTATATTCGGCCGAAACTTGAGCATAACTCGCACGTGTGGGCGGGAGCCTCTAACACATGTTTGGAGACTCTCGATCGCATACGGCGAAAGGCTCTAGTGATCATAGGTGACGAGGAAGTATCTAACTCTCTCGACACACTTGAACACCGACGAAATGTGAGCTGCGTTGTGCTTATGTACAGGTACTTCTATGTCATATGTTCTAGAGAGATAAAAGAGATGTGTCCTCCGCTGAAACCCATCAGTAGGACAACCAGGCTTGCTCACCGATCTCACCCATACGTTATGGAGTTGCCGGCGTATCGCACAACGCATTACCGAAACGGTTCGTTCTTTAACCGTGGTGTTCGCCTGTGGAACCACCTACCTCCAGGGGTATTTCCCGCCATGCCTAGTGCACGCTATTTCAAAATCAACGTACACAAACACTACTCCCTCTATCCTCCTTCCTCTAATCCCTTCTAACCACCACCGTGCTTGCACGTATAGGGGTCATCCCCTGAGTGGATGGTTGTATAATAAAAAAATAAAAAAATAAAAAAATAAAAAAAAATGTTTTGGTTTGGGAGTGTATAAGTTTTTATTATTTTATTTACAGTAAAGAGAGAGGAACAATGGGAAGAGAACAGTGTAGTGATCATTTACTGTACTTGGTAATTTTTATTTTTCTGAACAAGATTTTACACAATATTATTTACTACTATAACATATTTTGAGTTTCATTTCTAAAGGTATTATTTAAACAAAAGCAGTATCGTTTTATGATCACCTCATTTACACATTGACTCTGATTGCTATAAAGATTAATGCGACTTATTTGACCACTTAAATATAAACGATTGAAACGATTTATTAAAATGGTTGCTTCAAATATGGCATCACCTGGTATAGTTTGCAATTGTAACCAAATGCCATCCAATTCCTCTAAATTTAATTCGCTACTAATAATATTTCCATTTGATATTTTGTTAGCATGAATTATGGTCTTCAATAGGAGTGCTGAACAATAATCGGTGTAAGGTTTAAGAATAGAATTAATCTCGTTTAGAACGAAATCAGTTGCCTGCAGAACACGTTGATTATTGGCAGCGATTGGTTGCCTTTGATAGCAGGTGCAATAATGGACAGCAATATCAGCCATTTGACAGGTGCGATAATCAGGTACAGGTAAAAATAAACTAATACCCCGTGGCAGGTTCGCTTGTTGGTTCAAGTGTTCCGTACGTTGAGCAATTGTATCATTTTCAATATTTCGGAGATTCATTAGATCCAACATGGTAGCATGTATATCGTAATGTGTTATCAAACGCCTGGCATTTATACGCATTTGTTGAACGGCCGCTGGATACTTTAATTCAAACCATTGAGGCAGTAATGTAATGAGCAGAGGTTCACAGTCTTCTATCCTACCCTGTTGTAGACTCGAACGAAAGGAATCCACCCGTTGACCATGATCACTCATAAAGAATATAACGGTATTATTGAAAATTTGATTATGTTGAAATGTTTTCAATAATCCCAACATCGGTTCATCCAGTAATTGTGGTTTATTCAAATAATCATGAGAGAGTGTATTACTCCATAGAAAACTAAAGAATAATTCATTCTTCATAAATGGCAACAATTTATAAACAAAATCCATTAATACATCAACCGCCATACGTTTGCCCAAACACAAATACATATTTCTTTCTTTATGATTTCTCGTTTGTTTCCACATAAATCGTATTAGAGCAGGTAAAAAATAATCAGTGGGCTGTTCATCAAAATCATAATCCTTGAATAAACCAAAACGGTGAATATCTTCACCATAAGCGGTAATATAACCGGCGTTCTGAAATTGTTGCCATATCAAGGGCACATCATCGAATGATAGTGAAGTAGAGGATTGATTAACACGATATTCCTTATTTAATTTGTTAGTATCAAAGCCGCTTAACAAAGCCATTAAATTGGGATATGTATTGGCTCCGACTTTATTAAAACCAAAATATTCAATATGCGGAAGCATTACTTTAATGAAATCCCTTACTTTAGGCATTTGCCGTAAGAAATTCACATGAGAGAGAGCATCGATACCCAAAATCATAACAGATATACGATCTGCCTTAAAAATATAACCATTCACAATTATTTTTGTGATGACATTGCTACAGACCTATTCTAACTACTTACAGTTATTTTACTGGCGTTGCTATCCTTGTATTTAAATCTCTTCTTCTTCTTAGTGCCAAAGAACAGATAATCATCGTATATGTTGACATTTTTATGAAAACAATTCACCCGTATAAATTCTATATTTTCGTTTAACGTTAAAGGTAAATCTTTTAAACGAAATATAATTTGAGGCGTAGTAACATTATCGAAATCCATAAAACGTATAATTTCTGTATAATTGCACCAAACATCTTCAATATTGCTTAAGCTATATTCCTTTAATAATTGTTGCGGTTTCTTTATATTTAATTTTAATTTGTGCCCACCTTGATCACTACCACCGGTTATCAATGGTATACCGCAATCAAAATATTCAGCTCTTTTAAAAAATTTCTGTATGTCATCATTCCAAATAGGCAGTGCTGGCTTAACACAACCTGGCGTATTTATAAAAAAGTTTTCCCTTAAATATACTCGGGGTGACATCCATGTTCTTTGCCAAATGACTATGGAGACAACTATAATAGACGTTGTAACGATTAGAAAAATAAAATAATTAATTATTGTTGATTTTTTCATTTTAAACAATTTATTTTAAATAATAACAAATAAAGTAAAATATTTTTTTTGACAAGTTGTTCTTAATAAGAAGAAGAAAACTTACTGTTGGATAATAACCGCAATCCCGTAATTGCTTAACATTTAATATCAAGTCTTAGAATCGCCCTTATCATGATATTCGTGCGGATTGAGTGAGTCTCATACGCACTCGATTCGCATTCGTTGAAAATGGTATCATAACATTCGTTCGAGTACACTGCATTATCTTTGCTTATAATTTGCTCTGGGGGGTAATCACGTAAGCGATAGTGATGGTACGACAATAGTTATTTTTAAATTTTCATTTTCGTAAGCGATAGAAAGCATCATCGTCAAACTATTATCGTACTTTTCTATTTTCATAAACTTATAAACTGTCAAGTAGCATCGTTCAAACAACCGTTTTCGTGCGATTGCAAAATTGCTATCGTTTTATAATATAATATATATTAAAAGCACAAAAAAAAAAAAATAATTAAAAAAAGGAAAGTAATAGATTACCAAATTTTAAAAAAATTAAATAAGAATTGAAATTTCTAGAGAGAATGCAAAGAAATATTTTTCTGTTTATGCTAATGGAAAGTGAAAGAGAAGATATAAAAAGGCACACAATGCAGAGAAGAAATTAAATAAAATAACTATATAAATATATATATAAATATAAATATATAAATAGTTACTTTATTTAGTATAAAAACTGAAATACTAACATTTTTTTAAAAAAAGATCAAAAATATTCTGTAATTGAGAAATTATAATTGTAAGGTACCAGAAAACACAAATATGTGTTTTTGTTTACTAAAATAAACGTCATTTGAAAAATTGTCATTCACAATGAATAATAACACGACGGTGAGAGTGATAGTCTTACATGAATGAAACTAAAACTATCATCGACTACCACCATCGCAGCTTCCCTCCTGATTTACAGTTTTTGTCAGAAGAAGAAGAAAAACAAGTGTTTTTCATACAAAAGAAATTGTGTTTTTTAAATAAAGGACCAAAGGGTAAACAGTTTTAAAGTTAACATAACACCAAAACAAGTGAAAATATTATAGTCGGTCAAGTCCGACCATCAAATACCCTACACCACTTGATATATTATTCAATTTAATTTTTTCTTTGAAAAATGAAAAATATTATTTTTCTGGATCTTCTTGTATTTTCAAAAATTTCAAAACGGTACATGTCATAATTTTTATTTAATTTTTCGTTTGTCTATAAAATCAAAATTTTTATATGGGGAGGGGTTCTAAAAATGGTCCAATCCTGTCCATTTTCAATAGGGTTCCCCTTTGGGCCAATACATGTGCTTGTACCAAATTTCATCAAAATATCTCAAAAAATGCGAACTGTAGCTTGCGGACAAATTTAGACAGACAAACACGAGGACAGACGGACAGACAGACATGGTTAAATCGATCTCCGAGATATACAAGCCAAGCAAACGCAATAAGTGACGGAATTTTACAAAATTTTATTTAAATAAAACATAAAAATAAAACAAATTAAACATTTATTTATTTGCTTTGCTTTATTTTATTTGCAATAAAATTGTACTTAGGTTTTTTCTGAATCCATTATTTTTCCAAAATCTACAAAAAATATGCAATCCGTCGTTGTTTAATTGTGGATGAATTTAGACTAAGTTTATACTAAAATGTTATTTTTTAAATTCTGTAAATAAAATCATTCTTTAAAAATCTAAATTATTAATTCAAATCAATTTTTTTATAAGAGAAAAGTAAAAAATTATCAAAGCTTAACACATAAAATATTAATGAAAACTCTACCTAACAAAAATAACAATCATTCACAATAATTTACATACCATACGCACATATACCAATTCTGCACCAAACTTGTGTAATGTAAAGTTAGTGTAAATATTATCTACTACTATTTTACTGTAACATATTTGCAACTATGGTAAAAAATAATTAGCGCAGTCGTAGCAAGAACTTTAAAGTGTTAGGGAGTTTTTGGTGTAATTATATAAATTTAATTGACTAAAAATTAAAGTAAATGTTAAATTTAAATACATTATATTCGTTAATTTAAAATAACAATGCAAGAATAATTAATATTTATGAAACTATCCTAAGGTATAAAAATTTTTTTAAAGAAATTATACATCGCAAGGCAACAAGTGTTTCGTGTGCATACAGAACATGTTCGGCTACAATAAAATAACAAAAAAATTCCTGTGGGAACGCACTAAACAATAACAAAAATATGTTCCGAATTCGTTTGTGGCACGAGTCAAATTAGAATTTTTTTGCTACGTGCGGCAGTTTTAAGGTGAACAAGATCAAGATTGTTTTCAAAGAATTTTTTTAATATATAATAATTTGAAAAATATATATAAACGAAAAATATATTAAAATATTATTTTAAATTGAATTAAACAATTTTATTATATCTGTTTATGATGATTATTATTGGAAGCTGTTAGTGTGCAGTCTGTTTAAATTATGAAATTGAAAGCCTTGTTCAAAGCTTAAAGTAGCGCCTCGATTGTTGGTAGTTGGTGTTTAGAATGATCGTGCGCGTTTTTTCATTATGAAATTCATAAAATTTTTATGCTTGTATATTTTATTTAAGAACATATTCATTATGCATACAAGTAATGACCTTGGACTAGTGATTATTTTGGATACTTCGTTATACTTAAGTGTTACTTAAATTTTGGAGGTAACAAAAGGCTAGCAAGAAAATATCTGAAATTTCATAATTTCTGGAAGGTAAGTTTCCTCTTGGAGAACAACCTTGATTTTTACTTTAACGTGCGTGCGTGTATGTGTGTGGCTGTGGCTGTGTGTGCACTATTTTGCGTTTAAATTGAGATATTTGACTTTACTTAATATTACTCTACTTTGCTTGTTGCACTTTTTTAAAAACAAATTGCTTTTCTTACGGCAACAATTTTTTTACGTATAAAATATTTTGCTACACAAAAATTAAATTATTAAAAAAATATCTGAGTTCAACGATACAACAATGCAATACTGGCAGAACCGGCCTCTGGAAAAAAGACAACAAAAAATATTTTTAACTAAAACCAGTTTTTTTTGTGAATAAATATAAACTGCAAAGTGCTATAAATATATATATATATATTTGGCCATTAAAGCCAACACTCAATTTTATGCTTTAATCACCTTAAATTTTTTTATGTTCATACAAATTTATATGTATGTATAAATATTTTTATGCATTATTAAAAATGAACTTTTTTGTGATTCTGGGAAATTGCTCAAATTTTTTTTATTACATATTATATTCAAGCAATACACTTAGTAAGAATTTTTATGCTAAACGTAATAGAAAAAATTCTTTTTTTCCGGATTTTTTTATACCTTCCACCTCAGTGATGATGATGGGTATACTAAGTTTGTTCTTCCGTTTGCAACACCAAGAAGAGGCGTCAGAGACCCTTCAAAGTATATATATTCTTGATCAGCGTCAAAATCTGTCGATTGTGGGCGTGTCTGTTAATATACCACGACCATTTTTGGCACATTAGTGCATGGAATAACTATGTATACGCGTACCAAATTTCAAGTTCATGGGTCAACTTTTGTGGCAGATATAAAGATTTTTATTATTTGTGGGCGTGTCTGTAATCCGAATACGCCTATTTTTGGCACATCGATGAAGCTAATTATAGACGTAACATACCAAATTTCAAGTTCCTAGCTCAATTTTTGTGACAGATAAATAGTTTTTTGTTGATTGTGGGCGTGGCTCTTGACCGATTTTGGCTATTTTAAATAGCGATCTGCGTTCAAAAACTAAAAGTACTTCTACAAAATTTCAGCTCAATATCTCCAAATTTATGCCCGTGAGAGTGCCAACAACAGACGGACACACGGACATACATGTCTATATCGACTCAGTTTTCGACGCTGATCAAGTATATATATACTTTGCAGGGTCTCTGACGCCTCCTTCTGGTTGTTGCAAACGGAAGAACAAACTTAGTATACCATCATCACTGAGGTGGAGGATATAAAAAAATATGAACAACTTATATTAAGTAAGCTATCTAAATATAATTTAAGCCAGACCAAATTATAAGACCATAACAAAATAATAATTATAAAAAAAAAATTAATAAAAAAAGTACAATAAAAAAATAATATTAATAATAAAAAAAAAATAACAAAAGACAAAATTTCTCTGAACGGATTCAACGAGATCAATGTGACACCTATAACTAGGTGCCCAGACAACAGAACAACACTTTAGTGTGGGCCTAACAAGTGAAGTGTATAACTGTTTAGTTACGTAATGATCACTAAATTCTTTGGACCACCTCTTCAGAAATCCAAGTAAAGACTTAGCTTTATTAAGTGATGACTCAATATGTAGATCAAACTTCAACCTCGAATCAAGCAAAACACCCAATCGAGAAAATTAGATACATTTTCAAGAATATAATTATTAATCTTACAAGATGAAAAGAGTAACGAAGACCATGAAAAGGATAATTTTTTACATTTTTTCAGATTCAATTCCGTACCGTTAACCGTACACCCTGTATGTAATCAGCCTGAAGAAGCTCGGCATCATTAATTGAGTTGAATGAGTAAAATATTTTTACATCATCGGCAAATATTAATATTTTTGAAAACTTAACACTCGTAGGAAGATCATTAACAAATAAGGTAAAAAGAAGTGGCCCTAAATGACTGCCCTACTACACCGGATGCCACAGAAATTTCACAAATTGAATAAAACTCTTTGTGTACGACCAGTAAGGTAGAAATAAAACCATGAGCACGTATTTTCCGGAAAGGCCATATGTCGCAATTTAAAAATTAAAAGATTTGTGTTAACTCGGTCAAAAGCTTTGAAAAATCTGCATAAATTACATCGGTTTATTTGTATTCAGAAAATGCTTGAAATATATCACCAGTAAATTCTAATAAGTTAGTAGTCGTAGACCTACTCTTGAAGAAGCCATGCTAATTCAATGAAAGTACAGACCTTATTGCCGGAGTAAGCCTTTTAGTTAACAAGGATTCAAAAAACTTTGATATAACACCTAATTTAGCGATACCTCTGTAGTTCTCGACACTGATTCGAGAACCACTTTTATAAAGTGGATAACTACATTTCCGAATTGCTGGAAAATAATCACATGATAGACATTTATTAAAAATTTGCCTTAGAGGAGCAGTAAGAAGCACAAGACCTAAGAATACAAGAAGGTAACCCATCAGGGCCATGCAACGTAGAGAATTTTATTTTAGACAAAGTCGAAAAGATTTCATCCTCACCAAATTGGATGAATGGAAATATATCAAAATTATTTATGACGTAAGGGTAACTATCAATATTAATATCAACCTTAGAGTACGATTTTTCGAAAAATTCCGCAAAAAAGTTTGCAATATCGAAAGAAATGGAAGACTCCATGTTTCCAAAGGAGAAGGGCAAGAATTTACTACGCTAGCAATCAATGAACTTAAAAAATACCTTACGTTCCTTTAAAAGTCGCTTTTTCATACACTGTATATAATTCATATAATATTAATTTTTAAGGGCATTAAATTCACGTTTAGAATTGGAGTAATTGATGTAATCTACAGTGGAACCACTAAGCTTATGTTTCTTGAACAATCGACTTTTTTTATTTCGGACTACTCTCAAATGTTTATTAAACCATACCGGACGATCACAGCCACAGAAGTAGCGGAAAAGATATTGTTATATAAAAGTGATAGGGGCCCATCGATGTCATAATAATTTAGATTCCAGTCGGCAAGAGACAATACATTTCTTATGATAACATAATCAGTTTTACCAAAGCACAATGTGAAATTATTTTTACTTTGTGAATAATTGATTGATGGTAAATTGTTCAAGGTAAGAAGCAAAGTAGGATGGTATAAATCCTCCGGACACACAAAGGCTCAACGCGAGAGATTTTTAGATTTGTATCATTGGAAAAGACCCAATCCAAAAGTCTACCACTGGAATTAATTAACTTGAAATATAATGGTTAGTAAGATAGGATATAACACAGGAGTGTAATAAACAAGATTTACATCAAGGTTCCAACTTACATGAGGTAGATTGAAATCACCAACTACTAATATTCTATCCTTGACCTTTAGGGGTAAACAAAACTTCTTAATAAGATAAAGGTACTTTAAATAAATTGAGATATCTGACAAAGGTGGAATATAAGAACATGTTATGCATAAAGAGGAATTCATAAATTTAACTTGAACGCTAATGAACTCCGCATCTATAGTAGATATGAAAGTAACCAAAAACAAGTGGAAATATTATAGTCGGTCAAGCCCGACCATCAAATACCCTACACCACTTGATATATTATTCAATTTAATTATACCCTGCTCCACCCTGTGGAAAAGGGTATATTAAGTTTGTGCGGATGTTTTTAATTCCTAAACTGCAAATTCCACACTTGTCAGAACTTTTTTTTTATTTTTTGTGTTTTATCAAAAAAAAAAAATTATATAGGGAGGGGTTCTAAAAATGGTCCAATCCGGTCCATTTTCAAAAGGGTTTATTTTTGGGTCAATGCTTTTCCGCGTATCAAATTTCACCAAAATATCTCAAAAAATGCGTCCTGTAGCTTGCGCACAAATATAGATGGACAGACACGAGGATAGACGGACAGACGGACATGGTTAAAACGAATCAGATTTTGATTCTGAATCGATCGGTACAATTGAAGATGGGTGTGGCATTTGCCGTTTAGGAATTACAAACATCCGCACAAACGTAATATACCCTTTTTCACAGGGTGGTGCAGGGTATAAAAATGAGAATTATTTAAACGAAGTACAGTTATAGTCGTTTTCGTTTTACACGGTTTTTCCATATAAATTTTTTTTTTTTCGAAATACACGGTTTTGTCAGGAATGTATCTCCCGTGTAAAACAAGTGATGGGTGTACTTACAAGTATTTATTTATTTGTGTAATAAAGAAATGTTCAACTCATTGACAAATGAATGATTGATTAAGAATGAACAGCTTAAGAATAAATATATTTGTGTCATGTTGTTAGAAAAAGCATGTACACGTAGTTTACTATATCTGCTGTGCCCACCGCTGTTGATGTGGGGCGTATTTAAGATTTGGCCTAAGCCAAATTTAGTTTTCTTTCTTGAGAAACACCCTACATATGAACTTGTCGGTTATAATCGACTTTACCATTTTCACTTGTTCACGTAACATTTTGTATGTTTTTGTTTATGAGTACAAGTGCGAATAAAATCCTTTTAGGCAAAACACACACTTTAAGGGTTTATTGTAATATTTTATACCCAAATTGTGACTTACATGTGATTTTTTTTTTTAGTTTTAACAATTAAACGACTAATTAATTTGTACCTTACATGATCTTAAAGTTGTGGTAAAACAACTTTAACGCGCTTAAAACACACATACACACACGCACACTCATGACTTTCTAATGGAATAGTAGAAAAACAACTAAAAAAAGTAAGAGAACTAAATTTGGCTTGCCCCGTGTACTTAATAGAAGTATAAAATTTAAAATTCTTAATTTTCACGTTTTGTTACTTGTTTTCTTTCAGTTAATATTCAATTTAGAAGGCTGGCAAGAATAACACGCATTTCATTTTGAACTATATACCAGTACATAAATCATACAACATGAATGGCAGCATAAGATCTACAACCAATGTACGGCTCAGTAAGAATTACCAAAATAAAATGGATAAATTGTCGGAACGTTTGTTTGTTATTGTGAAAAGTGGGTTTATGGTGAAACGTGCCCAAAATAAGAAGCGTTTTACACCGGTCAACTACAAACAGCGTTGGTTTGAGTTAACCAAACGTATGCTATCATATTACGATGTGGAAAATGTGGAGGTGAGTAGAATAGACTTAATGAAACATGAATTTTGAAACAATAAAAAATTAAAATTTCATTTTTATTTCAAATTTTTTATACCCTCCACATCAGGGTAAGTTTGTCAATCCATTTACCCTACAATGTTTATATATTCTGGATCAGCATCAAAAACTGCTACCATTTAGGCATGTATGTCCGTACATCCGTTGTTGGTATTATTACGGTCGAAAATTAGAAGATATTCTATATGTAGAAAGATATTTTTTAAATTGGTCAAAATCGGCCCAAGACCATGCCCAAAATCGGCAAAAATCTATTTATCTGCCACCTAAATTGAACTATATAGCTGGAATTTGGTACACAAATTATAATTACTTCAGTCATAGATATATCAAAAATGGGAATGGTCGGATAACAGTTACGCCCATATTCGACAAAAATCTATATATTTGTCATAAAAATTTATCTACGACGTTGAAATTTGGTACAAATATTTATAATTATCTATTCCATGAATATGTCAAAAATGGCCATGGTTTGATATCTAAATTTATTTATCTGCCATAAAAATTAAGCTATAAAGTTGAAATTTATTATACATATGTAAAGGTGCCTCTTTAATGGATGTGTTAAATACGGGCATAGTAGGATAACAGTCCCGCCCACAATCGACAAAAATATATTTGCCACAAAAATGACCGTGGTCGAATAACAGAGATGCTTTGAATAATTAATTGAATAATTATTCCATACATTTATGTGTAAAAAATGGGCGTGTTCGGATAACAGGTACGCTTATAATTTACAAAAAGCCGTTCTAAGAGTAAAATTAGAATTTTGAGCTAATATTTTTATTATTAGAGGGCGTAAACATAAATCTGCCACGCCCACTGAATGTATGTAAATGTGGAGGGTATTTAAGATTTGGCCTAAGCTAAATTTCCTTAGCATACTTGTTACATTTAGTGTTTATTTTATTAGTTATAAGGAGTAAGGAGGAAAACTTTAGCATTTTTCTTCAGCTTTTGTCTACATCCTTATAATAAGATTATATATACGGTCTTTAAATTACATATTATGTAACATTTACTATGGTTTTTATTGTTACTGTTATTTCATTAAGTTTATATATTTATATATATATATACAATATAAATATTTATATATAGTATCAAAATAAAAATTAGATTGAGATGTGTAACAAATCTTTCTTTTTTCTCGTCATTATATTTTTGTTTACATTTATTTGTTGTTATTTTGATGTGCACACAAACATATATTTTATACTTATAGCAGATATTCCATATGTATATATACGCTATTCTTATGTTGGCTAATAGAACACCTCCCATAGAAAACTGTTCTCCCAATATTATGCGGCATCACAAACGAAATACGAAATCCGCTTGTTATTGCTGTTCGAATATGTTTTTGTATAAACATACATATATCTAAAGATGTGTATGCATCTAAGATATATATATATATATATATACCGATTAGTACGTACTGAGCATCTGTTCCAATCTCCAAAAAACTTATTAATATATACTAGCTTACACACCTTGACTGACTTGACTGATAATAAAATTTGTTTGATAGACAAAAAACGAATTGCGCATGACTCCATCTTGCTCTCCTACTTCCTTGTAATGATAAAAGAGCATTATGGTCACAGTATAGTTGTGGCGGATAGAATAGGAATACTTTACTGATTGTGCATTTCACTACTCATTTTTATACCCACCTACTGCATCTCATGTGACAAAGGGTATATAATGTTTGTAACTTTGACCAGCGGTCCCACCCTCCCACCTTCAGAATCATCTGAATCTGAAACGTCTGTCTTTCTATATAAATTTGTTGTACAGATTTTTTCAAACATTTCATGATGAAATTTGCTTCAAAGTGCAAAGAGTTGAAAATGGCCTGAATTTGGACGATTTTTAGAACCCCTGTCCAGAACGTCCTTAATTGAAATATGTCTTTATATGGCAAAAAATCGCAATTCTTAACATTTTTTTGTAAAATCTCGTAAAATATGTTTAACTAGCTTAATAAGTGGCTAATCATTAAAATCAATCGGAGCATTTTTAGAATCCCTTCCCATTTAAAGCTTTTTCACGAAGAAGGGTTTTTCTATAAGAACATAACAATTTTATATTTTAATACAAAGGCACCTTTGAACATTTTTCATGATCTATCAACGTCAACACGTCGGTCAACGTCATTTTCACTACGTTTAAGTTTACAAATAGGCAACTTTTTGCAAAATGACTACCCCGATTCTAAATTTGTGCTTGCTATTTTAGGAGTGCTTAAACCAATTTTTGGTCGTAATAATCATTCCACCAGTTAGGCTGCTATAGTAGACAAATTCTAATGAAAATATTCAATATTAGATTTTTCTAAGCAAGTGAGACACGTAAGTGCTTTAATTCAAAGTGAGACGAATCAGTCGATTTCACGACGTAACTGGGAATCTCTCAAATCACGTTATGGCAAATTTTTCATAAAGATCTTCTCTTACACTTGTACAAGATCAAATTTACTCAAGAACTGAAGCCTGTTGATCATTTGAAGTGCCGAAACTTATGTTATGTTATGTTATGTTTTTATTGAAAAACCCTTAATATGATAATGCTACGATTCAGATTTTCATCTGAAACGATCGGCATAATTAGGTGAGTGTGGATTGGAGGTACATCCCCCTTTAATTAGAAAAAACCGTCCGGCATTTATAATATTTATAGAAATATTTAAAAAAGAGACTATAACTAGCGGCGAATATTGTTTATACCATAAAAATAGTTTGTGAGTATACAGATTACTTCTGAAATCTCCTGAAGTCTCCACATCTCCACAAAAAATGCTGCCATAAAGTGAATGCGCAATAACTGTTGGAAGTTTAGAACACAGAAAATGTCTCCACTCTACACCCACAAACTGGACAAACAAAAAAAAAAACACCCTTCGCAGGTTAACTGGAATGTTTTCGGTGTTGTTGTGGTTTTTTTAATGAGAAGAATTATCTTTGGCGATACGAAGACAAGGATATGAAAAATGCAGGCAAAACGAAAATCCCGAAGTTCAGTAACCGCGCTATCCCGACGAACAATAAAAAGCCTTACTGGTTTTAGGCTAGTTAGTGAGACGAGTACTTTAGAAACGTTTGGTGTTATATACCGGTATAGAGGATTACGGCGCGCATTTTATTATGGATAAGCAATAAGCAATTAATTAAAATATTAATAATTCATTTAATCAAAAACGATGGAAAAGTGTACTTGATTGAAATGTTAATGGCGAGAAATAACAATGAAATCTGTGGCCAGATTTAACGAAAGAAAAATATATTAAAACTTCCATATGTGCCTTCATTTGAAATCTTATTGCGGTGATTGGCCGGCCGGTTTTTTTCGTTTTTTTGTGCCTTGTGTATAGCCAGACTTCAAATTGTGTTCATCCCTTATTACTGCTCCCAGTACATTCTGCTCATTTTATGTGTACCATGTATAAAGTGCAGTGCTAGTGGACGTCGCAGAAACCATTTTTCCCATTTATAACTACGCCTAACTTTAAACTTTATTTAGCAAAACTTTCCTATCCTTGTGATGGAAAAAGAAAAGACTCAAAAATTTGATAAATTTGATAAATTACTTTAAAAATAATAATAAGTTGTATCATATGCAATTTCATGATAAAAAAATAAATGTTTTTTTTTTAATAATACAAAAAAATACTAAATATACAAAAAAAGTTCCTTATGTTCTCCACCCATTTTCTTTTATCGTAACTAATCAGTTAAAGATTTTAAAGCAAGGGATATAAATAAATTTGGGGAAAAAATAAAAACGAAAATAAAAGTTGAAACTTTTTAATTTTAAACATCAAAACTGTGGCAACTTTAAATATTTGATAAAGTGCCTTCGTGTGTACCGTTAGGCTTAACAAATAACCGTTGCAGCAGTTGAGCAATTTTCCAAAAAATACCCTGCATACCCACTGTTCACAGGGGATTTGTAAAAACTGAACCATACAAATATTAGTAGAGTTTAAAGGATTACACAAGAATAACACTTACGCTTCACTACCTCTAATTCTTATCCATCGAACAGTTAAATTTATAAATTTATTATAAAGTGGAAGTGGAATTGTGGTGATATAAGCCAACTAACTTATTTACATATACAAGTACAATATATGTGTAGAGACAAATTACTAAGCATAAGGTAAGCTTACTTCTTCAATCGCCTTTAAATGTCCTTTCCTGTAAAGTTATCTCTGCTGTATTATAATGAGGCACTTCATTTTCGCCTTTTTCTCTCTATTGGTCGCTTCCCCTTTTTTCATATACTTCTTTTTCTGTTTTTCTTTGGTTGTATTATATTTTATATATCACCCGACTTATAACTCTACAAGTAGAGAAAATGTATATTTAGTTTACTATATGATTGGCAGCACTGTTTCAAAAAATATGTGCAGAATTTATAGAGTTTCACTTCAATGGAATAGTGAAGCTTTACATAGAGGGATTCAAGTTTTAATTCCACGTATTGTAGAGCAATGTAATGGGTACTTACGTGTTAACGCCACCCATGGCGCTTTTTAAGTGCTGCCAATTTAAATTTGTTTTTTTATAATGCTGCTGCTCTACAAATTTTGGGATAATTTCTAATCTTTTTGCGACAAATCATAAAATAATACACTACACGCTCTGGTGGCGTTTACGCCACCGCATCTACAAATTTAATTTGGAAACACCTGAAAACGCCAAATTTAATTTAGCAGCACTTGAAAAAATCTTGGGTGGCTTTAATATGTAAGCACCCTGTAATGAAACTGATAGATTCCCAGGCTCCTTATCGCTAAATTTTTTAGAGCATAAGAAAAATACCAGTATTTGTACCCGAATAGCCTAAAGTTTTATTATTTAAGCATAACGTAGTACCTGATAACAATTTTTTGTACTTAATTACAACTTGTTTCTTGTAAATCATTAAAGTTAATACTTGGACCTAATTTTTAATACTTGGACGAAATTGCTCTTTCAATAGCTGAGTGGCTTTGTCTTAGTAAACATTGGCCGCTGTAGGACACGGGTTTGTTTCACTTTTTCCTCAGTTGGAATTTAAATTCATGTGTCGCGTTGGTTTGGTAAACCACCGACATAATACCATGAAAGTCGAAGTTGGTTTGACAGCCGATTGACCGTTTAAACTTGTAACACATACATTATGCCGTACATTATTATTATATTATTATTATACCCTTCACCTTAGTGATGACTGGGTTTGTTCTTCCGTTTGCAACACCTAGAAGGAGGCGTCAGGGAGCCTACAAAGTATATATATTCTTGATCAGCGTCAAAAACTGAGTCGATTTTGACATGTATGTCCGTGCTTCCGTGTGTCCGTCTGTTTTTGGCACTCTCACGGGCGTAAATTTTGAGATATTGAGCTGAAATTTTGTACAGGCACTTTTAGTTTTTGCACGCAAATCGGTTTTTAAAATGGACAAAATCGGTCAAGAGCCACGCCCACTATCGATATAAATATTAGCCACAAAAATTTAGCTATGAACTTGAAATTGGGTGTGTACATTTATAAATATGAGCTTTATCGATGTGCTAAAAATGTATTCGGTAGTCGGTATGTATAGGGTATTCGGATTACAGACACGCCCATAATTAATAAAAATCTTTATATCTGCCACAAAAGTTGACTTAGGAACTTGAAATTTGGTACACGTATACATAGTTATCCCATCTACTGATGTGTAAACAATGGGCGTGGTCAAATTAAGGACACGCCCACAATCGACATAAATCTATATATCTGCCACAAAAGTTGACTTACGAACTTGAAATTTGTTACGCGTATACATAGTTATCACATTGACCGACGTGCCAAAAATGGGCGTAGTCATATAATAGACACGCCCACAATTTACAAAAAACCATATTCAACGTAAAAGTAGACTTGCATGCTGATACGTAAGACATACACTATTAGAGGGCGCAAGATATATATATATATTTGCCACGCCCACCGTTGTGGAGGTGGAGGGTATTTAAGATTTGGCCTAAGCCAACTTTAGTTTTCTTACTTGTTTTTTGTTTGTTTTTGAAATATAAAAAAAAAATTTTATATGGGGAGGGGTTCTAAAAATGGTCCGATCCTATCTATTTTCAAAAGGGTTTCTTTTTGGGCCAAAACATATCCTTGTACCAAAATTCATCGACCTCATATGGGAGCGGGTTCTAAACGACTGTACCTTGCGCACAAATTTAGATGGACAGACAGGAGGACAGACGGACATGGTTAAATTGATTCAGATTTTGATTCTGAAACGATCGGTATAACTGAAGGTGGGTGTGGAATTTGCCGTTTAGGAGTATATACCCTTTTCCACAGGGTGAGGCAGGGTATAAAAATATTGTCGCCATATATTACATAAAATAGTTTCATGAGCATCATCATCACCACCAAGCTTCGCAAGCCTTTCCGTTCAGTCTCCATTAAACTGATTTAGTGTTTTGTTATATTAGAAGTAAAAAAAAAAAACAAAAAAAAATTAAAATGATTATAATAAACAATAAAATGCAAAAATTAAAAGAAATGCAAGGAAAGCGAAGTAAACAATAAAAATACCGACTATGTACCCAGTTATAATCAGATCCAAAGCTAAACCAGACGTAATTGTATGATTGAAGGTATTGTTGTTAAATATACGAGAGAAACTGAAATGCTGGGGGGGGGGGGGGGGGGGGGGGGTCACTGTTGTTGTTGTTGTTGCTGCTGTTGTTGTTGTTGCAGAATATGGTTTAATGTGGTTTGAAAGAAAAATTAAACACAACCGCAAAAAATAATAGCTTTCAGCTGAGCACTGCTACCACCACCATCACCATTACCATTACCACTAAGGGATAAGCCGACAATGTCACGAGTTTAGAATTGTTTAACTTTAGCTGCAGTGTTGATGTCTGTCTGTCTTTTCACGGTTTCGCTTGAGTATTGGCGACGCTGTAATGCAGCCTCTCCGTTTTTCATATAGTTCTACAGTCTGTAGTCTGTGTGCGTATTACACATGCCTACAAGTATACAAGTTCCACTATAGCAATGGCAACAACGGGCTGCCTGCTTGCCAGCCGAAGTTTTAAACACGTCAGAGTGCAATTACCGTAGTTGTTGTTGTTATTTTTATTTGAGGTTCACTGGTAGGCTTTTTATATTGTATACATTTTTTTTTCTTTTTGCCTATACGACATATATGTATGTAGGTGTTTACTTTTATTAAAATAAAAACAAGTGAAAATACTATAGTCGGTCAAGCCCAACCATCAAATACCCTACACCACTTGATATATTATTCAATTTAATTTTTTTCTTGGAAAAATGAAAAATTTTATTTTTCTATACCTGCTTGTATTTTAAAAAATTTCAGAATGATACATAAGTCAGAAATTTTGTTTATTTTTTGTTTGTTTATGAAATCAAAATTTTTATAAGGGGAGGGGTTCTAAAAATGGTTCGATCACATCTATTTTCAAAAGGGTTTATTTTTAGGCCAATACATTTCCTTGAACCAAATTTTATCAAAATATCTCACTTTTTCAAAAAGGTTTTATTTCTGGGTCAATGCTTTTCCGCGTATCAAATTTCATCGAAATATCTCAAAAAATAATAGGATACCATATGAGGAGGGGCTTTAAAACTGGTCCAATCCGGTCCATTTTCAATAGGGTTCCCCTTTAGGCCAATATATGTCCTTGCACCAAATTTCACCATAATATCTCAAAGAATAATAGGACCTCACAAGTGGAGGGATTCTAAAAATGGTCCAATCGCTGATTCCTGACGCTGATCAAGACTTTGTACGGTTTCTAACGCCTCCTTCTGGGTGTTGCAAAGGGAAGAACAAACTTAGTACACCCTCATCACTAAGGTGGAGGGTATAATAAAAGTTTTTTTCTGACTTTTGTATCATATTGAAATTTTTCGAAAATACAAGTAGGTACAAAAAAATAAAAATTTTTATTATACCCTGCTTTTTCAAAGAAAAAAATAAAATTGAATCAAGTGGTGTAGGGCATTTGATGGTCGGGCTTGACCGACTATAATATTTTCACTTGTTTTGTGGCTACTTTACTCACAAACAACTCAAGTGTTGTACATCATGGTTTCATATCTTGTGCTCATCATCATCATCACCATAACCATTTACTAACCAACGCCAAGACCAAGGCCAACATCAACACCAACACCACCATTTAACACGAATTGTAAAAAGAAAATTAAGTATAGAATGCCTGCAATCGTATAATGTAGTGAGCTCATGTTGATGATGTGTAAAACTATTCTTGGAGGTGTCATAAAATGCTAAAAGCTTATAATGTGCGTACATTGTATTTGTATCTATAGTGTATGCGTGTTTGTGTGTGGTCACTACATTACATAGTTGGATGGATGAAACAACTGCTAGGCCCCGTTGATGAGTGAATATTTCCGCGCATAGAACAAAACATTTTTTTTTTATATATAATGCGATCATTATAAAAAGCGAGTGGCATAGAAATGACAGAATTGATTGCTACAAGCATTATATAGACACAACGTACTGCTTAATGTCTGTCGTTCATGATAAAGTGTGTGGCACACACACACACACACACACACACACACATACATACTCTAATGAACTCTAATCGTCTCCTGGTTGTTTAATACATATATGTTTGTGCGGCCTTCCGTGGACACTTCAATTTTATTTTATTTATAATGATTTCTGTGCGGTGCGAGATTGTTCAATCTTACACAAGTCTTAATTATTGTACTGGAAAAAATATATGAAACTTTTATGCCTTTACTAATATAATAACTTTGAATATAAAGGAAAATTTTATCTACTATAACGCGCGTATGGAAGAAAAAAATTGAATTAGTGAGTAAGTAAATAAAAGTTTTTATAATTCAGTAAATATTAATGATTACTCATAAAACATATATATATACGTATGTTCTAACATTTAATTAGTAATTACACATTTAAATAAGTGGGCGTGGCAGGTACTTGATTACGCTTTCTGATTTTTAAATCAATTATAAACCAACTGTAGAAAAGGGTATATTAAGTTTGTGCGGATGTTTGTAACTCCTAAACGGCAAATGCCACACCCACCTTCAATTATACCCATCGATTCAGAATCAAAATCTGAATCGTCCGTCTGTCCGTCTGCCTGTCAATCTAAAATTGTGCGTAAGCTACAGGTCGCATCTTTTGAGATATTTTGATGAAATTTGGTATAAGGACATTTATTGGCCCAATGGGGAACACTATTGAAAATGGAACGTATTGGACCATTTTTAGAACCCGTCCCCATATGAGGTCCTATTAGTTGCAAACTTAGTATATCCATGGGGGAAACGTATAAAATGTCATATATTGCTCTGTTATCTTCAACTGATTAATCTTGATCATTTAAGCAACCGCGAGAGCATTATCATCATCATCAGCATCATCATCGGAGTCATCACCATTTTAAACAGACGACTGATGGAAGAAATATTGTTCATATGTGCTAAGAGGAGATTGCGCTTGTGCTTGTGTTTTGTATATAGCAACAAATAAATATCATTCCATACAACACGATTTATAATTTGTTTTTATTTTTTTTTTATTTTTCACAATCTTTCCAACTAAAAAAAAAAAACTATAACAATAACACTAACGATATTTGCTTTTAAAGTAGCTCAAAAGAGCGAGGCAGCTGAGCAGTTAATAGCTATAGATAGTTGCAATAGTGTGAGTACATATGTAAATATGTATATATATATATATATATATGGGTTCGGATTTGTATGTGTGTGTTTGGTAATAATTTAATTTGAATATTCTACATAAGCGTGCAATTGTTCAGAAGTGCATGTGACAGTTGAGCGCACGCACACACTCTTATATTTATTTGCTGCTTCAGCTAGAATTTAGTTTTTTAGCGCTTTGTTGTTTTTGTAGATGAGAAAAGAAATGGAATCATTGGTTTGCTTTTTAATTTTTTTTACTTATTTAATTTTCATTGTTTCGCTTGTTACTGCTGATGCTAGGTGAGTGTGTTTGGGTGCTCGATCAGTTTGTTGACTTATTGTTTTAATGGATTTTTTCTTTCACCCATACTTTTAACCTCACCTCTACATATATAAGTATGGAAACTATATTCATTGTTTTATAACTTTGTCTGTCCCATGATATGACTACAAATGTCCATATTTAACACATCGATAGATGGAATAATTATAAATATGTGTACCAAAGTTTAAGCTTGTATTTTGGGGCAGATATATAGGTTTTTGTCGTTTGTGGGCGTGCCTGTTACCCTATCATGCCCCTTTTTGGCACATCGATGAAAGGCATGTACGTACCAAAGTTCAAGTTTATAGCTCAATTTTTGTGGCAGATAAATAGATTTTTGTCGATTGTGGGCGTGGCTCTTGACCGATTTTGCTTATTTTAAATAACGATCTGCGTGCAAAAACTAAACGTGCCTGTACAAAATTTCAGCTCAATATCTCAAAATTTACGCCCGTGAGAGTGCCAACAACAGACGGATAGACGGACACACGAACATGCATGTCTAAATCGACTCAGTTTTCGACGTTGATCAAGAGTATATATACTTTGTAGGGTCTCTGACGCTTCCTTCTGGATATTGCAAACGAAAGAATAAACTTAGTATACCTTCATCACTAAGGTGGAGGGCATAAAATAATTATACCATATATACAACTGCCTCATATGTCACCATATACATAATTTTGTATGTACTCTATGTTAAAATCAAGTTATTCAATCAGTTTGGCATCCACCCGTTCCCGTTTTCATTTTTCACTTTGTGTGTAACAACGCAAAAATATTCACATACCTTAATATGGTTTGAAGTATGTGTAGTACAATGTGTGCTTTTATTATACATATTGTATGTTGTCTGGTGAACTCCTCATCTTCCTGTTAGTTTTTTTTTTATACCCTCCACCTTAGGGAAAAGGGTATAATATTATTCTTAGTTTAATTTCGCCATTCTGTATTCAAATTGGGCAAAATCGGTTAAAAGACACGCCCGCAATAAACAAAAGTCTCAACACACCTCGAAAAAATTGTATCTTTAAAAAATTATATAAATATATAAAAATGACTTGAATAATAATATATACGCAACGATTGGAACTTATAAAAGGTGGAGGGTATTTAAGCTTCGGTCTTAACCAAACTATTCTATCTTGTTTATTTTGTGGTTTTGTTTTAGTCCAAGTAGAAATTGAAACTGCCACACAAAGTGTTATAGAATTTTTCCCAGGCCATAAAACCGTATACAATTTTTCCAGGGCATTACCAAAGATCACAGTCACCATCGTCATAATCACCATTATCATGATCGTCATCAACATCATCATCATCATCTTAACTGCAACCATAGTCAGCATTAGGGAATGTTTGTAAGTTTTATTTTATTGTGTGTGTAAGGAAGGAAAATACCGCAAAAATATGGTCACAGGCGTAGTATATAAATACAACGATTAGTATACGAGTATGTATATTACTTTGGTTGGATTTCTTTTTTTTTCTTTTTGTTTTTCTTTTTTTACCCCTTAAGGATAAAGGCATTTTGTTATTCAATCATCTACTCATTCTTTTTCTATTTTCCAGTCATTTATTATACCCTGCACCACCCTGTGGAAAAGGGTATATTAAGTTTGAGATGATGTCTGTAACTCCTAAACAGCGAATGCCACAACCACCTTCAGTTATATCGATCGATTCAAAATCAAAACCTGAATCGATTTAACCGTGTCCGTCAGTCCTCCTGTCTGTCCATGTATTTTTGGGCCCCGTCCTCATACGGAGCACTGGCATAATTGTTTCGTCCAAAGAATCCGGGGTGCATTAAAGGGACAAGCAATCTTGCAGATCCACTTTGTATTAGTGAAGTGATCATAATATTGCATAGCAATAATAAAGTGGGCTACCATCATACGGGTATAAAGTGAGACCCAAAGTTGGAAGACCACATGGTCGAATTTCCCATTGAAGACAATGGAGTTTGGTACCGCAGGTAGCTGGAAAGCCCAAGATCAATGGTCTCTGGCCAGTTTACGGGATGGCCCCCTTGTGGGAGCATCGCGGGGGTTGTGGTAAAGCTAGAAAGTATGGGAAAACCCTTTCCAAAGAGAAGGCAAAATACACTATTATAATATTTTAATTTCGTACCTCCTTCGGGGGGAGGGGGTTGTGCTCGGGACGCCTAAACAACCCCAAACAAACGTCAGCCTCAACGGCAGGAGTAGACGATAAACAAATAATGTATGTCCATGTAATTTTGCGCGCAAACTGTAGGTCGCATTTTTTGAGATATTATGATGAAATTTGGTACGAGGACATATATTGGCTCAAAGAAGAACCTTTTTGAAAATGGACGGGATTGGACCATTTTTAGAACCCCTCCCTATATGAGGTCCTATTATTGTACCCTGCACCACCCTGTGAAAAAAGGTATATTAAGTTTGTGCGGATGCGTGTAACTCCTAAACGGCAAATGCCACACCCACCTTCAGTTAACCATGTCCGTCTGTCCTCCTGTCCGTCCATCTAAATTTGTGCGCAAGCTACAGGTCGCATTTTTTGAGATATTTCGATAAAATTTGGTACAGGGACGTATATTAGCCCAAAGGGGAACCCTATTAAAAATGCACCGGATTGAACCATTTTTAGAACCCCTTCGCATATGAGGTCCTATTATTTTTTGAGATATTTTGATGAAATTTGGTACAAGCAAATGTATTGACCCAAAAATAAACCCTTTTGAAAATGGATAGGATTTTTAGAATCCCTCCTCATAAAACGATTTTGATTCCATAAACAAACAAAAAATAAAAAAATTTCTGACGTATTATTTTGAAATTTTTGAATATACAAGTAGGTATAGAAAAATAAAATTTTTCATTTTTCAAAAAAAAAAAAATTAATTGAATAATATAATATATCAAGTGGTGTAGGATACTTAATGGCGGGCTTGACCGACTATAATATTTTCACATGTTTTCGTTTTTTTTCGTAAGAATGAAGGAAGTTTATACACTCGTACGTGATAAAAAGAAATTTCCTTTTATTGGCAGCTGTGTTAAGTATGTATTAAAATTTATGTTTTTAGCTAAAATATTTTTCAAACTATAGTCTAACGGTTTAAAATTGTAATTTTTTTTAATTTTTTTTTATAACATGTTATAAAATTTATGATGATTTTATAGCATGCGTTAATTTAAAAATAATATTTTATATCTTTTAAAATTACATGCAGTGTTTTTGTACAACAGCATTGTTGTTGTGTACATGTCATGGTTGCAGTCTATATATATTACGACAACAAAAAAGGGTGATTCCCCACTTAAAGTCACAGCATGGGGTAGATTTCTTACAACATTTTTAAATTTTTTTTTTGTAAAACATAGGCGCTGTTACGCATAATTAGAGTTATGTGTACTATAATGAAAAGGTTACATTGGATTTTTTAAGTAAATTTGTAACATTAATAAGTAAGCTTGCAAGTTTTACACTCAGTATAATTGTTTTTAAATTGTGGGCGTGTCTGTTATTCGATCACTCCCATTTTCGGCACATCGATGAAGGGGATAACTATAACTATGTGTACTAAATTTCAAGTTCATGTTTTAATTTTTATGGCAGATTAAAATTTTTTTTATTGTGGGCGTGCCTGTTGGCCACCACGCCCATTTTTGGAATATCCGTACTAAATTTCAAGTGCATAAGCCTTTTTTGTGGCAGATAAGTGGATTTTTGTTCATCGTGGGCGTGGCTTTTGACTGATTTTGCTCACTTTAAATAGCGATCTACGTGCAAAACTAAAAGTTCCTGTACAAAATTTCACCTTAATATCTCAAAATTTGTGCCCATGAAAAAGCCAACAACAGACATACATTCACATAGGTATTTGTAAATTATAAGGCGTGTATGTTATACATTTTTGTAGCTATGAGAGATAATTTATAAATTGTTGGTGTACACTTGGCCGATTTTTTGCAATTTAAGAAAGAGCCTAACGCACAGATACCAGATGCAATTTATACAAAATTTTCGTAATCTCAAGACTTATAACTGTGACAGTTCCACCAACAGTAGCATGGACACACAGACGGGCATGTCTAAATCGACTCAGTTTTTGATGCTGATTAAGAATATATATACTTTGTAGAGTCCCTGACGCCTCCCTCTGGGTGTTGCAAACGCAAGAACAAATTTAGTATATCCTCATCACTAAGGTGGAAGAGGGTATAAAAATTGATATTAAATTTTATGTATTTCTTTTTATAACCCTGCAGGTGAGGAGGGTGTACTGAGTTTGTTATTTTGTTTGCAACATACAGAACGAAACCTTGCGAATCCCTATATTTTTGATGATTCACGATGAGTTTTCTACTTAAAATGAATCATGAACTGTAAAAGATTTTCCCAGGGGTAGATATGTTTAACATAAAAGCCCAATGATGGCTCGAATGTTTAGCACATGAGTGATAAGACTTTTTTTTATACAAAAAACGGTATTCCACGTAAAACTCGACTTGCATCTCACACGTAATTCATACATTATTAGAGAGGGTAGTCATATACCTGCTACGCCCACCGTTTGTAAGTAAATGTAGAGGGCGTTTAAAATTTGGCCTAAGCCAAACTTAATTTTCCTTTTTGTTTTACAAATAAGAAATTTTTTGATTCTTAGGAAATTGAAAAATGGTTTTTACATAAAAATGTTTCCTTTTTTAATTATCCAGTAAATAGTTTCTTTCTTCTCTTCCATTTTTTATTTAAATCATTAAATAGTTACGATTACATTTTTATACCCTGCACCACCCTGTGGAAAAGGGTGTATTAAGTTTGTGCGGATGTTTGTAACTCCTAAACGGCAAATGCCACACCCACCTTCAGTTATACCAATCGATTAAGAATCAAAATCTGAATCGATTTAACCATGTTTGTCTATCTGACCGTCTGTCCATCTAAATTTGTGCGCCACCTAGAGGTCGCATTTTTTTAAAATATTTCCAGAGGAATAAATAAAACAAGTGAAAATATTATAGTCGGTCAAGCCCGACCATCAAATACCCTATACCACTTGATATATTATATTCAATTTAATTTTTTTCTTTGATAAATGTCTCAATATGTCTAAATATCTCGAAAAATAATAGGACCTCATATGGTAGGGGGTTCTAAAAATGGTTCAATCCGGTCCATTTTCAATCGGGTTCCCTTTTGGGCCAATACATGTCCTTGTTCCAAATTTAATCGATATATCTCAAAAAATTCGACCTGTAGCTTACGCACAAATTTACATGGACAGACAGGAAGACAGACGGACAGACGGACATAGTTAAATCGATCCAAATTTTGATTCCTAATCGATCGGTATAACTGAAGGTGCGTGTGGCATTTGCCGTTTAGGAGTTACAAACATCCGCACAAACTTAATATACCCCTTTCCACAGGGTGGTGCAGGGTATAAAAATAAAACTTTTCATTTATCAAAGCAAAAATTTTTATTGAATAATATAATATATCAAGTGGTGTAGGGTATTTGATGGTCGGGCTTGACCGACTATAATATTTTCACTTGTTTTTATGTTCAAGTTCGAGAAATTTATGTGTAATAAAATAAGTTTTCATAAGTTGTAAAAAATATTCAACACCAACAAAGGAGTAAGGAAGTATAGAAGATTTTAACTATTTTTGTTCGAAAGAGGTTACGTTGAACCGTAAATTTTAAGTACTACGTGTTTTATATTACATAAGAGCTAGATGTTATCTAAGAGGGAAAAAGTTTACTCTTTCTTGAAAAGGTATTAAATACATTTTCGTGCTATCTTATAAATAGTTAAAGTTGATATTCTTGTAACCTTTTACTATAAGTAAAGGGTATGGAATTTATAAAACCTTAGAAATGTCATTAACCTTTAATACTACGAAAAAAGTTTTAATCGAGCTGTAATAAAGCAAATAATCCTTTAAATATAATGCAGTACTAGTTCTCTCTTAAAACAAGTGAAACACTTCGTATTTGACCAAAACTCACTTTTAAATAACTTACGTTACAATCTATACCAAAATCGAATCTTATTCATAACAAATTCCGTCCGTAATCTATTGTTATATGAATGTTGATGATGAAGAAATAATGCGATGAGAAATTCTACGCCTATTCGGCCCGAATTGCTAGATGAATTGACGTCAACAAACTTTCTTAGCAAACACTGACTGATAACAACTTTTGTGGGTTATTTTCTAAAAATATAAAGGATTAGATGTTTTCTTTATAGGTCTCATATGTCCGTCTGTTGTTGGGCTTGTCACGTTTGTAAATTTTAAGGTAATAATGTAATCAATTTGTCTAATTTCTGTACATAGGTTGCTATTTAAAATCGTTTAAGTGCCACGCCCCTAATTTCCAAAAATCTTTATATAACTACATAAATAGGCTTATAATTTAAGCATAAATATTTTTCAAAAAAATTTTTAATTTTGGCCAATATAAAGGGTAGCCTGGATACACGAGAAGAGATTCTAATAATTATCTGATTAAATTTCAATTTAGTAGAGGAGATTATATTAAATTAGCTTTTCCCTATGCAAAACCTAGAAGGAAGTCTGGGTCAGGTATATTATTACTAATTAGCGTAAAATCTAAATCGATCTAGAGAAGTCTGGCGGTGTATTATATTTGGAGCGCACATAGTGCTTGATTTTGCAATATGGAAATTTTTCTAAAAATATTTCCAGTACTTGTATTTTAAATTGGACTAAAATGAAAAAAGAGCTACGCCCCTAATTGACAAACCAAAAGGATCTCGTACATCCACAAAAATTGAGCTATGAAGTTTGAAATGATGAATGTATGATTTTCGAAAGTGGCAAAGATTATATTAAGCACAAACATTATATTAAGTACAAACATTCGCACAAAGAATGTTTGTAATTTCTGAAGGGCATATGCCACACCCATCTTTAATTATACCGGTCCCTCTGTCCGTTTGTCCGTCTGTCCATGTACATTTTTTGAGATCTTTTGATGAAATTTGGTACAAGGACATGTCTTCAGTTAGAAAGGAATCTTATTAAAAACAAGTGAAAATATTATAGTCGGTCAAACCCGACTACCAAATACCCTACACCACTTGATATAGTATATTATTCAATTTAATTTTTTTCTTCGAAAAATGAAAAATTTTGTTTTTCTATACCTACTTGTATTTTCAAAAATTTCAAAATGATTCATAATTCATAATTTTTTTTTATACCTTGCACCACCCTGTGGAAAAGGGTATATTAAGTTTGTGCGGATGTTTGTGATTCCTAAACGGCAAATGCCACACCCATCTTCAGTTATTTGTAGAACCCCTTGCCATATAAGGTTCTATTATAATAGAAGTCTTTATTTGGTAAAATGTCGTAATTCTTAATACTTTTTTTTGACAAAATTTGTTAAAGAATATTTAATTAACAAATTTGGATCCGATCGATATATTCCTCCGCGCTTACTGATACCACAAATTTGGTTTATAGCATAATTTATGGACTTAAGTGGTGTAGGATATTAAATCGATCTTGATCAACTATAAAATTTTCACTTGTTTTTTTTTACCAAATAGATTAGAAGATATTTTAATAATTATATATCTTGATAAATTTTTAAAATTTTTTATTGTTTTTGGAAAATGTAACTTAGACTATTTTCATAATTAGCGACAGAAATATGCCTTTTAAAATAAAGAAGAATGTGAATGGACAGTATAAAAGTTCTTTTTTTTATATTAATTCTTTATATTTTTATCATCCAGCAGAATATATAAAATTTTATTTTTTAAGAAGAAAGAAAAAATTATTTTTAATAATCTGACACTTAATTATGATTTTTTATATTCATACAAAATTGACATTAAGAATTAATTAAATGACATAACCAAACCGAACATGTAGATACCCTACATCACTCCCCTCCGAGAGATTTTAAGCTTAATAAATTAAATGTTACACGTTCCTTGTTAGTTTTAGTGGTGGTGTTTGTGTTGGTGTTAGGTGTTTCAATAATGGCTGGTTTAAGTCTATCAATAGAAATTGTTTTAATTATGCCATCAATCAGGACTTTGAAAAATTTGGGCTCTTTTTCGACGACTTGAAATGGACCGTCGAAAGGTTGCTGAAGATTTCTTTTATTTATGCAACGGACAAAGACGAACTTGCAATCTTTCAATTGCTTCGGAATAAATATTCCAGTGTTAGGATTATTATGATGACTGATGGACGATGGGACATTTTTAAAATGTTCTTTGAGATTGTCCAAAACCTCTGAGCAACTGGCACTAGATCCTTGAATTAAGAGCTCAGCAGGTAGACGTAAATTCTGTCCGTAAACCATTTCAACAGGAGTGGCCGAAATATCTTCTTTATAAGTTGATCTCAAAGCAAGGGTCATTTTTAGCCGTGAGATTGCGGATGATATGGGGAAGTGACAATCCTATGATACTATTGTAGATATGAAATAGTAGTAAACAGGGTTAGTTTCAACGCCAACAAAACACAGTGCTGTCATCAGGGACAGTGATGGGCTCCCTCTATCCTTCGGCGGCGTAAGTGTGGAGGAATCGGCCGTTCTTGACATTCTGGGCATGCGAATTCAGTGTGACGTCCGCTGGACGGAGCACTTGTTCGAATTGTCCAAAGATGTAGCCAAGAGCTTGGGTTTTTTAAAACGGAGTAAAATATACTTTACACCAGCCGACATCCGAAATATTTACGCCGCCTATATTCGGCCGAAACTTGAGCATAACTCGCACGTGTGGGCGGGAGCCTCTAACACATGTTTGGAGACTCTCGATCGCATACGGCGAAAGGCTCTAGTGATCATAGGTGACGAGGAAGTATCTAACTCTCTCGACACACTTGAACACCGACGAAATGTGAGCTGTGTTGTGCTTATGTACAGGTACTTCTATGGCATATGTTCTAGAGAGATAAAAGAGGTGTGTCCTCCGCTGAAACCCTTCAGTAGGACAACCAGGCTTGCTCACCGATCTCACCCATACGTTATGGAGTTGCCGGCGTATCGAATAACGCATTACCGAAACGGTTCGTTTAACCATGGTGTTCGCCTCTGGAACCACCTACCTCCAGGGGTATTTCCCGCCATGCCTAGTGTGCACAATTTCAAAATCAACGTACACAAACACTACTCCCTCTATCCTCCTTCCTCTAATCCCTTCTAACCACCGTGCTTGCACGTATAGGGGTCATCCCCTGAGTGGATGGTTATATAATAATAAAAAAAAAAATATGTTATACGACCGCGCCCATTTCTGTGACATCAAAGAATGGGATAACTATAAATATTTGTCAACTTCACCGTTCAATTTTTGTGTCAGATAAATAATATTTTATGGATTGTTGACGTGGTCCTTGATCAATTTTGCTCAATTTAATTGGCGATCTGCACCCAAAAACTACATATGTGTGTGCAGTTCAATGATTAAAAAAATTACGACCGTGAAAGTGCCAACAACAGTCAGACACACGACAAACAAAATTTGGTTTAGGCCAAATCTTAAATATCCTCTACATGTACATATAAACGGTGGGCCTGGCAGGTATATGATAACGCTCTCTTACAGGCGCAATACGCATGAGCTTGAAAGTCGAGTTTTACGCTGAGTATGGTTTTTTGTAAATTGTGAACGAGCCTATTATTCGACCATGCCCATTTTTGGCTTATTTTAACTTTAAGGGACAATTTTGGTGGCAGATAAATAGATTTTTGTCGCTTGTGGGCGGGTCTGTTATCTGACCACGCCCATATTCGACTTATCGGTGAATGGCGTCAAAATATATATACTAAGTGTCAAGTTTATAGCTAATTTTTAATGGCAGATAAATAAATGTTTTCAGCTTTTAACAAATTTTTTGTCAATTTTAATAGAGTTTTCCATGCAAAATTGTGTGTACAAAATTTCAGATCAAAATTACCAATTTGCCAACAACAGACAGGCATATGTCCGAAGATCGACTCAGATTTTGATACTGATCAAGAATATATATACTTTGTACAGTCTCTGATGTCTGGTTCTGGATGTTGAATACGGAATGACAAACTTAGTATACCCCCACCTTACGTAGAGGGTATAAAATTACTTTCTCTAAATGTTAAGGTCTTATAATATAATACGAACCTCATATACTGTCTCTCTCTTTTAAAAATATAATACAAATGCCCTTCCAAACATTAAAAAAAACTCTTCTTGATCATAAATTAATCATTAAGTTTTTATGGGCAATGTCAGCGTGTGCCATTGTTAAGCTGTACAGTTGATGACCCGCTTGTCATCTTGTAAATATTTTATCAATACATACCTAACAATACGAATGTAATTATATGTTATGATCACTTATTTAAACAAACTCAATGCTACTGTCCTTTTCAGCATTTCTCTTTTTCTTCGTTTCAATAAGGTTAATAAGGTGAATGGTTCATTTATTGTATAATAAAAAAAAACGTACTCGACTTTTATAATATTTAACTTATACAACTCATATAAGTAAAAGTAAGATTAACAAAATTTCTGTAGAATTGACCACAAAAGCATCTGCTTTTGTTTAAATACAATGCAATTTTCTCTTTACTGTTATTAGTCACTCAACGTGGGGGAAATTTTGTAAAGAATTGAAAAAAAATGAACACGTTAATAATCAATAACTAAAAATGAGTACAAGGTGTTACTAATGAAATAAATGTACGTTACACAGCCTATATATATACATATTCATAATCAAAGCAGGTAAACCTTAATAAAAATAAGTTTTACAAACAAAACCCTGTTAGGCATTGTTTCTTGGAATATGTACGATAATAAAAACAAGTAAGAAAACTTCTTAGGCCAAATCTTAAATACCCTCCTTATCTACATACAAACGGTGGGCGTGGCAGGTACATGATTACGCCCTCTAATAGTGTTTGTTTTATGTATGTTTGCAAATTGAGTTTTACTCTGAGTATGTTTTTTTGTAAATTGTGGGCGTGTATGTTATTCTGTTGTAGCACATAAAAATATTTCTCCCCAATATCTTAATTCTTCTGGCAGATAAGTAGATTTTTGTTGATTATGGGAGTAGATCTTAACCGATTTTACCCATTTAAATGGCGAACTGTGTCAAAGACTAAAAGAACAAAAATTTCAGTTCAATATCTTAAAATTTACGATCGTGAGAATGCAAACAACAGACGGACACACAGACATTCATGTCTAGATTGACTCAGTTTTTGATGCTAATCAAGAAGTTCTTTTGTAAGTTCTTGGATGTCTTCTTCTGGGTGTTGCAAACGGAATTAAAAACTTAGTATACCCCCATCTGTGGTGGAGGGTATAATAATTGAATTAAAATTAAATGTGGTCAATAATTTCATTCAATCTATCAATTTTTTTTTTATACCCTCCACATTAGTGATGAGGGTATACTAAGTTTGTTCTCTGTTTGCAACACCCAGAAGGAGGCGTCAGAGACCCTACAAAGTATATATATTCTTAATCAGCGTCGAAAACTGAGTCGATTTAGACATGTATGTCCGTGTGTCTGCCTGTTGTTGGCATTCTCACGGGCGTAAATTTTGAGATATTGAGCTGAAATTTTGTACAGGCACTTTTAGCTTTTGCACGCAGATCGCTATATAAAATAAGCAAAATCGGTCAAGATCCACGTCCACAATCGACAAAAATCTATTTATATGCCATAAAAACAGAGTTATTAAGTTGAAATTTGGTATACATACCCACAAGTAACCCATCCAACGATGTGCAAAAAATGGACGTGTTTGAATACCATACCCCCCCCCACAATTTACATAAAACCGCACTTCACGTAAAACTGGACTTACAAGCGGATACGTAAAACGTACATTATTAGAGGGCGCAATATATATTTGCCATGACCACCGTTGTGGAGGTGGAGGGTATTTAAGATTTGGCCTAAACCAAATTTAGTTTTCTTACTCGTTTTATGTAATACAAGAAAAATATTATATAATGAAACAAACAACAAATGACGTTGACATGCAATGGATAATTAATTTTAATGAGCCATCATGTTTTATTCGTCCTCTTCTTCTACTCAATCCTTTTCTTTTTTTTTTTGCAGTTCTTTAGTTAAACATTAATTGGTTAATTAATTTGGTTTTTTTGTGCACTTATTCAACGGGGACTAAGAAGCTCTACAACTGTTGGCAACAGTTGTGCCATGTGCCATGTAACTGCCAGCATTTTTTATACCCTCCACCTCAGTGATGAGGGTATACTAAGTTTGTTCTTCCGTTTGCAACACCCAGAACAAGGCGTCAGAGACCTTACAAAGTATATATATTCTTCATCAGCGTCAAAAACTGAGTCGATTTAGACATGTATGTCCGCGTGTCCGTGTGTCCGTCTGTTGTTTGTACATGCTTGTGGAGGGTATTTAAGATTTGTTTTAAGCCAATTTTAATTAATTTTTTTTACTTGTGTCCCTTATAATCACATTAGTTATTATAACAGTATTAAAATTTGCTTGTTTTTTTTTTTTAAGAACATCCGCATATATTGCTTTAAGGCATATATTTTAATTTACTTAAATAATATTTTGTCTTCATTTTTTTCTCTTATATTTTGTGTTGCTTAAGCGTCGTCGTGAACGTGGTCGTATACCGGTTAAGGGTATCAGACTTGTTGAAACAGCTATCGTGAATGGTGAGGGCGGCGATCCTTTTGCGCCAGATGTAAGTATAATTTTACCTTTTTGAGATGTGTATAATTTAATAATAATTTATTTGATGGGTGTGTAGTTGGTCTTTTTTTATTATACCCTCCACCTCAGTGATGAGGGTATACTAAGTTAGTTCTTCCGTTTGCAACACCCCGAAGGAGGCGTCAGAGACCCTACAAAGTATATATATTCTTGATCAGCGTCAAAAACTGAGTCGATTTAGACATGTATGTCCGTGTGTCCGTCTATCCGTCTGTTGTTGTCACTCGCATGGGCGTAAATTTTGAGATATTGAGCTGAAATTTTGTACGGACACTTTTAGTTTTTGCACGCCGATCGCTATTAAAAATGGGCAAAATCGGTCAAGAGGCACGCCCACAATCGACAAAAAACTTTTTATCTGCCACAAAAATTAAACTATAAACTTGAAATTTGGTATGTATATCTATAAATATTAGCTTAATCGAAATGCCAAAAATGGGCGTATTTGAATTACAGACACGCCCACAATTAATAAAAACATTTATATCTGCCACAAAAGTTGACCTAGGAACTTGAAATTTGATACGCGTATACATAGTTATCCCATTGACTGATGTGCCAAAAATGGGCGTAGTCGGATAATAGACACGCCCACAATTTCCAAAAAACCATATTCAACTTAAAAGTAGACTTGCATTCTGATATACATATAACACATACACTATTAGAGGGCGCAATATATATATATATATTTGCCACGCCCACCGTTGTGGAGGTGAAGGGTATTTAAGATTTGGCCAAAGCCAACTTTAGTTTTCTTACTTGTTTTTATTTTATATTTATTTTTTTCAAAACAACTGTAGGTAAGATACTGATTCTGAATTGACCGACTATGTATAAAGTTTTCACTTTTTTGCTATTTTTATTGATTTATTTGCCGCACTTTTATTATGCACGCGAGTATAAATTCATTTTCCCACATGTGGTTTCACTTAAATATCAATTATGACACCCTTTGGGGGCAATTTCTGTATTCTCTTCACTACTTGATTCTAAATACTAGGACAGGAAACTTTCGATTAGTTGTTATATAAGCACAGTTATTTTTAATTATACTATTTGCTTTTGTTTTTGTTTTATTTATTACACCAGCAAACAAGTTGTGGACAAAGAGTTCGAAAAATGTCTCTACTTACAGATTTAGTGTCTCCATTTTCTAATTATGTAATTACGGTAGAAGTTTTTTAGTATACTGGTCAATAACAAATCGTTACGTGAAAGAATTATACACCCATCCCTCGTTTTACACGGTACTCGTTTTGCACGTTTTCGATCTTACCCGGTTTTTAAAATCAAAATAAAACAAGTTAAAACATTATAGTCGGTCAAGCCCGACCATCAAATACCCTACACCATTTGATATATTATTCAATTTAATTTTTTCTTTGAAAATGAAAAATTTTATTTTTCTATACCTACTTGTATTTTCAAAAATTTCAAAATGATACATAAGTCAGATTTTTTTTTTATTTTTTGTTTGCTTATAATAAAAAAAAAATTAATATGTTTATTTTTGTTTATTTATGATATAAAATTAAAAAAAATTATATAGGGAGGGTTCTAAAAATGCTCCAATCCGGTCCATTTTCAAAAGGGTTTATTTTTGGGTCAATGCTTTTCCGCGTATCAAATTTCATCGAAATATCTCAACAAATAATAGGACCTCTAATGGGGAGAGGTTCTAAAAATGGTCCAATCTAGCCCATTTTTAATAGGGTTCTCTTTTGGGCCAATACATTTCCTTGTACCAAATTTTATCGAAATATCTCAAAAAATGCGACCTGTAGCTTGCGCACAAGTTTAGATGGACAGACATGAGGACAGACGGACATTCAGAATCAAAATCTGAATCGATCGGTATAACTGAAGGTGGGTGTGGCATTTGCCGTTTCGGAGATATACACTTTCTTATCAAATCTAGCACGCTTTGTATTATTAGTTATTAGTTTTTATATGTTATAAAATTTATTTACTTATTCTCAATAAAAACCTCAATACATTTTGCGTTCCATAAATTATAGGCATATCTGTTATCCGGCCACGCCTATTTTTGGCACTTCAATTATTGGGATAACTATATATATATGCGCAACAAAATTTCAATTTCATAGGTCAATTTTTGTGGCATATATATCATTTTTTGTGGGCGTGCCTGTAATCCGATCGCGCCCATTTTTAGCACATCAATTGTTAAAATAATTATGTATATGTATAATAAATTTCAACTTAATAGCCCAATTTTTATGCCACATTAATAGATTTATGTCTATTGTTGGCAAGGTTTTTGAACAATTTTCCCCTTTATCGATCTTCGTGCATTCCTTCCTAGATTAGGAGTGTTTAAAAAATATCAAGTGTGAATAAAATTTCAGCTATATACCTCAAAATTTACAAAAAATTTTTTAACTCAAAAAGAAACAAAAAAAAAAAAAAATTGAAATTTTTTTGAAAATACAAGTAGGTATAGAAAAAAAAATGTTCATTTTTCAAAAAAAAAAAATTGAATAATATTTCAAGTGGTGTAGGGTATTTGATGGTCGGGCTTGACCGACTATAATATTTTCAATTTTTTTTTTAATTCCCTGATTCGGATCTTGTAACAGTTCCAGTGCTCCTTTCTTCGGGTCTTTCTTGCTATGTTTACGATTTACTCTCAGGGCATGACCCAAGAAGACCCAAGATCGTTTTCTCCACCTTTTGTTGGTCAATCTGTTCCCCTGAAGGAGGAAGCCCTAGACCTGATATATGAATGTTGAATTTGGCCCAATCGGTTGTCCGGGGATTTCTAAAATAAACAGTAGGCGGTCTGTCAAGGTGAACATCAAACATTATCTTGAAATGATCCGAAAACAAACATTTCTTGAACATACGCCAGTTGTCCACCTATAAGGAGTCCGAATTTGACACCAGAGTTATATTAATAACCTGTTCTCCAACCCTATTCATGAAGGTGAAGTGGCTACCCCGATTGCGTAAACTAGATTTAAGGAAACAACGTAATCAAATTCATATATCTGCCACAAAAATTGAGCTATTAAGTTGAAATTTGGTATGAATATCTATAGTTATCCCATTCACAATGTACAAAAAAGCATACTGCACGTTAAACTCAACTTGCCAGTTCGTACGCAATAAATACATTATTAGAGGGTGTAATTATATACTTGCCACGCACACCATTGTACATGTGGAGAATATTTAAGATTTGGCTTAAACCAAATTAAATTTTCTTACTTGTCTTTCATTATAATTCATTTATAGGGTTATCCATTTCAAATTGGTTATTGCGAAACATCGGATGATCATTCTCAACGTATCCTACCACAATATACATTATATTTGGTAGCTAATAGTGAAAAGGAACGTTATGATTGGATATATGCCATAAGACAAGGTACGTACTACACATAATTTAAAAAAAAAATGATAAAAATAATTACAAGATTTTAGAAAAGCTGTCTGAAAAACTAAAGAAAATAAATTTAATACTTTACGAACTTGTAATGAACTGTTATTAATTTTTATCATTTAATGTATTTTCCTAACCAAATATTTATTATTTCCTCTCTAATATACGAAGGTTCCGAAAATCATTTATTTTGTATTTTGCGGTTTACTGTAACAAACTTTGTGAGAAGCATTAGAATTTACTTAGCAATTGCAAATCATACCTAATACAGTTTACTGGCTAACGCAATGTGCTTCCGATTTTTATTTGATTTCTCACCCAATTGTTCTTCTAACTTAATTATAATCTCTCTGTGTGTGGTTTTCTTTTGTTTGGTATGCATATTTACAATTAACTTATCTATTGGTTGGATAACAGACACGCCCACAATCGACAAAAATCTTTATATCCGTCACAACAATTAACCTATAAACTTGAAATTTGATATGTATATCTATAGCGTTGCCGGATTGCAGACACGCTCACAGTTTAAAAAACCATACTCAACATAAATTTCATTTGCACACTGATACGTAATATATAAATTTTAGAGCGCCCACGCCATTATAGAGATGTGGAGGGCCCTGTCACGCCCACTATAGAAATGTGGAGGGTGTTTAAGATTTGGCCTAAGCCAAATTTAGTTTTCTTTCTTGTTTTGTATATACATTTTTCGAGCAACAGCACGGATCTTTCTTTGTTTCTAAAAAGGAAATCTTCATTTTATAATTTTGTGACGAAATTCTTTGACACGCACCAAAATTCAATTATTTATTAATTGCTTTGTGGTTTTATTTATATCTCTTTCAATCAGTAGTGGTTGTGGTAGTAAATGTAAAACGAGAAATATTCTGCAGTTATAAATTCAATTTAATGCCACAAACAAATTATGAATTAAATAAATGTCAAATGTTGTGACAATGGCTTAATTCACAGGAACTGGTAACAGATTATATAGACAATAATTTGTTATATAAACAAATTTTTTATATAAATTATATATGAACTAAGCGGATATATTTTAATTCACTTAAAAAATGTACGAGAAAAAACATTAAAAAATCAAAATTACAATTAAAACAAGGAAAAAATTAATAAGACCAAATCTAAAATATCCTGTCCATCTTTCTACAAACTGGGGGCGTGGCGGGTACATGATTACGCTTTCTAATAGTGTATGCATTACGTTTCAACTTATAAGTTGGGCTCTACGCCAAATTTGTTTTTTGTAAGTTGTTGCCATTTCTGTTATCCGACCACGTCCACTTTTGCTACATTTAAGAATGTTCGAATTATAAATATGTACTAAATTTGAACTTAATCGTATTATTTTTGTAACAGATATATAAATTTTTGTCGATTATGGACGTCGCTCTCAATCATTTGTCCAATTTGTCCAATTTAAATATATTTTACATATGAAAATAAAAATATTGGTGCAACATTTCAGCTAAATATCTTAAAATTAATGACTGTGAGAGTGCTAAGAATAGACAGACACGAGGACGCGTTTGTCTAGATCGATTCAGATAAAGATGCTTGTCAATAATATAATATTTGATAGAGTCTCTGAAATCTGAAATTTTATCAATGTGTAGGTCAGTTCATCCGCAACATCTGTAGATCAATTTAAAGAACTGCATTGAATAAATTATAAGAATTTTTGCGAACAATCTACAGAGTTCTTAGAGTGTCTGTAATTTTCCCAGATTATAGATTCTTTTGTCCCAAGTTTCCTTTGACAATATTTTTTATATTCTTACGGAATAATATTATATTTCATTTCTTGTTTCTTCTTTTTTCAAGTATGTGAAGATACCAATACACCAAAATCATATCGTTTTCATCCAGGTCTTTGGTCGGGTAAACGTTGGTCTTGCTGTAAAAGTATAAATCGTACAACATTTGGATGTCAAGCGGCTACACATTGGCGTGAAACTAATAATAATCCAAGTAAGTGTAAAAATATCACGAATTCTCTCTGCTCTACGATTGTACCTGCAATATAATATTTTTTTATATCCTACACCACAAAGTGAGACAACTTCTAAACGATAAATGATAGATCCATCTTTAATTATACCGATGGGCTTGGAATCAAAATCTGAATTTGATTTAATCAATCTGTTCCGCTTGTCCGTAAAGGTAAAGGTAGACATCTATGTAAATTTGAAGCTTAGCTATAGGTGCTATTTTTTGAGATATTTTGTTAAAATTCAATTCAATCGGTACAGTGTTATTATGGGGCCAAACAGAAAGCCAGTTGAATTTGAACCATTTTTAGAACTCCTTATAACCTCCTTTATAAAATTCTCTTGTAAAGGAAGTCTTTATAGGGCAAAATATCGCAATTCTTAAAATTTTTTGCCAATTTTTGGTGAAGAATAGTTAATTAGCTTAATAATTGGGTATAACAAATTTTATTCCGATGGGACCATTTTTAGAATGTTTTTCCATGTAATGATATTTGACGAAGCGACTTGTACAATAATGCCTTCCATTTACTCATACAACTATAAACTAATTATAGCATAAATTGTGGAACTAAGGGATGTAGGGTATTAAATGGTCAAATAGAATCGTCTATAATATTTATTTTCATGTGCTTTTTTCAATCCAAAAACCTCATAATTCAAACATAATTCTATTTAATGAGTTAAGTATTCACGCACCAATTTATGGGCTCTCAATAAAATCTCATTAACCTAACCCCCATATAGCACAGCTAAGAAAATGCTTTTATAATGCAATCCTTATCAAGAATGAAATTCGATTGGTTGCTGGTGTCTACTTTTTCTCTTTCTGTGTCTGCTGTTTTTATACCCTCCACCTCAGTGATGAGGGTATACTAAGTTTGTTCTTCCGTTTGCAACACCCAGAAGGAGGCGTCAGAGACCCTACAAAGTATATATATTCTTGATCAGCGTCAAAAACTGAGTCGATTTAGACATGTATGTCCATGTGTCCGTGTGTCCGTCTGTTGTTGGCACTCTCACGGGCGTAAATTTTGAGATATTAAGCTGAAATTTTGTACAGGCACTTTTAGTCTTTGCACGCAGATCGCTATTTAAAATGGGCAAAATCGGTCAAGAGCCACGCCCACAATCGACAAAAATCTATTTATCTGCCACAAAATATGAGCTATAAACTTGAAATTTGGTATGTACATCTATGAATATTAGCTTCATCGATGTGCCAAAAATGGGCATATTCGGATTACAGACACGCCCACAATTAATAAAAATCTTTATATCTGCCACAAAAGTTGACCTAGGAACTTGAAATTTGGTACGCGTATACATGGTTATCCCATTGACTGACGTGCCAAAAATGGGCGCGGTCGGATAACAGACACGCCCACAATTTTAAAAAACCTAATTTAACGTAAAAATAGACTTGCATGTTGATACGTAAGACATACACTATTAGAGGGCGCAATATATATATATATATATTTGCCACGCCCTTTCGTGAAGAGGTGGAGGGTATTTAAGATTTGGTCTAAGCCAAATTTAGTTTTCTTACTTGTTGTTTTTATTTTATAATAATAAATTTCAACTTTATTTCATTTCATTTTCATTCATTGTCATCATCATTTGTACTTGTCTCTTGTTTTGTGGTTATTGGTTGCGCGTTGTGAAGAATTGTGTGTAAACCATAAACTCACCTTTATGACCCAATGATGGCATCTACTCCCCACACGCGTAATTTGTATCTTAAATGATGAACAGACAGCGAAAAGAAATTTATTACTGTAAAGAATTTTTTTTTCCTTTTTAACCCCCCCGAACATCAATCCACTCCAACAACGTAATGCACAACATATAATGGGCTCACCCACATTTAATACTGCGTAAATACACATACACACGTAGAGGTTGAAATGTTTGTCCAAAGTTTATTTCTAAATGTAATGTTACAACAACAAATGCGACATATTTTCATAGCCTATACAACATTGCAACATCCAGAAGGAGACAGCAGAGACCCTACAAAGTATATATTTCTTGATCAACATCAAAAACTAAGTCAATTTAGACTTGTATATTTGTGTGTCCGTTTGTTGTTGGCATTTTCACGGTCGTAAATTTTGACATAATAAACTGAAATTTTTCACTTTTTGTAATATTTTAGATTCTGTACGCTGATCACTACTTAAATTGTTCAAAATCGGTCAAAAATCACGCCCATAATCAAGAAAAATCAATTTATTTGCCACAAAAATTGACCCATTAGGTTTGAATTTCGTTTGGAATATTTATAAATTGCCCCATTCATCCATGTGCAAAAAAATGGACGTAATGGGATAACAGCTACGCCCACAATTCAATAGAATATAGTTATCTGCCACAAAAACTGAGCTATGATGTTAAAATTTGGTACGCAATTATCCCATTCATCTAAATTCCAAAAAGTGGGCGTGGCAGGATAACAGACATGTCCACAATTTACAAAAAACTATACTCACGATAACACTCTACTTTTAAGCTGACAGCAATGGCGTGGCAGGTATATGCAGTTTCGAAAGGTACTTCAAATTTGGCCTAAGCCAAATTTAGTTATCCTACTTGCTACAGTTTAAGATTCTGCTCATATGTACACGTTTGACGTGTAAACGTTGAACAACAGTAGCTAAATATTACGTTTAGAAAGATGTGTGTGGCATAGAAAGAAGTTAACATACATCACTTTAATAATGCAAGAGGTTTTAAGCGTAACATCATTTATTTAATATTTATGTACAATTGACTCATCAATACTATTGTATAATTTTAACAATAAAATAAAGACGCAGTCATAGATTTTATGTGACAAACAATTACTGCAAATGAGTAAATAGCTTGTAAAGGCAACAAATTCTAAACATTAGAAGATTATTCTTTTCTTTTCAGCGCTTCAAATTCCGTTGCTGGAATAATTGTTGTAAATTTTTTAACAAAAAGAAAAGAATTTTAATTAAAATACAACAAAATGTTGTTGTGAGTTGTGAGCTTAGAACAAATCTTAATCCTCTTCATAATATATAATAATATAGGCATGGCAGATATATTAAATTAAAAAGTATCAACTAAGAAGTCGGATTCTGCATCAGATACTTTTTTCCTAAATTTTGGGCGTGTCTGTTATACGTTTCCGTTCCTTTTTCGGTACATTGATGAAAGGCTTTAATTTAAATTTTTAATTTTTTCCTGATAAAAAGTTTTTTATACCCCCCACCTCAGTGATGAGGGTAAACTAAGTTTGTTCTTCCGTTTGCAACAACCAGAAGGAGGCGTCAGAGACCCTATAAAGTATATATATTCTTGATCAGCGTCAAAAACTGAGTCGATTTAGACATGTATGTCCGTGTGTCCGTCTATTGTTGGCACTCTCGCGGATGTAAATTTTGAGATATTGAGTTGAAATTTTGTACAGACACTTTTGGTTTTTGCACGCAGATCGCTTTTTAAAATGGACAAAATCGGTCCAGAGCCACGCCCACAATCAACAAAAATCTATTTATCTGCCACAAAAATTGAGTTATAACCTTGAAATTTGGTATGTACATCTATAAATATTAGATTCATCGTTATGCCAAAAATGGACGTATTCGGATAACAGACACGCCCACGCTCAATAAAAATGTTTGTATGTGCCACAAAAGTTGACCTAGGAACTTGAAATTTGGTACGCGTATACATAGTTACCTCATCTACTGATGTGCCAAAAATGGGCGTGGCCTAATTTCTTACTTGTTTTTTTTGTTTTCAAATTTATCATAGCAACGTTGCGTACAGAAAATAACCATTTATGTACAAAACATTCACCTCGATATCTTAAAATTTACTACCAATAACAAATGGACATACGGACAAACATGTTTCGATGAATTCAGATTTTGTTTTGCTTCTTCCATCTTATATCAAGTGTATAACATAGGTCCGGTCAAACCCTATTTAATACCCTACACCACAATAATACGAAAGTTTTGTATAGCAGGAGGAGTCTTAAAAGTTAATTTTTAAAAGTGAACCTTCTTGCTTAGTTACAAAAAAAAATACATAGATGTACAGACGTATATGGATAAATCGATTCAGAGCCAATTTACGTAATTAAAAATGGCATTTGCATTTTCTTCCAGATATTATAAACATTTTAACAAGATTTACGTATGAGTATGTGAGTATGTGTTTTGTAAATTGTTGGCGAATTTATATCCGACCACGCCCACTTTTAGCACGTTGATGAATGGTATAACTATGAATATACATATCAAATTTAAATTTTATACCTCAATTTTTGAGACATATAAATATATTTTTGTTGATTGTGGAGGTATCTGTTATTCGACCACGGCCATTGTTGGCACAACAATAAATGAGATGATTATGGAAAAGCATACCAAATTTCAACTTCATAGGTTCATTTTAGATAGATTTGTCCTTTATCCGACCACGCCCATTTTTAGCACATTAATGGATAGGATAATAACAAATATGTGTACCAAGTTTCGACTTCACAACTCAATTTTTGTGTCTGGTAAGCAGATTTTTGTCGATTGTGGGCATGGCTTATTTTAAATAGCGACCTCCGTGCAAAAACTAAAGATGCCTATTCAAAATTTCAGCTCAAAATCGCAAAATTTACGACAGTGAGAAGGCCAAATTCAATATTTATGCTGTGTCTGCTGGAGAACACCGTTTATGTTTAAAATTTAGCGTTAAATTTTAAATGAACTGTTGCAGCAGTCAATAAAGCATAACCGTTACGCCCAAATTGTTAAGAAGCGATAAGCCGTTTTACGAAACTAAACACAACCAAACGCAGAATTGTCCTTATTATTTATGCACTCCAAGGCAAGCAATAAATTGTCCATTTTTTTGCCATTACATTAATTATCAAGCAGATTTCTTCATTAAAGTGAAAGTTATTTCTTTTTTAAAAGGAAAGGAAATGTAAACACATTTATTTATAGAAAGAAAGAGAGAGAGAGAGAGAGAGAGTGAGTGAGTAGAACGAAACATGACCTCTCCACGATATGGTTGGAGTAAGATACGCTTAAGAGCCTTCATTAGATTTTAATTGTTTTATATGGTTATTGTTTATTGTTTATGTTAAACTTTCACCAAACTTTTTATCGTCTTGTATAAATTATGCATAAAAGTGAATAAAGAATCTCAGGAAATTATATTCAATATTAGTTTACTGAGAATATAGTATATGTTTCCATTTTCTTTATGGAAACACTGCAAGTTAGGAGGTAAAGTAAATTCTGTTGAGTGAAAGAAATTATCAGAAACAAGTAAGAAAACTAAATTTGACTTAATCCAAATCTTAAATACCCTCCACCTCCCAACGGTGGGCGTGGCAAATATATGTATATTGCGTCCTCTAATAGTGTATGCCTTACGTATCAACAAGTCTAGTTTGGTGAATATGGTTTTTTGTAAATTGTAGGCATGTATATTATCCGACCACGCCCATTTATGGAACCTCAGTCAATAGAATAACTATGTATATGCGTACCAAATTTTAAGTTTCTAGGTCAACTTTGGTGGCAGATATATAGATTTATGTCGATTGTGAGTGTGTCTGTAATTCTACCACGCCCATTTTTGGTACATCAACATATGATATCTGCGTGCAAAAACCAAAAGTGTCTGTACAAAATTTCAACTCAATATCTCAAAATTTACAGCGGTGAGAGTGCCAACAATAGACGGACACACGGACATACATGTCTAAATCGACTCAGTTTTTGACGCTGATCAAGAATATATAGGGTCTCTGACGCCTCCTTCTGGGTGTTGCAAACGGAAGAACAAACTTAGTATACCCTCATCAATGAGGTGGAGGGTATAAAAATCTCCCATGTATAAAAAATGTACGATATTGAAAATTCAAGTCTAGTAAACAGATTGCTTCATTCCTGATTAGTGACTATTTGTATGTAGTAAGCAAAGCAGGTCAGCCAAGGTTACTGTTAATAGAAACCTGGTGTAGCTGGAAACGCGGCCATATCCTCTCAACCCGAAAACGTATCTAATTATACAATTATTGGCTTTTGGAGTTTTTGTTTGTAAATGGAGTCGCAATTAGCAAACAGCACACATCCGTGTGGAAGCTTAAAAAGTAAGAAGGCTTTGGCCAAAAGCATTCTAACATTAATGGGTCTGAGCCACTGTAAATGCCATAATGATTTTAGCATGCCGTAAACTTGTCCCACGTTATTGTTGATATGGCTGTCCCAAGTTAGCAATCTATTGAAGGTTTTTTACCGTGTCGACTATCTCAACATTAGTCCCCATTAAACTGATGTTAATGTCACATAGGTCTGCCCTCTTGTAAAAAACAATGCATTTGGTTTTTGAAAGATTTAAGGACAGACAATTGGTAAGGGCCCATTTTGCTATCTTAGCAAGGTCAGCGTTAAGTTTGGTGATAATATTGGTGATATTGTTAGGCGGTCCACTTACGTTAATAAGATCTGTACATCATCAACGTACATATGCACGTGGCAGCACATGAGGCAACTGGGTAAATCATTAATATATAATGAAAACAGCAGTGGTCTAAGAACAGACCATTGCGGAACCCCCCGCTTAATCGGAAGCACATCGTAAAAAACATTATTAGCATAGGCTCTTTGATACCGATTTGTGAGATACGTTTCAATGAGCCTGAAAGATGATGAATTGCATTTAAAGAATTTTTGAAGTTTTACGGTTAGTAGAGCAGTATCCACGGAATCAAAGGTTTTTGTATGGTCTAGTAACACAAGGAATGACATTTCGTTGTTGTCCAGTTTACCCCTTATATTTTCAGCCACATCAATTAGAGGGGTAGTATAAGACTTATTTTTCCGAAAACCAGATTGAGTATCAACCAATTTTAGAGAGTTAAAACTAAAATTGGTTTTCATTTCCAAATAGTGAGACATCTGAGCTGCTCATTGGTATGTTTACAAATTTGTTATTTATTAGGAGTAGTAAAAAGAAATTCATTATTTCTCCAATATATGGCTTTAGTTATCTGTATCTCGTGTTGTATAAGTCTGATCGGGTTCCATTAGATGGCGTTCAAAAGATGAGATTTCGCGCCACAAACACTGTTCTGACAGTTTTGTTATTTTGACTCAATTTTGTTTTGGCGCGCGTAAAAGATGGATACTAGCAAGGAGAAAATACGCCATATTTTACAGTTCCTCTTCGATAAAGGCGAAAACGCAAGGCAGGCAGCTGAAAATGTGAATAGTCTTTATGGTCCTGATACTGTAACAGCCAATCACGCGCAATTTTGGTTTCGTCGATTCCGTTCCGGTCATTTCGATATCAAAGATGCACCACGCACTGGAAGGTCAATTGTCGAAAATGTCTATAAAATCATGCACATTGTCGAGTCCGACCGTCATGTAAGCACTGTTTCGATTGCCCAAGAGCTAAAGATTGCACAAAAAACTGTTTGGAACCATTGGAATACGGCTGGATACAAAAGGAAGCTCGATGTATGGGTGTCACACGAATTAACGCAAAAAACCTCATAGAAAGAATTTCTATTTGGGATTCGCTGCTGAATCGCGACAAAATCGACCCATTTCTGAAACGGTTGATGACTGGTGAAGAAAAGTAGATCACTTACGACAACGTCAAGTGAATACGGTCGTGGTCGAAACGCGGTGAGCTGAGGGAACGGTGGCCAAGCCAGGATTGACGGCTAAGAAGGTTTTGCTGTGTGTTTAGTGGGATTGGCAGGGAATTACCTACTATAAGCTGCTACCCTACGGCAAAAGTCTTAAGTTGGAACTGTACTGTCAACAATTGGGTCGTCTGAAGGAAGGAATCGCCTAGAAGCAGCCAGCTAGGAGAGGAATTGTGTTCTATCAGGACAACGCCAGGCCACACACATCGATAGTGACTCGCCAGAAGCTCCGAGAGTTTGGTTGGGAGGTTCTTATGTATCCACCCTTAAATGCGGACTTGGCGCCAATTGATTACCATCTGTTCCAGTCCATGACGAACAATTTTGCTGGTAAAAAATTCGCTTCAAGAGAGGCTTGTGAAAATCGACTGTCTAAATTTTTTTCCAATACGGACAAGGGCTTCCATGAGAGAAACATATAGATATTACCTTCTAAATGGGAACAAATTATCCAACAAAACGGTACATATTTGACCTAAATCAGATCATTCTAACTATGGTAATTAAAGCCTTCAATTTCATGCAAAAATAATGGATTTTTTTTACTATAGCTAATATTTCGTTAATGTCAAGGTTGACTGGAGTTGATAGAGTGTTATTGTTGATGCCAATCTCCCTAACCGTGGTCTATGTGTTGGTTGAACCAGGGACGTTTGTGCGAATCCGCATTGACCGTTTTCAGTGGAACATGGGCATCCAACAGCAACCGGACATTGTGATTGAACAAATTTATTTTGCTTTCACTGTCCGCTAAAAACGTTACCTCACTCCAGTTAACCCGTTTTGCTGCACGTTCAAATTCGTTAAGGTCAAAACTTTTGAAACCCCTATAGATGTGGTTTTTGTGCGTGTTTTGAAGTTGAAAGTTGTAGGTAGTAAAAATTACACCATGGTATGGGAAATTTGAAGCGTTTAGCTGGTCATATAATAAGACCTTATTTACATTGTTAACTAGAAACAGGTGTAGAAGCGTGGCTGTGTGAGCAATGTAATGAGTGTTGTGTTGATGGATAGAAGACCTAAGGTATGCATCTCATCCATAAACCTATTTTCTAAGAGAACATTACTATTGAAATCTCCACGTATTATCACATCGGTATAACCGATGGTCACATCATTAATATACCGACTATACGGAACTAATAGCGTATAGTCGGTATTTCGGTGAGGTATACGCAACCCACTAAGAGTTTGTTATGTCCGCTACTTATACTGACAAAGAGGTATTCAATAAGACTCTCCGGGTTAGACTTGCAGAGCAATGAGCAATGTATAAGGCTTTTTATGTAGACGGCAACGCCGCCTGCATGATTGTACCGGTCAGCTCGAAAAAGGCTATATCCATTCATGTTAAAAAGGGAGTTAAGTTCAGCAGGCATGAACCAGGTCACAGATACACATATTACGTGTATAACTGAATTCTCAAAGATGTGTCGAAGTACGCCAGGCTTATTTTTTAAACTTTTGGCATTTACATGACAGACAGGAATTCCATTATGTTACTTAGCAAGGACTCTTACCATGGTGTGTGTTGCGCCTCGAATTTCCATACACATATTAGAATAAATTGTCGAAAAACAAGTGAAAATATTATAGTCGGTCAAGCCCGACCATCAAATACCCTACACCACTTGATATATTATTTTAACTTAATTTTTTTCTTTGAAAAATGAAAAACTTTATTTTTGTATTGCTTTTAATTTTTATACCCTGCACCACCCTGTGGAAAAGGGTATATTAAGTTTGTGCGGATGTTTGTAACTCCAAAACGACAAATGCCACTCCCACCTTCAATTATACCTATCGATTCAGAATCAAAATCTGAATCGATTTAACCATGTCCGTCTGCCCGTATGTCCATCTAAATTTTGCGCAAGTTACAGGTCGCATTTTTTGAGATATTTTGATGAAATATGGTACAAGGACATGGATTGACTCAAAGGGGAACCCTATTGAAAATAGACCGGATTGGACCATTTTTAGAACCCCTTCCCATATAAGGTCCTGTTATTTTGTGAGATATTTCGATGAAGTTTGGTACAAGGACATGTATTGGCCCAAAGTGGGACCCTATTGGAAATGGAATTTTAGAGCCCCTCCTAATATAAATTTTTTTTTTTTTTGATATCATAAACAAACAAACAAACAAAAAAATTTCTGACTTGAAAGCAGTACAAAAAAATAAAACTTTTCATTTATCAAAGGAAAAAAATAAATTGAATATTACGTATATTATTCAATTTATTTCAAGTGGTGTAGGGTATTCGATGGTCGGGCTTGACCGACTATAATATTTTCACTTGTTTTTCAAAGGAAAAAATTAAATTGAATAATATAATATATCAAGTATAATTATTAGTAACAGTAGTAGGCTTTGCATTCTGTAGTTGGAAAGTTAGTTATGTAGGTTGGCTCGAAGAGCTTAGACAAGCGGGTAGTCTAGTTGAGAGCGTGAAACAATGCAGTCAAGCATCAGAGATTTATATAATAGGTTAAGAAAGTGTATGTGACGGGGAATAAAAACTGAAAGAATAAAAGAATTGTTATGTGTTAATAAAAATAAGCGTACTTAAAGAAATTTAATGTCTCGATACTCTGGGAACCGACGGATTCTACCCCAAAAAGAAGAAATATCGTTACATTACAGCGCCCGAGCAGGGACACTTGCATTGAGTCTCTGCAGTACGCTTAAAAAGTGTTATAAAATTTTCTGTCCACTGTTACATCATTTATATGAAAATTCACCAAAGTTCATGACAAAGAATCTCACCTGCAGCACAAATGAGATTATAAAACTCTTAAAATAACCTTGAAATAAAGTACATTAAAATAGTCAATTTATAAAAAAAAAAATTGTAATTCTGAAAAATTTTCAAGAACACCAATCTTGTACAACCTTAATTATATCGGGTATACATAAACATATATATTGCAACGCTCTCGCTCAGCTTAACAGAATAACTTTTTGTTTCTGCGCGCACGCAAATCATCTTCATATTCATGTCGCAGCGACGCAGCAGCCCTATCAACTGGTAATAGTATTGAAAAAATTATAACAACAAACTAGTGAAAATATTATAGTCGGTCAAGCCTGACCATCAAATACCCTACACCACTTGATATATTATTTTAACTTAATTTTTTTCTTTGAAAAATGAAAAACTTTATTTATTTTTGTACTGCTTTTAATTTTTATACCCTGCACCACCCTGTGGAAAAGGGTATATTAAGTTTGTGCGGATCTTTGTAACTCCTAAACGGCAAATGCCACACCCACCTTCAATTATACCGATCGATTCAGAATAAAATCTGAATCGATTTAACCATGTCCGTCTGTCCATCTAAATTTGTGCGCAAGCTACAGGTCGCATTTTTTGAGATATTTCGATAAAATTTGATACAAGGACATGGATCGACTCAAAGGGAAACCCTATTGAAAATGGACCGGATTGGACCCTTTTTAGAACCCCTCCTCATATGAGGTCCTGTTATTTTTTTAAATATTTCGATGAAATTTGGTACAAGGACAAGTATTGGCCCAAAAATAAACTCTTTTAAAAATGGACCGGATTGGACCAATTTTAGAATTTTTTTAGGTTCTGATGAGTTTTTGTTTGATTCTAGAGGTAGCGTCGAAGAATTGAGACAACGATTCAAACTATTTCTACTCGGAGAGCATAGCGATGAACAGATAATACAGTTGAAAATCTACACGAAGCCAATCGCGCAACTACGTCCAGGACACTATCACCGGAGCCGTCTCTATATGAAGAACCAATAACGAAACTAGCTGTACCTATGTTAAACCAGCCGAACGCCAGCAAGAAAACAAACTGTGATAACAAATTTAGCAAGTTAGCAATGATGGAAATTATTCGAAAATGGGAAGTTACCTATAACGGAGGACACGGTCCTTTTGCATTTTTAGAACGTATGGAGGAACTAGCAGGCACTTATGGTATTGATATGGATCGTTTACGTAGTACCATGCCTCAATTTCTGCGTTATGAGGCGTTAATATGGTTCCGGAACAACAATCAGCATTGGGAGATATGGAAGTCATTTAAACAAGACTTGCTCAAATTCTTTATGGCACCACATTACTTAAAAAAATAGAAGACGAAATAAGAGTACGTAAACAACAACATCACGGAAAAATTTAAAGAATATGTCTTAGATTTACAAAACAAAATGCGTCACACCGCTATGAGTGAAGGAGACAAATTACACCGCATTTATTCGAACGCATTACCAAACTGTCTACTATATATCAAGCGCACCGATTTTACAACTTTACCTCAGTTATTAGAGCTTGCTTACGACATAACATGACCAATCTTAAGGAGGTTTTCCACAGGCTACGGGACGCCAACTTGAAAATAAACTCGGCTAAGTGCGAATACTTTCGTCAAAGGGTTCGATACCTAGGGCAAATTGTAACCAACGAAGGGATCAAAACAAATCCAGATAAAACAAGTGAAAATATTATAGTCGGTCAAGCCCGACCATCAAATACCCACCACTGTTTAATAATTCAATTAATTATACCCTGCACCACCCTATGGGAAAGGGTATATTAAGTTTGTGCGGATGTTTGTAATTCCTAAACGGCAAATGCCACACCCACCTTCAATTATACCGATCGATTCAGAATAAAATCTGAATCGATTTAACCATGTCCGTCTGTCCATCTAAATTTGTGCGCAAGCTACAGGTCGCATTTTTTGAGATATTTCGATAAAATTTGGTCCAAGGACATGTATTGGCCCAAAGGGGAACCCTATTGAAAATGGACCGGATTGGACCCTTTTTAGAACCCCTCCCTATATGAGGTCCTATTATTTTTTGAGATATTTCGATGAAATTTGGTACATAGATATGTATTGGCCCAAAAATAAACGCTTTTGAAAATGAATAGGACCGGATCATTTTTAGAACCCCTCCCTATATAAAATTTTTTTTTTTTGATTTCATTAAACGAACAAAAAATAAAAGAATTTTCTGACATGTATCATTTTGAAATTTTTGAAAATACAAGTATGTACATATAGAAAAATAAGATTTTTCATTATAACCTGCTTTTTCAAAAAAAAAAATTAAATTGAATAATATTTCAAGTGGTGTAGGGTATTTAATGGTCGGGCTTGCCCGACTATAATATTTTCACTTGTTATAATATATTTTCATATTTATATTCGCTCCACCTTAGTGATGAGGGTATACTAAATTTGTTCTTCCGTTTGCACATCCAGAAGGAAGCGTCAGAGATATTACAAGTGTATATATTCACAGACGTAAATTTTGAGATGTTGAGCTAAATTTTTTTACATATATAGAATCTATATATCTGCCACAATTGACTTATGAACTTGAAATTTGGTTTGAATAAATAAATAAATAAATAGATAAATTCATTAATGTGCTGAAAATGGGTCTTATCGGATAACAGACACGCCCACAATCAATATATATATCTGCCACAAAAAAATAACATATGAACATATGTAGTATGCATCACCGATATGCAAAAAATTGGCGTGGTCGGCTTACGGACGCGCCTACAATTGACATAAACCTTTGCCTGCAACAAAAATTGACCTCTGAACTTGAAATTTTGTGCACTTATTAAAGTTTGAATATCAACTCATACAGGCATTGCCATATCAACTTAGTTATTAATGCTAATCAAAAATATATATACTTTCTAGGGTAACCGACGCTTCTTTCTGAGTGTTGCAAATGATATAACAAACTTAATATACCCTCACCACTAACATGGAGAGATATAAGAATAGTAGAAAGCAACAACAAAAATTTACTGTCACCTAAAATTTTTTGCAAATAAATGCTTAAATGCATGTACAAGTATGTATTACTACCTAAGCAACAACCATAAAATATACGCCCACTCATTTATTATTCGCCCACTCAGCGATTATTCTTTGTTATAAAAACAAAACAAAAAACACGTAAAATAAGCAAAAATTAAATAAAAGTCAGCATAACAGTATAAGTACACCGCACCTTTGGCCTTCAATCTCACTCTCACTCTCTTAGCTAGTACACGTACTTAAACAAAACTGAATATTTACCCAATTAAGTATGCACAACAGAACACAACGTACCCACATTTGGAGGAATACTCTTGTTGTAAAATGAAATAAATATATGTGGGCAATCGGGCATAAACGCATGCATGCACGTACCCATACATATGTATATGCATGAAAGAGGCAAGCAGCTCAACACCTAATGTGAAAACAAATGCAGAGTAACGTGGTCCCTTGTGCACAACAAATGCTTGCCCTTACCGTATAATAAAGCATGATTGCGATGGTCCTCCATACCCCCATCAACAATAACAACACAACAAAACAAGTTCAATGTACTTGTGCTAAGCTTGCTTATCGTTGCATGTGATATAAGACGTAATGTGGGTAGTATTTACTTTTTAACTAGTTTAGCTAAACAAAAACTAAATAAAACAAGTAAGAAAACTAAATTTGGCTTAGGCCAAATTTTAAATACCCTCCACCTACACAACGGTGGGCGTGGCAAATATAGCGTATGTCTTACGTATCAGCATGCAAGTCTACTTTTACGTTGATTATGCTATTTTGAAAATTGAGGGCGTGTATATTATACCACCACGACCATTATTGGCACGTCAATCAATTGGATAACTATGTATACGAGTACCAAATTTCAGGTTCCTAGGTTAACTTTTGTAGCAGATATACACATTTATGTCGATTGTGGGCGTATATGTAATTCGACCACGCCAATTTTTGGCACATCAGTAGATGGGATAACTATGTATACGCGTACCAAATTTCAAGTTCCTAGGTTAACTTTTGTTGCAGATATAAAGATTTTTATTAATAGTGGGCGTGTCTGTAATCCCAATACGCTTATATTTGTCACACCGTTAAGCTAATATTCATAGATATACATACCAAATTTCAAGTTTATAGCTCAATCTTTGTGGCAGATAAATAGATTTTTGATTGTGGACGTGGCTCTGGTTCAATTTTGCCCATTTTAAAGTGTCACACAGACATACATGTTTAAATCGACTCAGTTTTTGACGCTGATCAAGAATATATATACTTATATATATATATATATATATGACGCTTTCTTCTGGGTGTTCTAATTGGTGGAACAAACTTAGTATACCCTCATCATGAGGTGGAGGGTATAAAATAAAACTTCATTTATCAAAGGAAAAAATTAAATAGAATCAAGTGGTGTAGGGTATTTTATGGTCGGGCTTTACCGACTATAATATTTTCACTTGTTTTTAAACAACAAATAGTGTTTTTATACCCTGCACTACCCTGTGGAAAAGGTTATATTAAGTTTGTGCGGATGTTTGTAACTCCTAAACGGCAAATTCCACCTTCAGTTATACCGATCGATCCAGAATCAAAATCTGAATCGATTTAACTATGTCCGTCTGTCCTCCTGTCTGTCCATCTAAATTTGTGCGCAAGCTACAGGTCGCATTTTTTGAGATATTTTGATGAAATTTGGTACAAGGACATGTATTGGCATAAAGGGGAACCCTATTGAAAATGGACCGGGTTGGACCATTTTTAGGACCCCTCTTCAAATGAGGTCCTATTATTTTTGAGATATTTCGATGAAATTTGATACAAGGACATGTATTCGCCCAAAGGAGAACCCTATTGATTGGACCAATTTTAGAACCCCTATCCATATGATATCTTATTATATTTTGAGTTATTTCGATAAAATTTGATACGCGGAAAAGCATTGATTCAAAAATAAACCCTTTTAAAAATGGACTGGATTGGACCATTGTTAGAACCCCTTCCTATATAATTTTTTTTTTAGATATCATAAACAAACAACATATAAAAAAAATTTCTGACTTGTATATCACTTTGAAATTTTTGAAAATACAAGCAGGTATAGAAAAATAAAATTTTTCATTTTTCAAAGAAAAAATTAAATTGAACAATATAATATATCAAGTGGTGTAGGGTATTTGATGGTCGGGCTTGACCGACTATAATATTTTCACTTGTTTTATTTTATTATACCCTCCACCTCAGTGATGAGGGTATACTAAGTTTGTTCTTCCGTTTGCAACACTTAGAAAGAGACGTCAGAGACCCTACAAAGTAAATATATTCTTGATAAGCATCAAAAAGTGAGTGGATTTAGATATGTATGTCCGTGTGAAATTTGGTACACACATCTAGAACTACCCTTGCCATCGATGCGCCCAAAATGGGCATGGTCGATTAACAGATTTAATCATATTTGCGCCACGTCCACTATTGTAGATGCAAAGGATATATATAGTTTTCTTTTACTTGTTTTTTTTTAAGTATTCATGTTCACATACTTTTCTATATACATAAACGTTTAATGTAAAGCGAGCCACAGCATAATATGCTGCAAGATAGCTAGATAGCTTTATATTAAGAGAGTTCACTTTTGATTTATATGAATATAAGATTTCTTATGCAGAGTTTGATCTGCTTTGTTTGAGATATACAAACATATGTATATTAAACAATAAATTGTGGGCTTATACACTAAACAAAATTACCAAAGAAACTGGTTTTCATCATCATATAAGCTTAACATATGTGCTGCATGCTAAAATGTATCCTAACAATACAGAACATAAATAATTTATGGCGATATACCAAATTCAGATTCTTTCGCGGTTAGGACCAAAGTCTAAATCGATTTAGACATGTCCGTCTTTACGTCCGCTTGTTGTTGCCACTCTTATGGTCATAACTTTTAAGATATTGAGCTGAAATTTTGTAGAGCGCTTTCTAGTTTGTATGCAGAGATGTACCATGCCCACAAAAAAAAAAAAATTTATTTATTAGTCATAAAATTTAACCTAAGCAGTTGAAAGTTTGTTAGTATCCATCCATTATTTGTCAAAAATAGGTCTGGCCGTATATAATGCACGCCCACAATTATAAAATATATCCCATAAGAAGAAATTATCATATATCCAATTAGATAATTTCAAATTAATTTTTAATGCACAATTTGTATTATTACCAAAAAGTCAACAAAAAGCGACACAAAAAAGAAAAAAAATATCTATCAGTATAGAGATCCCGTTATTCATTAAAAAATAGAACTACTGCTACAAATATGTGTCTTTCTCCCTCATCATTAAAAAAAAAGAAAAAAAAAAAAAAAATTAACTAAAATTGATTTAGGTTAAATCTTTAATACTCTGTAATTATACAATGATCGTGGCAGGTACATAATTACGTCCTTTAAAAGTGTATGTATTACGCATCAGCTTGCCCGTCGAGTTTTACGTTGAATATAGTTTTTTGTAAATTGTGGACGTGTCTGTCATCCGAGTACGTCCATTTAATAATATCGATAGATGTAATAATTCTAAATATGTTATGTGTACCAAATTTCATCTTTATAGGTCAATTTTTGTAGCAAAGAAGTTTGATCTGTTATTCGATTACGTCCATTTTTGTCACATTATTGGAAGGCATGAAAAAATATATGTAATTACAACTTCATAGCTAAATTTTTGTGATAGTTACAATAAATAGATTTTTGTTGATTATGTGGGCGTGTTTGTTATCCGACCATGCCTATTTTGGGTTCATCGATGGATAATTATATATGTGTATACCAAATTTCAACATTATTGTTAAATTTTTGTGACAGATAAATCGATTTTTGTCAATTGTGGGCGAGGCTCTTGATCGATTTTGCCCAATTTAAATAGAGATAAACAAAATTAGACGTAACTGTACAAAATTTTCAGTTTAATATCTTAAAATATACAATCGTGAGACATAGCAACAACAGACAGACGCACAGACATATATAGCTACATACATAGATACGTAGATAGTTTAAGATACTCAAACCTGTTTTTATGCGGTGGATAGGAACCGCATTAAAAAAAAAACGCACAAAACTTCACGAGTAGCTATAAAAAATAGTTTTCCCAACACAATTAAAAAGTCAATTGTGTTCCAATGTGATTGAAATTTTCATATACCGCACAAAAACAAGTTGTAGTGTCTTTGATTTTTCTTTCTGGGTGTTGCAAAATGGAAATACAAACATAGCAGACCCTCTCATCTTATGTATAGGGCATCAAATTACATAAATCACACATTTCTTTCCGTTCTCACACAACGCACCCTCTCTTATTATAAGGGAATGCTAACAATTGTTTAAATATTTGTTCAAGCAGAGAAATGAACTGAAAAAAATGTACCAAAAGCGAACAAAATAAACATATTTGGTGGCATTGTTGCCTGTTGGTCGTCCCTCCTTCCATTTAAGAAACATGTTTACATCAAATAATAGTGATAAGGAATGTGTTTTTTATATGGTGCTTATTTATTTTTATACCCTGCACCACCCAGTGAAAAAGGGTATATTAAGTTTGTGCGGATGTTTGTAATTCCTAAACGGCAAATGCCACACCCACCTTCAATTATACCGATCAGTTCAGAATCAAAATCTGAATCGAGTTAACCATGTCCGTTTGTGCGCAAGCTACAGGTCGCATTTTTTGAGATATTTCCCATATGAGGTTCTATTATTATTTGAGATATTTCGTTGAAATTTGGTACAAGGAAATGCATTGGCCCAAAGGGGAACCCTATTGAAATGGACCGTATTGGACCATTTTTAGAACCTCTCCCCATATGAGGTCCTGTTATTTTTTGAGATATTTCGATGAAATTTGATACGCGGAAAAGCATTGACCCAAAAGTAAACCCTTTTGAAAATGTATAGGATATCGGATTTTTTTTTCGAAATGAGGTTTAAGGTGAGGCTATGGCCTAAAAGTTTACCAACACCAAATTGCTAACTTTTGAGTAATTTGGTTGCTGCTGCTGCCAAAAGTTCATTCAAATGGACTAAGAAAAAAAAATCAAAAAGTAAAAATTGTATGATGAAAATTATGATCATTATTGAATGCATGAATGGACTGTTTGGATTGACTGGCTGTATCGTTGGCTGCTTGCTGTTGGTTTCTCTATTGATGCTCAGACACCCGCTTGCAGATAGGCAAAATTTGTTAAAAGCAAAGTCAACAAAAATGTATCAATCTGCCACAAAAACTGAGTTATGAGTTTGAAATTTGGTACATACACTTTTTTATACCCTCCACCTTAAAGAAGAGGGTAAATTCATTTTGATTATCCGTTTACAACACATCGAAGGAAGCCTCGTAGATCTCACAAATCATATATATTCTTAATCAGCATGAAAAGAGAAATCGTTTGGGACATGTCCGTCCGTGTGTGCGTCTGTTGTTGGCACTCTCACGGTCGTAATTTTTGAGATATCAAATTGAAACTTTGCATACGTATTCAATTTCAGTTCAATTTCACTGTTCCGTATTGAAAATGGGCAAAATCAGTTAAAAAACACGCCCACAATAAACAAAAATCTCAACATACCTCGAAAAAATTGTATCTTTAAAAAATTATATATCGTACAATACTATGCCTATCAAGTTGAAATTTGGTATATATATAAGTGGTACCGTTGTCCAACGCTGTGCCAAAAATGGGCGTGATTGAATAGCGCAAACTATTTGTTGTTTAAAAAGGATCTGAATAATAATAATAACAATATATACGCAACAATTTAATGCAATAGGAACTTATTTTTTCGAGGGTTATAAGAGGTGGAGGGTATTTAAGCTTCGGTATTAACCGAACTTTTCTATCTTGTTTTTTTTTTTACTTTCTTGATTAGTATAAAAATTGATCGATTTACATATTAACATATGTCTGTCCATTTTTACAATGCTCATATTAGTAGTTATACAAATATTCAGCTGAAATATTGATACATTCGGTATCTGCGAACAAATTGCTATTTAAATTAATTAAAACTGGTTGACAGCCACGCCCTAAAAGTTATTTATCTATTATAAAAATTGAGCTAAGATGTTGGTATATTTACTTATTATATAATTAATAAAACGATTTGCTAAAAATGGACGGGGTCGCGCCAAATTATATACTATATATATATTCGATAAAGGGAATACACCTTTCCTGCTTCTTCTTGACCTTACTAAGGCATTTAATAGTGTGGACCATAATGTGCTTTGCATGACTTTAAGGCATGATTTAAACTTTTCTAATACTGCAGTAAAACTAATACACTCGTATTTAATTGGAAGATCTCAAGTTGTAGTGCATGAGGAAAATACACCGCGAAGTCTAAATACGTTTAGAGGAGTGCCTCAAGGATCGGTACTGGGGCCTCTTCTGTTTTCGCTCTATATAAATGTTCTGCCAAACTGTATTACACACTGTAAAGTTCATATGTATGCTGACGGTGTACAGATGTATTTTGCCGGAAATCCTGGAAATATTTCTGAATTCTGAAATAAACGAAGACTTGGCAGGTGTAAACACTTAGGCATCAAATAACGCGTTGACGCTAAATAACAGAAAGTGTAAATTTTTGCAAATTATTAAAAGAAGCTCATCTACCAATCCAAACTTGAATATAATACTAAATAACGACGCTATCCAACAGGTTGAGGTGTCCAAAACATTAGGTTTATTGATTGATGATTCATTAAATTGGGAAAAACACATTTCTTATGCCACAGCTAAATTGTATGCAAAAATAAGAGGTTTATGGCTAACGCACGTGTAATTCCTATACATATTAGAGCGTTGTTAGCTAAAACATATCTTCTGCAAACTTTATTATACGGATGTGAGACGTTTTGTTTTTGCGGTTCAGTGGCTATGCGTCGACTAAAAGTGGCTATAAATAATATTGTACGTTATGTTTGTGGATTAAAGCGATGGGAACGTGTCTCCGTCCATGTTCAACATTTCCTTAGTTTAAGTATAGATCATTTTTTGCAGCAGAAGCCGTTAGTATTCCTTCATAAAATAATATACACTAAAAAACCTGCGAATTTTTACGATGTGTTGAATTTTGCAAGCAGTAATAGAGGGAAAAAACTTATTCAAAAACGACACTAGTCGTCCTGGTCTTACAAACAATATTTTATAAATTGCATCAAGCTATGGAATGCTTTACCTGGCCATATACAGACGACAGATAATTTGAAGCAATTCAAAAAAGAACTAACCTTGTTTTATAACTAATTACAAACTAAAACAACTAATATCACACTAACACTAACTCTAACTCATCCCAGTTGTATACTTATCAAAAACCTTACATACACTTAAACACATACATACATACTTTAAAACACTTAAATATATGCTTACATATAAACTTATATACATAACAACACGCGTTAGTTTTATCGTTTTATATATATTGTATTGTATATTGATGCCTATAATTGAATTAACTACCATTGAATTGAATTGTATGCATATACAAATGTTAATTAATTATGTTCATTCACATTAATATATGTATTACACTCACAACCGCTGAATTTTATGTTATATACACCTATACTATAATAATAAGGCAAATACCTTGTTGTGTAGGTGCAAGCAAATAATAAATAAATAAATAAAATAAAGAATTTGTATTGTTATTGTTGTTATAATTTAAGGGAAAAAAGAAAAATTTTTTATATATGAATTTCTTTTCAAAATGCTTTAAATAAAAAAAAAAACAAGTGAAAATATTATAGTCGATCAAGCCCGACCATTAAATACCTGAGGGCGTGTCTATTATCCGGCCACGTTCATTTTTGGCACGTCATTCAATGAGATAACTATGTATATGCGTACTAAATTTCAAGTTCCTAGGTCAACTTTTGTGGCAGATACAAAGATTTTTATTAATTGTGGGCGTGTCTGTAATCCGAATACGCCCGTTTTGGGCACATCGATGAAGCTAATATTTATAGACGTCCGTAGCAAATTTCAAGTTTTTAGCTCAATTTTTGTGGCAGATAAATATATTTTTGTCGATTGTGGGCGTAGCTCTGGTCCGATTTTGCCCATTTTAAATCTGCGTGCAAAAACTAAAAGTGGCTGTATATAATTTCAGCTCAATATCTTAAAATTTACGCCCGTGAGAGTGTCAACAACAGACGGACACACGGTCATACATACATATCTAGATCGACTCAGTTTTTGACGCTGATCAAGAATATATATACTTTGTAGGGTCTCTGACGCCTCCTTTTGGGTGTTGCAATCGGTAGAACAAACTTAGTATACCCTCATCACTTAGTTGGTGGGTATAAAAAGGAAGAGGAGGGGTTGTTTGTTATTTATGTGTTTGTGTGTGTGTTTTTTTTTTTTAAACTCTGTCTATAATGTAAAACTCTTGCATGCGGATATTAATGCAAGTTTGGAGTGTTGATGAGCAGCAAGCAAGCGAACAAGCAGTTCATTTTTATATCTTACTACACACACGCGTACAAAACAACTGACTATAGAAGCATTATTGGTATTGTTATTGATACTGTCATTGTTGTTGTTGTTGTGATTTTACAAAACGAACTAAACTGATTCTATATGTATTTAATAGCTCTCTACACACCAAAAAGTGTAAATGATTGATCGCTTTTGTTGTTGTTTTCCTTTTCTTTTTTTGTAAGACCTTAAGCGAACACGAGTCATACAAAGATCGCCTCGTTTAAAAGAACTTCTGTATAGTAGTAGTGTTGTAGTTGTAGTTGTTGTTGTTGTTGTTGAACAACAATATTTTTCTTGCATTTTTTGTTGGTAAAAAAAATTTTTTTTTAAAGAGCTCTTCTTAATTAATAATAAAAAACACAAATAAGAAAACTAAACTTGGCTTAGACCGAATTTTAAATACCCTCCACGTCTACAACGATGAGTGTGGCAAATATATATATATATATATATATATATATATATTGCGCCCTCTAATAGTGCATGTATTACGTATCACCTTGCAAGTCCATTTTTACGTGGAGTACGGGTTTTTGTAAAGTTTTTTAAATTGTTGGCGCGTCTCTTAACCGTTCACGCCCATTTTTGACACATCGATAGATGTATGCATATGCATAATAAATTTCAACTTGATAGTTCAATATTTGTGGCATATAAATAGATTTTTGTCGATTGTGGGCGTGGCTCTTAACCGATTTTGCTTATTTTAAATATCGACCTGCGTGCAAAAACTAAAAGTGCCTGTACAAAATTACAGCTCAATATCTTAAAATTTACGCCCGTGAGAGTGCCAACAACAGACGGACACACGGACATACGTGTCAAAATCGACTCAGTTTTTAACGCTCATCAAGAATATATATACTTTTATATACTGACGCCTACTTCTGTGTGTTGCAAACGGAAGACAAACTTAGTATATCCTCATCACTGAGGTGGAGGTATAAAAAAAATGAAAAAGAGTTACACAAGTCAAGAGCATAGGGAGGAGATTTTAGATTGCCTCTATAAAACACTTCATTGGAGATGTTAGTTAACTGTGCAACTCAGTTAGTGTTGAGTGCTGAGCGAGTGCAATTGTGTGTACGGGAACGAGAGTATATGTTAAAATACAACATTGCTTTGGAATCGTATCGTGGGTTTTTTTTTTTGTTAAAAGTACTTAATTTTTATTTTAACGACAAAGAAAAAAATTAGTCAAAGTTTTTAGTAACAAATATTTCTCATGTGATTAAATTGTTTTTTATTGTATTTTTCGAAATACAATCGTGCAAAATTACCATAACTTTAAAAAACGAAACGTAAATAGTGTTTTGTTGTTAAAAAAAAAATATAAAATAAAAATAAATCACATTATTAAGCTTTATCATTATGTAAAAGCGACATGCTGTTTTTGTTATTGTTTTATTTTGTATAATGATATGAAATTTTTTTTGGAAAATCTTACTAAACTTAGAACACTGTAAAAAATAAAAAATGAGGAAAAATTGTTGATACATAAATATAATAAATTACACTCTAAACGGGTAAGGTTGTTGATATCTGTCTTAGGGCTTGTTTTGTTACAAAAAAAAAAAAAAAAAAGAAAAAAAACTGGATTAACTGCAAATCTAATTATAAAATATAAAATAAAAATATTTTGTAAAAAGCATTTAATAATAATAATAATAATAAACAAATTTGTAAAAAAAAAAATAATTTAAAAGAAATGTCTTTTCTAAATAATATTTTCCATTAAAAAGCACAAACATTACTCCCTTGAGGTCCTCAGAAAGCTTGTTTTGTTATTGTTATTGTATTGCCTTAAATGACCTAATTAATAATTTGAACCTCATCACGTTATCTACAAGGGATATGGGAAATTTTTAAATGAAATGAAATAATATTAATTAAAAATAATATGAAATAAAAAATAATAATATTAAATAATATCTAAACATATATGGAACTTACTAATAATATATCCCCATAAGATAACTTAATATACCCCCATCATTTCAGAGAAAGGCGCCAGAGACTCTACAATGTATATATATTCTTGATCAGCATGAAATACTGAGCTGATCTAAACATGTACGTCCGTGTGTCTGTCTGTGGTCAGCATTCTCACGAACGTAAATTTTGAGCTGAAATTTTGTACAGACACATTTAATTTTTGCACGCACATCGATACTTAAAATGGACAACATCGGTCAAGAGCCACGCCCATAATCGACAAATATATTTTTATGTGCCACAAAAATTTTGCTATAAACTTGAAATTCGGTATGCATATTTATAATTACTCCATCCATCGATGTGCTAATGAAATGGGCGTGGTAAAATATAAGGAAATTAGAATAACAAACACGCCCATGATTTCCAAAAAACCATATTCAACGTAAAACTCGACTTGCAAGCTGATATGTAATACATACACTATTAGAGTACAACTACCACCTATACCCTTTGTAAATGTGTGTACATGTGGTGGGTTAAGATTTGGCTTAAGCCAAATTTCCTTTTCTTACGGAGTAAAATGTTTAAAATGCAAACATTAAAAAAAAAAAAAATAACTAGATCATATAATATCGATAGGTATCGATGTAATATTAAAGTAAAATAAAATAACGATAATTGGAAAGTTATATAATTATGTAAAATTATTTAAAAATAAGAAATATTAATAATTTATTTTTATTATATTTAAAATTTTCGATAACCTTAATCATTAGTTAAAATTAAAATAAAAGCCATTTAATAGATGTATATACATATATGTATAATATATAAATTGTAATATATTTATATATATCTATAAAAAATTATCGATGTGTAAAAATAATTAAAATGGCTACGAAAATATTTCAAAATCAATTAATCGATTAATTGAGCAGCCTTGGAATTAATCGAATATACGAGTATATGTATACCGATAAAGCACCAGAGATAATTTGTATAAAAATAATGAAAATTGCTAAACACATATATGTTTAAAAATTAATTAATTGATTAAGTTTTTATGTTACATATAAGAGATTTACGTGATAGAAGCGTCATGTGACCCATGACAACCCTATATGATCTTACTTTAAAACATAAATCTGCAATCAGTTACAATTTCATGGTGTTTTTTCTGTGTATGTGTGTGTGTGTTTTTTGTGTTAGGATTTCACACAGTGAAATCCTCATAGATACCAACGGACAGCCGGACTACTGGCATGCACGACTCATATACAAAGCTGGACCTGGCTTCACCCTTGTATATTCCTACGTACTAAAACACACCCCTCTCAGCGTCAACTTTCCCCCCGCGGGACATCATTAGGTATTATTTCGCGGGGATGGTTTGCATTAGCATGCATTCTCCTCAAGAGTGTAGGATGCTAGGAATGTTCTTCTCTCCTAGACCCTGCACCACTCTGTGGAAAAGGGTATATTAAGTTTGTGCGGATGTTTGTAACCCCTAAACGGCAAATGCCACACCCACCTTCAGTTATACCGATCAATTCAGAATCAAAATCTGAATCGATTTAACCATGTCCATCTGTCCGTCTGACCGTTTGTCCATCAAAATTTGTGCGCAAGCTACAGGTCGCACTTTTTTTGGATATTTCGATGAAAGTACAAGGAAATCTATTGGCCCAAAAATGAACCCTTTTGAAAACGGATCAGATTGTACCATTTTTAGAACCCCTCCCCATATGAAATCGTATTATATTGGGACATTCTATCAAAATGTGTTATGCCGTTTCTTCGTTAATTTGACATTCAGGGCACCAAGGTTCGCTGTCATGGCCGAAGCGGTATAGGTAACTATGGAAACAACCGTGTCCGCTGATGATCTGCGTCATATAGTAATCAGTATTTCCGTGCTGCCTGTTTAGCCAATGTTCGATGTTGGGTAGAATTACGTGTGTCCATCGACCTTGGTTAGATATGTTCCATCATCTTTGCCATCCGTGATAGCTGCCAGTCACCACGGCGTACTTTTCTTCGTGTGTGAGCTTTCTGTTTGACTGTCTTTTGAGGGAATATAGTTCAACGGACTGTTGGGCTAGTATATCAGGCGGGAGAATGCCTGATAGGATTAGCGCTGCGTCAAGGGATATAGTTTTAAACCCACAGCTTACTCTGAGTGCAGTTGCACGAAACAATTTATTAAAATGCTTATTGTAACTAGGATATTTCTCCAACATATTACTCCATACAGGTGCAGCATACATAGTTATGGACATAATCATTTTGGCAAGAAATAAACGTCTTGGTTGCCGAGGTCCACCAATATTAGCCATCATACGGGCTAGAGCGGTGTATACTTTACTTGCTTTGTTACATACTAATATGACGTGCTGTAAAAAGTTGTCGTGCGTCTATTACCACTCCTAGGTATTTGATATTAACACTTGTTGTTAGGCTATGTCCAGCTATATTTAGTTCTACGACTTCTCACTTTTTTCTGCTCGTAATTAGGACAGCTTCAGTTTTTCGTGGAGCTAGCTGCAATTTATATTCAGTGAGCCATTCCACAATTGTGGCCATTTTCTAACGCATGAAGTCTGGATCTCTGTAAGCTCTTTGACAGCAATAATGAGTATAATATCATCTGCGTACCCTATTATATTGACACCTGTATGTACTGGTAGCCTGAGAATTTCATCATAAACTATTTTCAAAGTAACGGTCCCAGTATGGAGCCTTGCGGTACCCCTGATGAGATATTATAAGCTCTTGAGCCTTCATCAGTTTTGTATATAAGTGTGCGACGTGACAGGTAGTTTCTTATAATTCGAATTAGGTAAGCAGGGACCCCTTTTTATTCATGTGGCAACAACTATTGTATGTATAATAATTATAATTGAGGTTATGTGGTCGGTGAAGATCCTTCAATCTAACAGTACGCATAAGTGCAACAACAATAACAACGAAGTAAAAAAATTAAAAATTTCCAACAACAACATACATAACAGAAACATTTTAACATACGAGTATGTTCCAAAGATATTAATAGGCAAAACATTAATAAGAAGCAGGCAATTTTGTTGTTAGTTTCAGTGTAGAGTATACTTATAAAGAAAGACAGAGAAAAAGATATGGTAAATATATACATATTATAGTGGTTAGTTTCATAATTTACAACTACTTGAGATGGAATCTGCTCTATAATAACATTTGGGAATGAATGCCTATTATATGTTATGTAGAGTAGAAAAGGGAGGCAGGCAGGCAGAAATCTGTAAATGTAATACTATATTTAATAATAGTGTATAGATTTTACTACGAGTAATATTTAAGTGGAGGAAAGTTTTGTGTTTTTTATACCCTCCACCTCAGTGATGAGGGTATACTAAGTTTGTTATTCCGTTTGCAACACTCAGAAGGAGGCGTCAGAGACCCTACAAATATATATATTCTTGATCAGCGTCGAAATTGAGTCGATTTAGACACGTATGTCCGTGTGTTTGTCTGTTGTTGGCATTCTCACTGGCGTAAATTTGAGCTATAAACTTGAAATTTGGTATGTATATCTATAAATATTAACTTCATCGATATGCCAAAAATGGACGTATTCGGATTACGGACACGCCCAAAATTAATAAAAATCTCAATATTTGCCACAAAAGCTGATTCAGAAACACGAAATTTTGTATGCGTATCACATCCACTAATGTGCTAAAAATGGGCGTGGTCGAATAACAGACACGTCTACAATCGACATAAATCTATATATCTGCCACAAAAGTTGACCTAGGAACTTAAAATTGTGTACGCGTATACATAGTTATGTTATTGACTGATGTGCCAAAAATGGGTGTAGTTGGAAAATAGACACGCCCTCAATTTACAAAAAACCATATTCAACGTAAAACCAGACTTGCAAGCTCATACGTAAAACATACACTATTAATGGACGCAATATATATATATATATATATATTTTCCACGCCCACCGTTGAAAATTTGACCGAAGCCAAATTTAGTTTTAATATATATATATAAAAATAAACAAAAACACAAGAGAACTAAATTTGGCTTCGGTCAAATTATATATATATATATAGTCTGTACTCAACATGACTAAACAGAAAGTCCCATAAGTTTTTTTTGTTTATTTAATGATAAGATTTAAACATTTGTTTTTATATTTTTATAAACAACCGAGCTTAATTATGTTGAGAAGAAAATATTTTTTATGATATAAAAAATAATTTAAAAGAAGTGAAAATATTATAGTGGGTCAAGCCCAAATACCCTACACCACTTGACTTATTATTCAATTTACTTTTCTTCTTTGAAAAAGCAGGGTATAATAAAAAATTTTATTTTTCTCTAATTACTTGTATTTTCAGAAAATTTTAAAATGATACATATGTCATAATTTTTTTTTTTTTTTAATTTTTTTTTGTTTTTGGAATAAAAAAAAAATTTTTTTATATGGGGAGGGGTTCTAAAAATAGTCCTATCCGGTCCATTTTCAAAAGGGTTTCTTTTTCGGCCAAAACATATCCTTGTACCAAATTTCATCGAAATATCTCAAAAAGTAATAGGACCTCATATGAGAAGGGGTTCTAAAAATGGTCTAATCCAGTCCATTTTCAATAGAGTTCCCTTTTGGGCCAATACATGTCCATGTACCAAATTTCATCGAAATATCTCAAAAAATGCGATCTGTACTTTTTGATTCTGAATCGATTGATATAACTGAAGGTGTGGCATTTGCCGTTTAGGAGTTACAAACTTCCGCAAAAACTTAATGTACCCTTTTCCACAGGGTGGTGCAGGGTAAAAAAATTTAAAAGCAGTACAAAAAAAATAAAACTTTTCGATTTTTGGTTAGTTTTTGTAGGCACGAGGTCTGTGTTGTAAAGAATTTTTTCTTTATTTATTTTATTTTATATCCTCATAATTTTTCCTTTCTCCCGACATATCGTCTCTTCTTTGGAGACCTTTTCAAGGGTTTTTAATATTATTATTATTATATATTTATTTATTTTTCTTTTTTATACCCTCCACCTTAGGGAAAGGGTATATTCATTTTGATCATCCATTTACAACACATCGAAGGAACCCTCGGAGACCCCACAAACCATATATATTCTTAATCAGCATGAAAAGAGAAATCGTTTAAGACATGTCCGTCCGTGTGTCCGTGTGTTGTTTGCACTGTCACGGTCGCAATTTTAGAGATATCAAATTGAAACTTTGCATACATATTCTTAGTTCAATTTTGCTATTCCGTATTGAAATTTGGCACAATCGGTTAAGAGACACGTCCACAATAAGCGAAAATCTCAACATACCTTGAAAAAATTGTATTTTTAAAAATTTTTTTTTATATATCGCACAATACTATGCCTTTCAAGTTGAAATTTGGTATAAATATAACTGGTACCGTTATCCCACACTGTGCCAAAAATAGGCGTTATTGAAAAACGCAAACGCCTATAATTAATAAAAACACTATTTGCGTAAGTACATGAAATAGTGATATACATAAATATGGCAATGGGAACTTATTTTTTAGATGATTATAAAAGGTAGAGGGTATTTAAGCGAACTTCTCTATCTTGTTTTCTATCACAAAGCACACCTACCGATAAACAATTTTTTCAGCCAAATAAAAACCAAAACACCAATAGAACAACAGAGCAACATTATATATGGAATTAAATTCTTGGGAAAAAGAGAAGACTGTGACAAAATATATATATATATAATATTCTTCTGGGTGTTGCAAACGGAAGAACAAACTTAGTATGGGGATTATTATCTTATGTGGACGTTATAAAAAATAAAGAAAACCCCCAGCTTGCCTTTTTTTGGAATTATAACATAGGGAGGTAAACAAGCCTTCAACAACCTTGCCTTTTTCTTACATATACGCAAGCGTATATGCATGTATTACGTTTAGATAACAAAAACAAAAACAAAATATTGAATAAACTTAAACAAGACAGAGGAAAGATAAAAATTGTAATTTGCTTACTTTCCTGTTTTTGAAAAATAGTCACGTATGTACGTAATTTACAAGCTTTTTAAAAAACTTGTCACGTTTCCAACAATATTACAAGAAGACAAGTAAGTAAATTTGGCTTAGGGTAAATATCATCCATGTATTTAAATAGTGGGCGTGGCAGGTGCATGATTGGGTCCTTTAACAATTGTATGTATTACGTATTAACTTGTAAATACGATGAGTACGATTTTTTGTAAATTCTGGCCTTGTCCGACCCACAACATCGATTCAAATATTGATACTGATCAAAAATAGAATACTGGATGTTGTGGTAAAAAGTACCTGCTGATGATGGCTTCTCTTAAGGACGGAGATTCGTAACTGGTTCAGCTTCAAGCCTTGTCAACGACCTAATATTAATTTTTTCCATTTTCTAATTCAATTACCACTTAGTCATAAAACCTTATAGTCCGACAGAAATAATATTTCCATAAATGAGACAAAAATTCACACCAAATTTATGATATAAAACATACAAAGTTGTTGATTGTTTCTGGGTATAAAAATTGTACTATTAAGTCTTTAGAAAATGTGATTTAGAAAATTCAAAGACGAACTGACGGACGGTGAGTGAGTTATAGTTTATTAAGAACTTTAATTTCTTAATATTTCCATCGTAATAGTTATATAGAGAATTTCGATTCATTACTAGAATATGTACGGGTATTGTATTTAGCTGTACGAGATGATGTGTGTCAATAGTATCAAGAGTGTCTTCAATTTTAAACGTTGACTATAATAGCTTCATGTATCTTTTTATTATATGTGTACATACATCTGTAATCGCTTCGTGTGCCATTCTACTTTTGCTGTATTTTTCTTCATCTATACTTCTATACTTCTATACTAATATTATAAAGAGGAAAGATTTGTATTTTTGTATTTTTGTATTTAACGAGTAAACTCAAAAACTACTAGACCGATTTCAAAAATATTTTCGCTCTTAGAAAGCTACATTATCACTGAGTAACATAGGCTATATTTATTGCCAAAAAATGTCGGGGATCCCTGGACATTCCTACTATTACTAACCCAAGGTGTAAAAAAATTAGTCACAATATATATTTCATCGTATACGCTGCGGAAAGTATTGATGTTAAAACAAAAAAATGTTCTACAATATTATAGAACATATCAATATCTACAAGAAACTTCCCGAGACCATATGTCCAACTATTGTACTTATGTCACTATAACCCCTTTTTATACCCACTATTGATAGTAATATTGCTATACAAACATTGCACACACATGTACACAGGCAATTAAGAAATTAAGTATTCACAATAAGTATTTCACAGTTTTTAAGGAGTATGTTCTTAGAATTCTATATAAACGTTGCTTTTATTCCAACTTCATTAAAAAATGGTCCGTAAATGCAGTTTTGGCCAAAAATCACCTCCAGAACCTGGTGGTGCATTTGGAGTGGGATCCATTAAAAATTTTCTCAAAATTCCATATAAATGTTGCTTTTATTCCATAGCCTACGTTGCTTTTTTTTATTACAATAAATTTTTTCATTTTTATCTTAATAAATTTTGTAAATTTATTTAATATAAGTCTTGATGCATTTATTTAAAAAAAAAGAAAAATTTTTTTCTCTTTTTAAATAATTTATTAGTTTCATTTTGTGTTTCGTTTTATAAACACTGAACTGAATAATATCAATTGTTTAGTTTAGTTATAAAATTACCAAACATTGAGGCGACATTGAATATTTTGATTATTTTCAGAGCGCAATTTTATGTTACAGCTAAAAAGTTCTTCTCAGAGCTACTTATAAATTATTTTATTTAATCTTGACTTATAATCTCAGTTTATTCTTATTTTCTCAAATTTATAAAAGAAACTCTTTGAAAAAGAAACAATATGCCTAGAAAAAGATTGCAACTATCTAAACGTAGTTCCCAAGCAAGAAAAGCAAAACTACGTCGTATTGAGGAATCTTCGTCTGAAAATTCAGATCGTCTCGCAAATATGAGAGAGTACGTGTCGCAATCGCGGGCCAGAGAATCTAGCGCCGAACGTTCTATTCGTCTTGCAGAACAAAATGCGAGATCGTCGCAGCTATACGTAAGACAGTCGGGCGCCGAGAGCTCGCAGCGTCTTGCTGAAAATAGAGGTAGGAAGTCGCGAACGCGTGCACGAGAATCCAGCGCTGAATACTCGCAGCGGCTTATGGCACAGAGAGATAGACAACGGTCATTAACACCTAAGGCGCGCAATAGAATTTTAGCTCATAGTAATAGATCGGCATTCAGTAACGATCCTCAAATTGATTACGCTCATCAAAACAGCATCCCAGTTGGAGCAATGAATAAGATTTGTCCCAAATACTTTGCTAAAAAATGGATTGATGGAGCGAAAGGTATGAGCTGCGCGTCTGGAAAAGTTATGCTTCCAAACATTGAAGAGCCAGCAGAACCAATAAAAAGTCTTTTGACAAATAATCATACATTATCTGCGCATTTTTTGAATAACGTATGTAGGTACAATAGTCTATTTCGGATGAATTCCTTCGGAGCGAAAGAAATTAGAGAAGGAAATTTTATGCCCACTTTTATGATAGAGGGATAAGTTTATCATCTCATAGGTAGCCTTCTACCGCCATCAGGACAAAACAATGTCCGTCCGTGTGGCTGTGTGTCTGTCTGTTGCTGGCACTCTCACGGGCGTAAATTTTGAGATATTGAGCTGAAATTTTGTACAGGCACTTTTAGTTTTTGCACGCAGATCGCTATTTAAAATGGGCAAAATCGGACCAGTGCCTCAATCGACAATAACCTATTTATCTGCCATAAAAATTGAGCCAAACTTGAAATTTGGTTTGTACGTCTATAAATATTAGCTTCATCGATATGCCAAAAATGGGCGTATTCGGATTACAGACACGCCCACAAATAATAAAAATCTTTATATCTACCACAAAAGTTGACCTAGGAACTTGAAATGTGGTACGCTTATAAATATTTATCCCATCTACTGATGTACCAAAAATTGGCGCGGTCGAATTACAGACACGCACACAATCGACATAAATCTGCCACAAAAATTGACCTATACAGATAAATATAATTATGCTATATATTGATGTCACAAAAATGGGCGTGGTCGAATAACAGATACGCTCACAATAAACAAAAAACGCATTTAGCGTAAAACTCGTTTTGCTAACTAATATATAATACATGCAATATTAGAGGGCGTAATTATATAACTGCCACACCCACCGTTCGTATGTACATGTGGAGAGTATTTATGATTTGGTCTAAACTAAACACAAACGTTTGCAAATGTTTCGACAAAGTGAGTGTCCGCCCAATGTCGTGATGGTCGGTATAAACTGAAAATCGTAATCTATATGTATACACCGTTCACTGGTGCTGATCATATACTAAATGCTTTAATTTAGGTATTACCTTGTAAGGGTACAGACTAAAACACCAGGAGCCACAACAACAACAACATTGAAAAGTACAACATACAACAAAATTTTTGTTGCGTGACTACTTAACCATATGATAAGTGATAAGAGCCTTAAGCTAACATAGCAACGTAACAATATAACAGTTAAAAAGTCATAAAACATCTTTTAAATGTAAAGTCCAAACAATCGATTGCTGCTATAGTCGTGTCTGTACTGGTAGGTGCCTGCTAATGACCGCAAGCATTCTACTTAATATATGACTTTTTATACCCTGCACCACCCTGTGGTAAAGGGTATATTAAGTTTGTGCGGATGTTTGTAACTCCTAAACGGCAAATGCCATACCCACCTTCAATAATACCGATCGATTCTCAATTAATCTCAATGAATCGATTTAACTATATCCGTATGTCCGTCTGTCTGTCCATCTAAATTTGTGCGCAAACTACAAGTTGCATTTTTTTAAATATGTTTATGAAATTTGGTACAAGCACATGTATTGGCCCAAAGGGGAACCCTATTGAAAATGGACCGGATTAGACCATTTTTAGAACCCCTCCCCATTTATTTTTTTTTTTTTATATCATACACAAACAAAATATTATAGTCGGTCAATCCCGACAATCAAATACCCTACACCAGTTGATATATTATTCAATTTAATATTTTCTTTGATAAATGAAGTTTTATTTTTTTTTTTTGTACTGCTTTTAATTAGTGGTGGACATGGCAAGTACATGATTACGCCCTCGAATAGTAAGTTTTACGTATCAATTTGTAAGTCGAGTTTTACGCTTTATAAGGTTTTTTGTAAATTGTGGGCATGTTTTTTATACAACCACGCCCATTTTTGGCACATCAGTGGACGGGTTAATTATAAATATTTGTACCAGATTTCAACTTTATGGCTGTTTTTTATTTGTGGCAGATGTACAGATTTTTGACAGATGTGAGCGTGGCCCATTTTAAATAGCGATCTGCGTTCACAAAGTAGAGGTGTTTGTACAAAATTTCCAATATGGACGGACCGACTCAGTTTAAAATGCTGATCAAAAAAATACATAATTTGTAGAATATCTGATGCTTCCTTCTGGGTGTTGCAAATGAAGTGACAAACTTAGTATACCGATATATCGTATGTGGAGGGTACATAAACAAAAAGCAACACATATGCGGGTATGTTGAGATCTCAAGGCGGCGATAGCCGGACGTGTAACATATAAAGAAAAACAATGCGTACAAAGTCAGTCATAAACGACGATTTTTGCAGAAAGCACGTTACTACACACAATATATATATAATATAACAACAACAAGCAACAACAAGTAAGAAAACTAAAATTGGCTTAGACCAAATCTTAAATACCCTCCACCTCTACAAGAAAGGGTGTGGCAAATATATATATATATTGCGCCTTCTAATAGTGTACATATAACGTATCAGCATGCAAGTCTACTTTTACGTTGAATATGGTTTTTTGAAAATTGTGAGTGTGTCTGTAATCCGAATATGCCCATTTTTGGCACGTTGATAAAGGTAATATTTATAGACGTACGTAGCAAATTTCAAGTTCTTAGCTCAATTTTTGTAGCAGATAAATAGATTTTTGTCGATTGTGGGCGTGGCTCTTGACCGATTTTGCCCATTCAAATAGCGGTCTGCGTGCAAAAACTAAAAGTGCTTGTACAAAATTTCAGCTCAATATCTTAAAATTTACGCCCGTGAGAGTGCCAACAACAGACAGACACACGGACATACATGACTAAATCGACTCAGTTTTTGATGCTGATCAAGAATATATATATTTGTAGGGTCTCTGACGCCTCCTTCTGGGTGTTGCAAAAGGAAGAACAAATTTAGTATACCTCATCATTGAGGTGGAGGGTATAATAAATACAATAAATTAATATAATAATATAAATATAATAATAATTTTTAAACAAATGTTATAAACAGTAAAAATGGTGTAAATGTATGTAAACATGAAAAACCGCATTCAATCAATTTGACCTGATTTATTATTAATACAAGACTTATATGTGTGTCATATTCTGTATGCTATATGTATGTTATATATATATGTGTGTGTATTCTGTAACGTTGAACTCTACTCTTATTTGTAAAGTATGAAATTATGTTTTCAGCTGTTCAATTGATCATTTATTTATCTCTTCCGGGTTTTTTCTTGCATTTTTAAAATTTTGAATTACACGAAAAAGGTATCTCAACCCAAACAATAAAAACACCACCAACAGCAACAAACACAATAAACTTTCAATTAATCTCCAAGCAATTTGAAGGAGACTTACATTCCACCTTATATCCAGAAAAAAAATTATTATTTTTAAATATTTAGGTCTTACCAACATATAAGTTGGTAAGACCAGGGTATTTCCAGGGTATTGAAGCTGCCCTCATATATTTGTTAGTGAAGATAACTACTATACAGTAATGTATGTAAGTAAGTTGTACTATAAATACATTTGTTATGGCTGACATTAATATTTATAATTGAATACGGACACGTTGTTAACCTTGACCCATGTGGCCGTAAAACGTGATTGTTTATGTTTATCATACTATACCATATTTACCTACCTACCATTTTTTCTAAACTTATTTACTGTGGACCTGTGTGAACTACAACAACTACCACCATCAATTTTAATCTTGTTAACTGAAAATTATATTTTTTATTATCTATTTTGAGCTTCCTATTTTATGTGGTTTAAAAATGAAAGGAAATTGTTATACCCTCCATATAAGATGGGCGTATACTAAGTTTGTTATTAAATAGCATTAGCCCCCACCTTAATGACACAGTCGATTGCATCTATTGTGGATCGTATCTTTCTACAACCAAATTGATTATTAGAGATACTGCCCAGAAACTCAAGCCTAGTCTTTATAATCTTCTCTAAAAGCTTCCCAATCTATTATACAAATAGGCATGTAAGCCTATCTGTTTGATAGATCTGAACCAGGGTTTACCCTCTTCGGGAACAGAGCAAGTTTTTGCACTTTCCATATCTGAGGAAAGACACCTGCTTAAAAACAGGTGTTAAAAACCTTTGCAAAAAATGTTGTACGCTTTGAACGGCTATTTTAAAGATCCTATTGGAGATCCCAGGTCCAGAAGTTGGACCAAAGGAGTCTACAGCAGCAAGAATTTCATTTTCTGTGATCACATCTAAACCCAGCCCAGCTGGGATATATGTTTGTGCGTTAACTCTTGCATTTTGCTCTGGAAAAAGAGTTTCAACAATTGCTCTTAGGATTATCGGATTAGAAGGCGGGAGCTCTGAGAAACGTTTTAGCCTTTTTAGAGCCAATTTGTATCCAGTACCCCACGGATTCTGATTTAAGTCCTTCAGAAACTTGTTAAAATATTTACGCTTACTTTTACAAATATCGTATTTCAGCAACTTCTCATTCCTGTTAAGATTTAACATATGCTGTTCATTGATGGCAAGCCCTCTAGTTCGAGTAAATAACCGTTAGTTTGTATCAGTGAACCAAACCGCGGACATAGGCCTCCTATATAGTTCACTAATAAACTTCCAACTCTCTTACTGATTGCGCCAGCAGATCCTGAGCCGCTTCACAGTGATTGAGATGAATCTATATTATGCGCATTATTTGTTGTTTCTTATAGCCTTTAAGAAGGCCAGACACGCTGTACTACTGCTGCTGCTGTGGATGATTATTAGTCAAGCCTTTTCCACAGAATAGGCAAGAAGGTTTCTTTTTGTATTCTTACCATGTACCCTACTTTTCCACACCTCCAGCAATTCTTGGAATAGTCATCTGGACTCTTGAAATAAGTGCTAGCATGACCTAACTTAAGACAATTAAAGCATTTTTTCATAGTCGTTTTTTCACGTATACGACAATTGACCCAAAAGATGCAAATTTTTCCCATTTCAAGCATTTTTTTCCTCACAGAGAGAGTATGCTTTCTTCAAAGAAAAAAACTTCGAAACCCCCGCCTGAATCGGAAGCTATACCGAATTGTTTCCACAGAGCGTTAGTTATATCCTCTTTACTAGAGACCTCATCCACATCCTTTATTCCTTTCATCGTACGCCTCGATAAGTTTTTGACTGATGCACAATCGCCAAGTGAGGTTTGGATCAAGTCTTGATATTTCTTTTAGCGCACTCACCAGAGTCCTTCAATTCAAGTTCGCCTGATTTTGGTTACCTTTTCGCCCAACCCACTCATCTTAGGGTCTGATTTGGCCTTCTTAAGTATATCAGCATATGACAAATCCCCTTTAGCTACTACTACAATTGCATCTGGCAAATGTCTTGTTTGCCCCTGGGTTTATTTACTTTACTCTTGACAGCAACTTTTGTCCAAGCAGTTGGTCCTTTGTTTCCACCCTCATGTACATATATTATTTTGTAAAATAAATCCCGAACTAGGAACAACGTACTTCATGAACTAACAATGTTACGTAATTAGGGAACTATTCGGAATTCTGCAAACGATGTAAGAATATCGATCACTAAAACACACTAGAATGTCGAAACGCAAATGTCTTCTCTTAAAACAAATGCTTATATAACGAAAAGTCGTAATTTTATATATTTTCTAGTTTAAGTATCTTATAGGGGTGCCCCATATATTTTATGCAAATTTTTAAAGCCACCACGCAGAAAGAAGCATCAGAGAACTTACAAAATATTCTTGGTCAGCATGAAATTCTTAAGCGATTTAATTAGGTCTGCCTGTCCTTCCCTCCATGTATGTAAAATACATTACAATACAATTAATTTTTATACCTAACACCCAGAAAGAAGCATCAGAGAACTTACAAGTGAAATTCTGAAACGATATAATTCAGATTTTATGAACTTTATAAGGCAACATTACTAGTAACACATTCCCTTCAGTTATGCTGGGCTTCGTTTTGGAATATTATTGTAAAAGTGTTATGTAAGATTCAGTTAAACTGTCTACACATACACATATTCTATTAATGAGTTATTTTAGAAAAAGATTTATTTGTTTTCCTGTTTATTTTTTCGATCCGATAACAAAATTTTCATCTATTAGAACAGAATCCCAATAAATAACTTCAGCTAATTATAAATCATTGAACAATTTAAATTGAAAGCAATTATTTTGTAAAATTTTGCATGAAATAAATAAATTAAATCAACAGGTAATGTTAGTTAAAGAAAAATGTTAGCAATCTTATAAGTGATAATTGTTATAAGGAAGTGTTTTTATTTTTGTTGTTTGTTTTATGTCATTTTCAATTTCGCTTCATCTCTTGACACATTCTTAAAATGAAGGCGATCAACAACAGTAATCAATCTTGTCTAGGGTGTAGCTTTTTAACATTTCTATTCTATCTATCCTTCACAGCGAGCTGTCCGGGCTGGGAACAAGTTTTTCTATATTTTTTACAATATAAGCATAATTGGTAATAAAAGCGACGTATTGTAAATAAATTAGCAGTCACGTCCTTTAATGATGAGCTCCCTAAAGTTGTAGTTGTTGTAATAAGTGTTCATGTTGCTTAATCAAAATATAAACAATATAATATTATACCCTCCACATTAATAATGAGAGTATACTCCTTCTGGGTGTTGCAAACGGAGACGTGTTGCGTAAGAGACCCCACAAATTATGTATATTCTTAATCAGCATCAAAAACTGAGTTGATTTAGACACGTATGTCAGTGGGTCCGTCTGTTGGTGGCATTTTCACGGGCGTAAATTTTGACATAAATTTTGAGCTGAAATTGTGTACCGGTACTTTTTGTTTTGGCACGCAGATCGCTATTTAAAATGGGCAAAATCGGTCAAAAGTTGACCTAGGAACTTGAAATTTAGTGCAATTATTAATGTACCCAAAATGGGCATGGTCGGATAACAGACACGCCCACAATTCACAAAAAAACATATTCAACGTCTAAATAGACTTGCATGCTGATACGTATTACATACACTATTAGAGGGGACAATATATATATATATATATATATTTGCCACGCCCACCGTTGTGGAAGTAGAGGGTATTTAAGATTTGGCCCAAGCCAAATTTAGTTTTCTTACATGTTTTTTTTTTTCTTTACTGAATAAAATTGAGAAGTTTACTTGACTTCTATCAATATTTTGACTGACGAATTAACTGCTTGCACTGGCCGTGGTTTTAATTTATACGTCATTCATAAAGAACAAGAAACGTAATAAATATTTAAAAAACCAAAATTTATCATAACACGTTTTTAAATATATTTTACAACAACAATAAAACAATAAATAAATAAATATGTGCAAACTATTAAAAATGGTTGGCAAAATATTTTTATTTTATTTTTATTATTGAAAAAATTTTGAATATTAATTAATAAATTACAAATTAATATTATATGTACATATATTACAACGTAATAAAAAAAAACAACGTAATTATTTATTGAACAAAAGCCAATGATTCCGTGTGTTAGTCTGGCAGAAACCAGTGTACTGGGCAATATGAAGGAACGTGTTAAAGAAATGAAAGTTTTCGGCTGTAGGCTGAACTTTTGGAATAGTATCGGTCAAAGTTTAACCAGTTCAAAAGGTAAGCTGCACAAAATGAATTAATTGATTAATAAACTTTGCACTATGATAGAAACGATTAAAACTTGATTAAAAAACAATACATACTATGTTCCCCATCGATGGAAGCGAAGGCATTACACTGGAGTCTATAATGCCGCAGGTCTTGGGTTTGATTCCCTTACAGTATAAAACCGCAGGATCGAAGCCTACGTAAAATTGAGAGTTTTAAATTACAATAAATTCTATTGTATGGGGACAAAAAGTTTGACACCGAGCTATGTCCTGATAGTAGCGCCGTGCGTCATTTGTTAAAATTCTTACAGTTACACATTTTAAGATATCGAGTTGAAATTTTATATACAGGGTGTGGGTGTTCCAATTATTATATAATTATTAGTATTTATTAATTACTAACTATTGGAGATCCATCTTACAAAGAGAAAAGTACAAAAATTAAATGTGCAGAGCGCGCTAGCATGACAAAATTATTATATCGATAATTAAAGGCCTAAACAGAATTAATGTACACAATGCTGCCACACTACTCCCCATTTGCTGAAGCAGGAACTTTGAATCGAACCTTTCGACCAGCTCTTGGGGTATACGTTTGTGGTTGTACCAGCGGCGCGTTATCGACATTAGTACTTGTGTTGTTAGGATCCTCATTTACCATGTGGGCAGGTTTAAGACGGTCGATGGAAATGTTTCGGATTACCGCCAATTTCGACTTTAAAATATTTGTCTTTGCGTGTCAACACAGGGAAAGGTCCTTCGTATGGAGCCTGAAGTGGCCGACGAACTGAATCATTTCGTACAAAGACGTTCTTTGAGTTAAATAAATCGTGATGTACAAACGGCGTTTCTTTAGCGTGACATGCTGCAGTGGAAGCCTCAGAGTCGTGCGGTGCGAGATACAAGAGCGGTATGCGGTACAAGCGCGACGTGCGGTGTTGATCGATGATTGGTGCAAGGGCGGTGTGCGGTTCAAGTGTAACGTGCGGTGCTGAGAGATGAACGGTGCAAGAGCGGTGTGCGGTTCAAGTGTGACGTGCGATGCTGATCGATGAGCGATACAAGATACAATACGATAATACCATAATGCTATCGAGTCCTTTTCTACCAGATATAGTGGCATGTGAACAGTGCGGTAAAGCTGAACATAAAACAAAATTATTATATCGATAATTAAAGGTCTAAACAGAATTAATGTACACAATGCTGCCACAAAGGGATGGATACTGTCATTCTTAAAACGTTAAATAATTCAGGTGTTTTCGTCACAGAAGCTCCCGTTAACCGACCACCAACGATTTGCTCTCTTTCGAAATCAGAGAGATCGCACATTTCGCACATTTTGTGGCAGATATTTATATAGATAGATAGATTTTTGTTGATTTGTTTGGACGTGGTTTATGACCGATTTTTACCATTTTAAATAGCGATCTGCGTGCAAAAACTAAAACTGCCTGTATGAAATTTTAGCTTAATGTCTCAAAATTTACGACCCTGAAAATGCCACCAACGGAGGGACACACGGACATACATATCTAGATCGACTCAGAATCAAGAATATATATACCTTGTAGGATAGCTGACGCTTCCTTCCCGATGTTGCAAACGGAAGAAGAAAATTCCTATACCCTCAGTACTATGGTGGAGGGTATAAAATATTTTTCCTAAAAACAAGTAAAAACCTTAAATTTGGATTCGATTCAATCTTCATTATCTTCCATCTCCATATACAAAGAGTAGCCCATTACGCCCTGTAACAGGGTAAAGCGTATCAACTTACACGTCAGATTCCGTTTAGAAAAATTTTGTTTTGTAAATGAGAGTCAGAGACCCTACCAAGTGTATATATTTTTTGATCATATATAACAATATGATAATATAAACTTGTAAGTTTTTGCACGCAGATCGCTATTTAAAATGGGCAAAATCAGTCAAGATCCACGCCCACAATGAACAAAAATCTATACATCTGCCAAAAAAATTGACACATGAACTTGAAATTTGGTGAGTATATCTATAGACACTCCTTTCATTGATGTGCCAAAAATGGGTATGGTTATATAAAAGGTACACCCACAATCGTTAAAAATCTGCATTTCTGCCAAAAAAATTCATCTATATACATAGTTACCCCATCAATCGATGTGCCAAAAATGGGCGTAGTCGAATAATGTACACACCCACAATTTACAAAAAACCGTTTTCCACATAAAACTAGACTGATACGTAATACACAGACTATTAGAGGGCGCAATATATATATATTTGGCACACCCACCGTTGTAGATGTAGAGGGTATTTAAGATTTGGCCTAAGCTAAATTTAGTTTTCTTACTTGTTAATTTTAATATATTAGAGTTTATACTAAAGTAAATTGAATGTGTTTTTATATGTAACATTGCTACGCCTGTAATGTCTTTAACATAATCAAATCTGCGGCCATGACATGCGTGCTGCACGCTAATATTATAAATTTGTTGAAAAAATTTCTTTATGATACGCGGTCTGCGGTGCCACCACCAAAAACATAACTCATCAGATTAATTTAAGTTATGGTGAAGGTGTCATAATTGTTTATTGTGTGTGGTTGTGTGTGTGTGTGTTTTTTTTTTTTACGTAGGTTGAGAAATCTTCATAGATACTGACATGTCCCAATGTCAGCATGTACAATTTAGTACGCACAAGGATGCTCTGCGCATGGATGGACAAAGAGGAGTCGTAAACCTTCCGATCTTATGGAGATAGTTCCTGTGAGAAACTGAGTTGTATAAAAATTTATGTCACCGAGGTATGTTTTGACCCAATTTGATAATTCCATTGCATCGATTGTAGATTTGCCTTTCCTAAAGCCAAACTGCTGGTCAGACAAGGCTCCCGATTCCTTCACTAAAGGTAGGAGTCGGTTATATAAAATCTTCTCCAATATCTTCCCTAAAGTGTCCAGCAAGCATTTAGGGCGATTGTAGATTTGCCTTTCCTAAAGCCAAACTGCTGGTCAGACAAGGCTCCCGATTCCTTCACTAACGGTAGGAGTCGGTTATATAAAATCTTCTCCAATATCTTCCCTAAAGTGTCCAGCAAGCATTTAGGGCGATGTCTGCACGGTTCCGGTTTATCTTGCGGTATTAGCACTAGGGTTTGTCGTTTCCAGCATTTTGGGAAGGTACCTTCCTCCAGGCACTTCTAGGAATAAGTTGGGTCCATCTTCGATCACAGCCTTCAAGGCTTTATTTGGAATACCATCTTCAGAATCGGCAATATTGTTTGTGGCTATTTTGAGCTCTTCTTGTGTAATGGATTGTATTTCTTGTCTAGGAAGATCCACGATTATTTCTGGTCCTGCCGGCCTTGCTGGAAACAATGTGTTGATTATACTCCTTAAAACCACTTATTATACTCTCTAAATTGGTTTAGGTGGTCTGTAAACAATGGTCTGTTTCTTGTCCTGTCATTTGCGTTTGTTGACTATTATCTCTAGCGGGATTTTTAACAAAATATATGATTGCTTGGTGGTCATTGTGAGTATATTCTTCACTGACCCACTATGATATGTCTCTAGCAAGAGAGATGTCCAGCGTAATGTCGATGATTGAACCCCTTCCTGATTTTCTAAAGGTATCCTTATTTCCAGTATTTGCAACAATATCCAGAGAGGCAAAAGTTTCGAGTAAGCCGCGCCCTCTGGCATTCGTAGATTTACTACCCCAGTTTGATGCCCATGCGTTAAAGTCCCCTCCAATGATAATAGGGTGCCTATACCTAGCATCCGCCATCAGGGTGTCTAGGAAATCCTGATATTAGTTATGGATCCACCTCGGTTGGGCTCAGCAACTGTAGAAAAATATTTCCTTAATTTTAGCCCTAACAAACCACCTTGATGAGTGTGCGATGTCTTCTTGTGCGTGCCTATATGACCATACCGCAACACTTTTGGTTTGGTCTTTGACCCATGTGCTATTATCTAAGTGTCTATATGGTTCACTTATAAGAACAACAACCACCTTTTTATCTCTTACTGTTTGCGTTGCTTCGCAGTGATTTAGATTGATCTGGAGTACCTTTAGCATTTCCAAGTTAATAGCGCTCTCTTAAAAACGGGACACCGTCCACTCCCTGCAACATGTTTAGATATATATAGGTTTTTGTCGATTGTGGGTGTGGATATTGACCGATTTTTCTCATTTTAATAGCGAAGTAAGAGTATCTGTACAAATTTTCAGCCCAATATATCAAAAATTACAACCGTGAGAATGCCATCAACAGAAGGACACACGAACATACATGTCTAAATCGACTCAGTTTTTGATGCTGATCAAGAATATATACTGTGTAGGGTCTCTGACGCCTCCTTCTGTGTATTTACAAATGCAATGACAAAGATGGGGGGTATATCTTATGTGAAGGGTATTAAAATTTAACCTTGTGATGTATTGTATAATACAAAAAAGTTCTAATAACACAATTTCAATTTTATAAATTTTTATTATTATTGATAAATGAGGAAATAACTTAAAATTCTTTTTAAAATCTCTTTAAAGAAGTGCTTACCAAAACAAGTTAAAAAAAAAACTTTTTAGCATTAAAGCAAAAAGTGTTCCACCTTTTCAGAAAAAACAAATTGAAAGAAATAAAAACATAATTGGTATCTAAATTACCATAGAAACCGCCCACTCATCATGACATTTTCTTTTATATTGTACGTAAAAATGCATTCATGTTATATCAACTCATCGTGATTTTTGCAAAAAAAAAAAAAAAAAATTGAAAAAAAAAACGAGTAAGAAAACTAAATTTGGCTTAGGCCAAATCTTAAATACCCTCCACCTCCACAACGATGGGCGTGTCAAATATACATATACTGCGCCCTCTAATAGTGTATGTAATACGTATTAGCATGCAAGTCTATTTATACGTTGAATATGGTTTTTTGTAAATTGTGGGCGTGTATGTTATCTGACCATGCCTATTTTTGGTACATAGATGGATGGGTTAACCTTTAATAAGTGCACTGAATTTCAAGTTCACAGGTCAACTTTTGTAGCAAATTTACAGATTTATGTCGATTGTGGGCGTGTCTGTAGATCGACCACGCCTATTTTTGGTACATGAGATAATTATGTATAGGCATACCAAATTTCAAGTTTCCAGGTCTACTTTTGTGGCAAGTATAAAGATTTTTATTATTTGTGGGCGTGTCTGTAATCCGAATATGCCAATTTTTAGCACATCGATGAAGCTTATATTTATAGATGTACAAGTTAAATTTCAAGTTTATAGCTCAATTTTTGTGCAGATAAATAGATTTTTATCGATTGTGGGCGTGACTTTTGACCCATTTTAAAAAGCGATCCGCGCGCAAAAGCTAAAAGTGCCTGCACAAAATTTCAGATCAATATCTCAAAATTTACGCCCCTGAGAATGCCAACAACAAACAGACATACACGTCTAAATCGACTCAGTTTGTGACGCTGATTCAGAATATATATACTTTGTAGGGTCTCTGGCGCCTCTTTCTGGATGTTGCAAATGGAAGAACAAACAGTATACCCTCATCACTGAGGTGGAGGGTATAACAAGTCTTTAAACTTTTGATCTTCACTGTCTTTTGTTAATGGAACGTAATTGTATGTGTAATGCAGTTATGCTCATAGTTTAGAGTAAAGCCTTATATATCTATCTTTTATCTTTTTGTTTCGGTGTGTGTATATTCTTTTAATGACATAATAAGTGCTTACAAAGTGGAAAGAGGTTAATTAAGTCGAACTAGTAAAAAAAAACTAATTTTGGCTGGCGTGTCTGTTATACGACCGCGCCCTCTTTTGGCACAGCGAATGATGGGTTATGTATAATATTAAGTTCATAGGTAAATTTTTGTGGCAAATAAATAGATATATGTCGATTGTGGGCTTTACCCATTTAAAAGCGATCTGCCTGGAGAAACTAATGATATCTGTACAAAATTTCAACACAAAAAAGTTTGCTCTTCCCATATTACTATTTTCATACCCAACACCTTGACGTTGTCAAAACGTTTATAGCCCTTTAAAAGAAGCATTAGAAACCCTGCAAAATTTTATATATGATTTTAAAAATATTTTATTTTAAAAATTCTGAAACAATTAGACATCCGTCCTTCTATGGTAAACATTTTTCCTGCTGCAAATTGAAATTTGTTAGAAATTTTTGTTGTTTTCGTACGTAGACGGGTTGGTCTGGTATTGAACTGGCAAAATCGGTCAAAAGACAGGCACACAATTAAATAGAAAGCTGAAAGAGATAAATATTTTAAAGGTAAATACGATGTATGTATGCGGTTCTCTTCTTGCCATCTTTATTCATATTTATTTTTATAATACAATTACTTAATACTACTTAATTATACAATAAAGAGATGCCACAACTCCCCCTTCTAGAGATTTTCACCAACTACAATATGTATAATCAATTTCATTGACATTAACATTTTAAATTTATCTTTCATTTGTGTTAATACAGTGTACATATGAGTGTGAACATATCAATTATCTTATATAATGTTACATATGTATCCTGTAAGCAAAATTATTCCTTTGTAATTCACACGCTCTAAACTTCTTAACTTTCTTTTAGACTGTCCTAAATTACTATTAGTAACATTCGCCTGCTCTCCCTCATCTTCAGTTGTTACACAGCTTGTACTAAGATCAGGCGAGCTCACCGATGTTTCTCGTATAGTTTTATTAATTTCATTTATTTAATTTTCATTGTTTTCATTTACAACGTTTTTATTTTTTGAAATAACACAACGATATGTTTGTTGACCTAAACTCTCTTTGGCCATGGCTTTTTGCCAAGTAACTTTATTTGGGTTTGAATAGTCGCGTATGCATACATTATCACCTACGCTAAATTCTTTGTGCCTACGACCATTTCACAATTCTCTACCTGGAAAAAGCTTAGGTGAAGACTCTCCAGTTGAATAATGTTTTGCGCTGCGATAATCAAACAAAAACCTATTTACTATTATATCAAAATTTGATTCTTTTCCTTCATTTAACAAAGCAAGAACGGATTTTTTAAATGTCTTAACAAAGTTTTCTGTTTGACCATTTGTTGATTTCCTGGAGGTGTCAAAATGTGACCCCATTCATATTCAAAAAGAACTTAAAGTCTTCCGATATAAATTGACGACCATTGTCGCTAACTAAGATTTCAACTAGATCAAATCTACAAAACAACTCAAGAAGCTTCTTAATAACAAAATTTGATGTACAATCCTTAGTTTTAAAAATTTCTACCCATTTTGAATAGGCATCAATCACTAACAAGAAATTATAGTTATTAACAGGGCCAAGAAAATCAGTATGTACTCGACTCCAAGGTGAACTTTCTGGAAACCATGGCATTAATGGACTTTTTCAGGATTTCCTTGACTCATTTTACTTACAAAACACTTAGAAATCAAAGTTTCTATTTTTTTTATCAATACATGGCCACCATACATAACTTCCCGCTAACGCTTTTGTCTTAACAATACCTAAATGTGTACTATGTAATTCATTCAGTATATACTTACGTAATTTCTGCGGAATCACCACACGGTAGCCCCACATAATGCAACCATATTCAACACAAAGCTCTGTTTTTCTACTTTTGAAAGGTTTCAATTCCTGTCTGTCCCATGCACTATCTTCACCGGACTCTAAAACTTCTTTCAATTTTGATAATAAAATATCACGAGATATTTCTCTAGCGATTCGTTTAACATTTAAATTCATAAAATTATTTTCGCTAATGTAATTTACATAATTGTACTCCTCGAATTCCTTTTCAACTTCGTGCTGAGGGATTCGCTACAAACTGTCTGCTGAATTTTCAGAACCTTTAACATAATTCATAGTATAATTAAATCCATATAATATGAATGGCCAACGTTTCATTCTAGCAGCTGCCATTACAGGCAGACCCTTATTTTCACCAAAAATACCTAAAAGCGGCTTATGATTTGATTCTAAAAAGAAATGATTTCCCAACAGATGTTGTCTAAGCTTAGTTACACTAAATATAATAGCAAAAGCTTCTTTTTGAATGGTGTTATATTTACGTTCAGTTTAACTTAACGCCCTCGAAACAAAAGCTATAGGTTTGCGGGACCTAAATAAGCTAATATTTGTTCAGATCTTCTTTAATTTGTTCGTAACTTTCTTGACAACGTTTATTCCATTTAAAGGGTACATTTTTCCTTAATAACTCATACAGAGGAACCATTTTATGAGCAAATCTATCGATAAATTTGGAACACTAATTCAACATACCAACTAAGGCTTTCACTTCAGATACATTTTTGGGAACAGGTGCATCTATAATAGATAAAATCCTGTCTTCATTTTTGCTAAGTCCTCTACGATCGATAGTAAAACCTAGTTACAAAACTTTATGCTTGAAAAATTCACTTTTTTTTTGAACTAAGCCTAAGGCCTAAGGCAAAACAATCACCCGTGATAATTTTATCATCCAAATAACAAAATACATTAGGAATACCACGTAAAGCATTCTCTAAGGTTTTTTGAAAAATAGCAGCAGCAGGCTTTATACCAAATGTAAACGTGTCATTTTAAAAATTCCCATATGGGTACTCCAAGCACATAATAATTGAGAAGACTCATCTAAAACTAACTGATTATAAGCACTAGATAAGTCCAACTTAGTAAAATATTCTCCTTTCATGGACGAAAACAAATTATCAATAAGTGGTAGGGGGTACTTAACATCTTCCAAATATTTATTAACGGTAGATTTATAATCGCCACAAATACGGAGTTCACCATTTGGTTTCATAACCGGTACCAAAGGTGTTCCCCAATCGGAATTGTCTACTTGAACTAACACATCAGATTCCACTAATTGATTTAATTGAGACTCAATTTTTGATCGCTACGCTAATGGCACAGCTCTGGGCTTACAAAATATCGGACGAGCATTTTTAACTATTGTTAATTCAACAATATTTACGGTATATAACCCTAACTCTTCCCTAAACACTTTTTCAAAGCGATTTTTTAAATTGGTTATAACACTATCCACATTCCGTAACTATTCACTCGAGACAACCCAAAATCAAATAAAATCATAAAATCGCTGCATTTTTGCTTCTAATGTTAAAGCTTTTTTTCCTCGCACAGTCGCTCAAATATTCTGCCTTCCATACCTGTAACGAATTTGTTACAAACCAACAGTCTTTAATAGGATTAATAGGATTGAAGTTTTAATTTTGTCTTCGGTAACACCGATCTCCACAAAATGTGTATCCAAAACTTCTTTCCAGATATTCCAATTATCAGTTTTAGGGCAAAATCCCCTCACCGTCACTGACATGGCAGACGAAGCAAATATGCTATCATTTGCTGTTGTGGAATTTCCACCATTGACATTCTATATACCCTGCACCACCCTGTGGAAAAGGGTATATTAAGTTTGTGCGGATGTTTGTAACTCCTAAACGGCAAATGTCACACCCACCTTTAATTATACCGGTCGCTTCAGAATCAAAACCTGAATCGATTTAACTATGTCCGTCTGTCCTCCTGTCTGTCCATCTAAATTTGTGCGCAAGCTACAGGTCGAAGTTTTTGAGATATTTTGATGAAATTTGGTACGAGGACATGTATTTGCCCAAAGGGAAACCCTATTGAAAATGGATAGGATCGGACCATTTTTAGAACCACTCCCCATATTATTATTTTTTTGACATATTTCGATGAAATTTGGTACAGGGACGTGTATTAGCCCAAAGAGGAACCCTATTGAAAATGGACCGAATTGTACCATTTTTAGAACCCTTTCTCTTTCTCATATAAAGGTTCTATTTTTTTTTTTTAGATATTTTTATGAAATTTGGTACAAGGAAATGTATTGGCCCAAAAATAAACCCCTTTTGATGATGGATAGGATCGGATCATTTTTAGAATCCCTCCCCATATAAAAATTTTGATTTTATAAACAAACAAAAAATAAAAAAAATTTCTGACTTACATATCATTTTGAAATTTTTGAAAATACAAGTAGGTATAGAAAAATAAAATTTTTCATTTATCAAGGGAAAAAATTAAATTGAATAATATACTATATGAATTGGTGTAGGGTATTTGATGGTCGGGCTTGACCAACAATAATATTTTCACTTGTTTTTCTTTAATGAAGTTTTTTTATTATACCCTCCACCTCAGTGATGAGACTAAGTTTGTTCTTACGTTTGCAACACCCAGAAGGAAGCGTCAGAGACCCTACAAAGTATATATATTCTACATAAGCATCAAAAACTGAGTCGATTTATGTCCGTGTGTCAGTGTGTCTGTCTGTTGTTGGCACTCTCACGAGCGTAAATTTTGAGATATTGAGCTAAGATTTTGAACAGGCACTTTTAGTTTTTGCACGCATATCTCTATTTAAAATGAGCAAAATCGGTCAAGAGCCACGCCCACAATCGACAAAAATCTATTTATTTACCACAAAATATGAGTTACAAACTTGAAATTTGGTATGTGCATTTATAAATATTACCTTCATCGATTTGCCAAAAATGGGCATATTCGGATTACAGACACGCCCACAATTAATAAAAATCTTTATATATGCCACAAAAGTTGACCTAGGAACTTGAAATTTGGTACGCGTATACATAGTTATCCCATTGACTGACGTGCCAAAAATGGGCGTGGCTGGATAATAGACACGCCCACAATTTACAAAAAAACGTATTCAACGTAAAAGTAGACTTGCATGCTGATACGTAAACGTACACTATTAGAGGGCGCAATATATATATATATGCCACGCCCAACGTTGTGGAGGTGGAGGGTATTTAAGATTTATTTTTCTTACTTGTTAATTGCTGTATCAAAAAGGCGTGTCTGGAAAGAAATTTCTATTTGTTAATATTATTTATTTTAAGTGATATTTTCTTTGATTCTTATTACATCAAATCTTATTTAATTTGTGTATTTTTCTTAACAGTTGTTACGCCTATTATATTATTAATTACGCTGTACGGTACGTAAAATTAATGAAAATTGTAACGAATATGATGAAAATAGGCAAGCGAAGTAATAGAGAACAGCATTACACTTAGCGAACGTATTACTTCTAACTTTACACATATTTACTATTTACTATTTTTCGGAGACTATACCCTGCGCCTTCCTGTGGAAAAGGGTATATTAAGATTGTGCGGATGTTTGTAACTCCTAAACGGAAGGTGCCAAACGCACCTTCAATTACACCGATACATTCAGAATCAAAACCTGAATCGATTTAACTATGTCCGTCTGTCCTCCTGTCTGTCCATCTAAATTTGTGCGCAAGCTACAGGTCGAAGTTTTTGAGATATTTCGATGAAATTTGGTACGAGGACATGTATTGGCCCAAAGAGGAACCCTATTTAAAATGGACCGGATTGGACAAATTTTAGAACCCCTCAGGTGCTCCGTTCAGTGAACGTCACACTGAATTCGCATGCCCAGAATATCAAGAGCGGGTGATTCTTCCACATTTACGCCGCCGAAGGATAGAGGACGCCCATCACTGTCCCTGTGCGACAGATGGCAGCACTGTGTTTTGTTGGCGTTAAAAGTAATCCTGTTTATATGACCCTATTCGGAGATTTTCATGAGGTCGCGATTTAATGAGTCATTCAGTAATTTCCGTGTTGCTAGGCCTTTAGAGTGCTGTCATCAGCGAAGGAGTAAAAACTAGGAAAAGGGAAAGGGAGAGAACAGTGCCCTGAGGTACGCCTGCATTTAAGGTATACTGATTAGAAGAGTAACCGTCAATCGCAACTCGAACTGAACGGTTGCTCAAGAAGCTCAATATATATTGAGCGAAATTGTTGTTCACACCAATCGCCATCAATTTGGACAACAGCATCATGCCATACTCTGTCAAACGCCTTAGAGATATCCAAAGCAACAACCTTACTTTCGCCAAAGTGGCGAATAGCTCGATACCACTTTTCCGTTAGGTAGGCTAATAAATCGCCAGTATTGACCATCGCTGATTAGGTTGTTGGCTTCAAGATAACTCATCAGGTGAAAGTTTAAAATAGTGTCCATTGTTTTGGCTATAGCGCTACAAATAGTGATTGGCCAATAGTTTGCAGGGTCTGAAGAGGTACCTTTTTTTGGTACCGGTTGTACATTGGCAATATTCCAGCATGTTGGCTAAGTGTTTGCATGGTAACATTTACTAAAAAAATTGCGCAATGGTTTAGCAAGTGTTGCAGCTCAATGTAAAGGGTGTATGCCATCCGGTCCTGGAGTTTTGCGAACGTTGAGACTAGCAAGAACCTAGTGTACTGCACGCATCCCCAAGGACCTTTCTTACTACTCTTTCGACTCTAGGAAGTGGTTGATTGCTGTGTGGTAAGAGGGAGTTTGAAGCAAACATTTCAGCCTTTATCAACCGGGTCAGATATTATTTGGTCGCCCATAAAGAGAGATGGAATTGATGCCGAGGTTTGATTCATCTTTTTACAAACGACCAAAAACTCTTGCTACCTTTTGGGGTGGCGAGAATCTTAGTACCAAGTCGTTGCCCGTACAGAGATTTTACACGACGTAGTACATGGTTGCATCTGTTCGTAGTTTGTTTGATAAGCATTAGATTAAAGCAACATATTCTAAACGCTTTCTCCCTGGACCTGACAGCATCAGTGCATGTCTGGTTAAACCAACTGTTGTCCTTGGGTTTAACTGAAATGTTTTTGTAAAGAATGAAGGACCGCATTCCGTGCAAAATTATGTTTTGTATCATTTCCGCAGCGGCATTTACATTGTCATCTAAGAAACATAATTTCCAGTTGTAAAGCCTGAAAAATTCACTGAGCTTAGTTCAATTTGCCTATTCGTATTAGAAAACAAGTAAGAAAACTAAATTTGGCTTAGACCAAATCTTAAATACCCTCCACCTCCACAATGGTGGGCGTGGCAAATATATATGTGTATTGCGACTTCTAATAGTGTACATATTACGTATCAGCATGCAAGTCTACTTTTACGTTAAACATGTTTTTTTTTTAATTGTGGGCGCGTCTGTTATCCGATCGCGCCCATTTTTGGCAAATCGGTAGATGGGATAACTATATATATACGTACCAAATTTCAAGTTTATAGCTCATATTTTGTATAGATAAATAGATTTTTGTCGATTGTGGGCGTGGCTTTGGTCCGATTTTGCCCATTTTAAATACAGATCTGCGTGCAAAAACTAAAAGTGCCTGTACAAAATTTCAGCTCAATATCTCAAGATTTACGCCCATGAGAGTGCCAACAACAGACGGACACACGGACATACATGTTTAAATCGACTCAGTTTTCGACGCTGATCAAGAATATATACATTTTGTAGGGTCTCTAACGCCTCCTTCTGGGTGTTGCAAACGGAAGAACAAACTTAGTATATCCCATCACTAAGGTGATGAGGGTATACTGAAACAGACAGACACAGGGACGGATATGGCAATTAAGAAAAAGTTTTATCAACAATTCCCATTCGCTAAGCAACTACCACATTCGTAGAGGAAAAATGTTTATATTATTTTGCAATATTTGTAATCAAGAGCAAGCTGTTTTCTGTGTTGTATACCATTCTTCACTTTAATTTCATTATTTGGTTACCATATAGTAATAGGTAGTCGTGTATGGTATATATGTCATATATGTATATATACTCGTATATGACGTGCTCGCTTTACAATATAATTGAGTAGAACAACCAAAATACGCGCTAAGTTGTGCCGATACTTGTTTTTGGAGAAGAAACTGAGACTCCGTTCTCTCTTATCAAGGTACAAACTAACAAAGGTAAAATAAAAAATTCAAAACTTGTTCACACTGTAGTGTATATATTTACCCCTCTCATTACAACACATAAATATGCTTCTGCTGTGTTTTCATTATATTTGTATAAAAGTATAAAAATCTTTCTTAAAGCTTTAATAGTATAAAAATTTCTCGATTTAAAATTTGTTGAAGCATAAGTTTAGGCTTCAATTAAATTCAATATTCCGGAGTTTCCTCCAACTTTTTTATACCTTCTACATAAGAAAACTAATAGCCTTATTCTGACTCTCCAATATCAAAATTATTGGCTCTATTCTAGTTACAATCACAAGAGCCTCAGTAATCACAGTGGCTCACAAGCAGAGTTGTAATTTGTCTTGTGACTTTATGATGTTTTTGGTATTCTCAATACATTTGTCAGGTGCTCATTAATCACAAGGGCATCACAAGTTGAGCTGAGTTATTTGGTAGATCACAAGCACGTATGTGTTTGTAAAAATTTTAACACATGTAAAAAAAATGAATGTTGATGAAATGATAGTGTTTTTGTTGAATAATGAAGAAAGTCGTCATAAGAAGAGGTATTATTAATAAGTTAATGTTAAATGAACAAAAATAACGCTTTATAAAAGATTTCAGAGGAGACGAATTCTGAGAAGTTTGAGGAATAATTCAGGTCCTTTTCAGTTGGAAGAAACAATATTTAAAAGTTTTTTTCGCATCCCTCCTCATTTGAGTTGGGATTTAATTCAAGAATTAAAAATCGATGACACACAACGCACATCGTTAACTTTTGAAATTCGGGTATTTTATTAATATTTAACTTTAATTTACCCGGGCACGTTGGGTCAATTTTGTTTTTTATTAACAGAGGATTTTCTTGAATAAAATTTATATAATACTCTAACTGCTCTTGTGACATCCTCTGGTATTTTGCTAATAAAATGAAAGTGTGTACATTAAATGTGTTTTGAAAAAAATATATTTTAAATACGTTACCTTCCATTATTAATAATGTATTTTATTTTTACAATTTTTTTTTTAATTCTTCAAAGAAACGATTATTACTTTTTTGACGTTTGTCATTGTTTGAATTATTTACCACACAGAGGTGAATTTGTTGTGCGTTTTCTTGTTATATATTTTTTGAGAATACCAAAACACCTGATTAGTCACAAGAAATCTGACAAATAATAACTGACAAGAAACTTGTGACTTGTGAGTCTCACTACTCAGAATAGGGCCTTATTATTTACATATGTTTTGAGAACACATATGTTTTAAAAAATAAACAAAAATTGTAAAATTACAAATAAATGAAAACAAGTAAGAAAACTAAATTTGGCTTAGGCCAAATCTTAAATACCCTCCACCTCCATAACGGTGGGCGTGGCAAATATATACATATATATATATATTGCGCTCTCTAATAGTGTGTGTTCTACGTATCAGCATCGTACCTACTTCATCATCTACTTTTACGTTGAATATGGTTTTTTGTAAATTGTGGGCGTTTCTATTATCCGACCGCGCCCATTTTTGGCACATCGGTAGATGGAATAACTATGTATACGTTCAAATTCATAGGTCAACTTTTGTGGCAGATATAAAGATTTTTATTAATTGTGGTCGTATCTGTAATCCGAATACGCCCATTTTTGGCATATCGACAAAGCTAATATTTATAGACGTACATGCCAAATTTAAAGTTTCTATCTAAATTTTTTTTTGGCAGAAAAATAGTTTTTTGTCGATTGTGGGCGTGGCTCTTTACCGATTTTGCCCATTTTAAATAGCGATCTGCGTGCAGAAACTAAGAGCGCCTGTACAAAATTTCAGCTCAATATCTCAAAATTTACGCCCGTGACAGTGCCAACAACAGACGGACACACGGACATACATGTCCAAATCGACTCAGTTTTTGCTGCTGATTAAGAATATATATACTTTGTAGAGTTGCATACGCCTTCTGGGTAAATGAAAACGGAACTGACAAACTTATTATACCCACCCCCACATGTATACTCAAGGTATTAAATTATCGTACTTAACCGTTTACAACTTATTCTCTTACATTGTTTATATTTTCTCAGTATAACTATAAAAATTCTATTTTTCATATTCTTGCTATTTTTATAAAGCTGCTGTAATAATGGTTCCTTTTTCAACAATTTATTTCTTGAATTCACTTTGCTTCAAATATTCTCAATAGAGTTTTCGTTTGTTATGCGTTACGTATTTTTGCCACAGTTGTTGGTTGGGTTAATAGATGTGTATTGTGGTACTGCAGGTTATGCATCCCCTACCTACTGCAGACAGTAATTGACACAAACCATTCACTCAATCTAGCCTTCTATACATGGCATATAGACAGTAAGTACTTGAAACAGTACTTTGAAGTCATCTCCATCTAAACATTCATCTCAGTCTTAGTTAAAACACAAATATAAACTGACGTGTATTTTATTTTGGCTTTTTCTTCGTTTGTTTGTTTGTTGCTTTGTGAATATACAACCTATTAAGCTGTACAAATTTATATTCGTTGCACTGCTTTTTGGAACGTATTTTCATGGTAAAGTTTGTCTTGTTGTTTCTTTTATTTTTTTTTTTATTTTAGTAACAAATTATAATAAATAAGTTGTTATTGTATTAAGAAGAAGAATATTGTTATTGCAAGACAACTTAATTTTTTATCATGCTACTAAATATAGAAATGAATTCTTGTGCAGTTAAAGCTGCTGCTATCGTGAACAATTCATTTTATTTTTGGTAATAAGATATTTAAATTATTACTTAAAACAGCATTAAATGTCTACAATTCATACATTTTATAGGTATATATATAAAAAAAAGAAGAAACAAGTGAATAAGTGTAAACGCAAAGTTATACTTATAAAATAACTCCAGAAATATGTAATTAAAGTTTTGAAAACGATGATGATGAACTTGTAGTTATCCCTGCTCTGAAAGCAATTTTAAAGATTTCAAGATTTTAACGTCTCAGTTATTATTTGACAAATAAACAATTTTGGCCCCCGGGGGCTCTTGTTAAAGAATTTATCCCTCGGCGTAAGACTCCAGTTAATCTTGATACTCCGGCCTCACCTTCCAAAAACTAGATAATTTATTGTCTTTGCTTTACCAAAATGTCCGCGGCTTGAATAAAAATTAAATCAGGTTCATGTTAATTCCATTGCGTCGGAATATAACGTTGTGGTTTTTAGAGGAACTTGGCTTAAGGCTGAAACCAATACATCTGAGGTTTTTTGTTCTGTTCATCTAGAAAGTTGGAGGAGGAGTTTTAATTGCAGTCCATAATTCATTACCTTCTTTTTTGGTTGACTTCTTATCTAATGTTGATGTTGAGTTTGTTGGCTTTCAACTTAAATTTTTATACCCTCCACCTCAGTGATGATGATATACTAAGTTTGTTCTTCCGTTTGCAACGCCCAGAAGGAGACGTCAGAGACCTTACAAAGTATATATATTCTTGATCAGCGTCAACAACTGAGTCGATTTAGACATGCATGTCCGTGTGTCCGTCTGTTGTTGGCACTGTCACGGGCGTAAATTTTGAGATATTGAGCTGAAATTTTGTACAGGCACTCTTAGTTTCTGCACGCAGATCGCTATTTAAAATGGGCAAAATCGGTAAAGAGCCAGGCCCACAATCAACAAAATCTATTGACCTATAGAACTGAAATTTAATATACAAATTTATAATTATCCCATCCATTGAGGTACCAATAAGGGGTTTAGTCCAGTAACAGACACGCCCATAATTTTGCCTTTTACATATTTATCTGCTAATAAAATTAAGCTATGATCGTCGAAAATGGTGTACATACTAATAATTACCTTATCCAACCATGAATGAAAAACGGGAGTGGTTACGCCCAAAATTAAAAAAAACAGTACTCAACGTAAAACTCGACTTGCAAGTTGATGCGTAATACACAAAATATTAGAAGGTGTATTCAAGTACCATCTACCACTTTTTCTATTATTAAAGAAGGCGTTTAAGGTTTCGGCTAAATCAAGTTTAGTGTTTCATCATAATTATGTCCTTCTCTCCATAAAACTTAGGCTACAGGTTAAATTTTTTATGATTTTTCCATAAAATTGAAATACACCTTACACCTTATGTTAAAATAAATTAAATAAATTCACACTTACATTCAATCGATCTAAACATTTCCGTTCCTGTGCCTGAGTATAAGATGTCAGATTGAATTTTTTTTTCACATATTTTAAGTTTTTGAACGTAAAGAATGCTATTTTCATTTAGCGTAATCGCTTAAATGCCACGCCCACAATCCACAAAATCCATTTATCTGGCGCAAAAATTGATGTAAGTTACTGAAATACATATAGTCCATCCATGAATAAAGAAAAAATGGGTGGAGTCGGATAACACAAAGGGAGGCTAATAATTTCATAAAAAACTTTACTTTGACTTGTTAACTGACTCCTTACATGCACTGTATAAATAAAAAAGGTATTTAATATTTGGCCCACACACACACAAATCAGATGTATTGAATTTATTTGTTTTCAGCTAAAATTGATGGCTAATGGATAATTTGAACCCAACTGTCTACTTTTTAGGATCACTTTTCCTCAAAATTGCTACCATCTAAACCAAACAAGAAGAAAACTAAATTTGGCTTAGGACAAATCTTAAAAACCCTCCACATTTTTAATAGTGGGCGTGGCGTTACTCCCTCTAATAGTGTATATATAGCGTATCAGCTTGAAAGTCTTGTTTATGGTGAATATGGTTTTTATAAATTGTTGTGGGCGTGTCTGTTATACGATCATGCAAATCAGTGGAAGGGATAACTATGTATACGCATACCAAATTTTAATTTTCTAGGTCAACTTTTGTGGCAGATATAAAGATTTTTAGTGATTGTGGACGTGAATGTTATTCGACCACGTCAATTTTTTTCATATCGATGAATTATCCCATTCATATGGGATAATATGTATACCAAATTTCAACTCCATAGCCCAATTTTTGTGGCACATATATAGATTTTTGTCCATTGTGAGTGTGGCTCTTAACCGATTTCAACCATTTTAAATAAAGATTGGCGTGCAAAAAGTAAAAGCTCCTGTTAAAATTTCAACTCAATATCTCAAAATTTGCGCCCGTGAGAATGCCAACAACAGACGGACTCATGAACACATGGTATAAATAGTCTCAGTTTTTGATGCTGATTAAAAATATATATACAGTATGGGGTCTCTGACGCCTCCTTCTTGGTGTTGCAAACGGAAAAACAAACTTAGTTTACCTTCATCACTAAGGTGGAGGGTATAAAAATGATAATTTCAACATCTTTAGCACTTTACTCATCTTTATGATGGCAAATTATTGTTACCAGTATTAAAAGTAGCCAACAAAAGATATATATAAATTTATCATATATTTACAAAACACAAAGAGGAAAGAATCACATTAGAGAATGAAAGAAACAAAAAAAATGTATATATACACCTATAAATAAACCGCAGTCACAATCAGGTTTTTCTAAAGAATTGAGGAATATTTGTGAATAATAGTCGTAATGGTTAGTACAGTATCTGCATCTCTCATACAAGTTAGGGAGATTCAAAGCGTTACAAAGACTTCATTAGAGATTTACACGGGTAGCCAATTGGGCTTTGACATTATATAGTTCCAGTATATGTTTATATTATGAAGTTCTAAACTTGTGTACTTTAGTACAAATGATGAGACTTACCGATGTGATGTAACTGACAATAATTACATTGGTTTACTTGGCACCCTGGCTGCGTACTTGTTTGGTTAAGAACTGGTTTTTATAACCTTCACATAAGGTGGCGGTATACCAAGTTTGTCATACCATTTGCAAAACATAGATGGAGGCGTCAGACACTCTACAAATTATATATATTTTTGGTTAGTATCAAAAGCTGAGTCGATCTATTGTAGTTATGTCCGTCCGTGTGTTTCTCTGTTCTTTGCACTCTCACTATTATGAACTTTAAGATATAAAGGTGGAATTTTTGTATAATCTTATATATTTTCTACACGCTATTTAAATTGGGCAAAATAGTTTAAAAGCCACGCTCACAATTAACAAAAATGTATTTATTTGCCACAAAAATGGAGCTAGGAAGTGGAAACTTCCTATACACATTACCCATAGATAGATGTAACAAAAATGAGAGTGGTCACGCCCACAATTTAGGACTTGCAAATTAATACGTAATACATACACTATTATGCCCTCTATAAATAAAGTACCTGCCACGTCCACTACTTGTTTAAAGACATGCAGGGTATTTAAGATTTGGCCTAAACCAAATTTAGTTTTCTTACTTGTATTCATTTTTTTCCATTTTATTTAGTGGTAACAATTTTCAGAGTTTGGTTGTTTGGTGGTATATCAAACGTATGAAGGATTTGATATTATCTTCATTTTGTTTTGTTTTGTTTTAACTTCTCTCATTCGCGCTCTCTTTGCTAATTGCCATTTTAAAATCCATACAAGAAGTGGACTTAACCAAAGCTATACGTACCTTGTACACTCGCAATAGCACTTGTTTTGTGTTTTCGTTGCTTCCTTAGGTTTTATTATTATTATACTTGTCAATGTATGAGAAAATATATATAAAAATGTTGGAGATTTAAGCAAACATTTGTCTGATTTGCTTTTTAGTAGAGTTTTTACCCCATCGAAATGAACAAGTCAAAGCGCTGAAATTTATGAAATTCATAAAAAAAAATTAATTAATAAAGAAAAAAAATGAGTGCATACGTGTTTTTGTGCAAGTGAAGTGAAACAAGTGATTTTTGAAAAACATTATTAATAATAAATATTATGTTTTACAAAATTGATAAATGAAAGATTTAATGAACTTTTTACCTTTACCCTTTACGTAATTTGATATGATTTGTTGTTGTTTGTAATATGAAACTTAAAATTAAATAAAATTTTACCTTTTTATACACTGTGCACCACTTGTGGCAAAGAGTATATTAAGTTTGTGCGGTTGTTTGTAACTCCTAAACGGCAAATGCCACACACACCTTCAGTTATACCGATCGATTCAGAATCAAAAACTAAATCGATTTAACCATGTCCGTCTGTCTGTGTGTCCTCCTTTCTGTCCATCTAAATTTTTGCGCAAGCTACAGGTCGCAGTCGGGTAGAATCGCCTTTGTTTTATGTACATCTTATACTTTCATAATTTTACTTCATTCCACTTGAAAGTCATCATTATTAATACGAATTATAAACCGTTATTTTATGATTCATTCATCAATTCATTATAAAATTATGCGAAGTAGTTTCACGGGTTTTCTCTTCAAAACGAATTATTTGTTATAAAATTCTTTATGACTGTTTAATATATATTAAACAAAACATCATAGTATCATACATTCGATAATTTTTTTTGGAAGTGATTCTTTTTTAGGATTTAATGGTTATTAACAATAGAAACTGTATTTATTAGTTAATTTATTTGCAATATTTTCGGTCTAGTAATTACGTAGATTAAACAAAAATGATAAATTAATAATAATTAAAACAAGTAAGAAAACTAAATTTGGCTTAGGCCAAATCTTAAATACCGTGGCAAAAAAATATATATTGCGCCCTCTAATAGTGTACTCATTATGTATCAGCATGCAAGTCTCCTTTTACGTTGATTATGGTTTTTTGTAAAATGTGGACGTATCTGTCATCCAACCAAGTAGATTTTTGGTACATCGATGGATGAGTTAACCTTTAATAAGTGCACTAAATTTCAAGTTCACAGGTCAACTTTTGTGGCAGATATATAGATTTTTGCCCATTGTGGACGTGTTTGTTATTTGACCAAGCCCATTTTTGACACATCAGTGGATGGAATAACTGTGTATACGCATACCAAATTTCAAGTTCCTAGGTCAACTTTTGTTACAGATATAAATATATATATATATATTTTTATTCGTTGTGGGCGTGTATGTAATCCGAATACGCCCATATCGATGAAGCTAATATTTATAGATGTACATACCATATTTTAAGTTTATAGCTCAATTTTTTGGCAGATAAACAGATTTTTATTGATTGTAGGCGTGGCTTTTGACCGATTTTGCCCATTTTAAATAGCGATCTGCGTGCAAAAACTAAAACTGCCTGTATGAAATTTCAGAACAATATCTGAGAATGCCAACAACAGACGGACACACGAACATACATGTCTAATTCGACTCAGTTTTTGAAGCTGATAAAGAATATATATACTTTGTAGGATCTCTGACGCCTCCTTCTGGGTGTTGCAAACGGAAGAACAAACTTAGTATACCCTCATCACTGAGGTGGAGGGTATAAAAAAATTGAAATAAAACAAGTAAAAATATTATAGTCGGTCAAGCCCGACCATCAAATACCCTACCACTTAATGTATTATATTATTCAATTTAATTTTTTCTATGAAAATGAAAAGTTTTTTTTTTGTACTGCTTTCAATTTTTTCCTTTTTTTCCTTGAAAAATGAAAAATTTTATTTTTCTATACCTACTTGTATTTTCAAAAATTTCAAAATGATTTATATGTCAGAATTTTTTTTATTTTTTGTTTGTTTGTATCAAAAAAAAAAAATTCTAAAATTGGTCCAATCCGGTCCATTTTTAATAGGGTACCCCTTTGGGCCAATACATGTCCTTGTACCAAATTTCATCGAAATATCTGAAAAAATGCGACCTATAGCTTGCGCACTAGTTTAGATGGACAGACACAAGGACAGACGGACATGGTTAAATCGATTCAGATTTTGATTTGCACAAACTTGTATACCCTTTTCCACAGGGTGGTGCAGGGCATAATTATACGTACATCGAACGTGTTCAAATCTGATACTTTTCTTATAACCAGCAATTCAGCAATCCAGCAATACTACCTGTAGTGTATAACTTTTCATGGAAGTACGGTCAGAGAGGGTTTTATACCGAACCGATCGGTATAATAGAAGCTGGGTGTTGTGGCATGTGAATTTGGGAGTTATAAACAACTGCACAAATGATACAGGGTATAAAAAAAATGTATTATCTCGCCATAAATAATAAATTTCAACAAAACAGAGAAAATTAATTAACTTATTATTACGTTAAAAATGTGTGAAAATATTTCTGTGAAGGATACCTTAGGGAAGAGGGTATATTCATTTTGATCATCTGTTTACAACACATCGAAGGAAGCCTCGGAGATACCACAAACCATATATATTCCTAATCAGCATGAAAAGAGAAATCGTTTGAGACGTGTCCATCCGTGTGTCCGTTTGTTGTTGGCACTCTCACGGTCGCAATTTTTGAGATATCAAATTGAAACTTTGCATACGTATTCTTAGTTCAATTTCGCTGTTCCGTATTGAAATTGGGCAAAATCGGTTAAGAGACACGCCCACAATAAACAAAAATTTTAACATACCTCGAAAAAATTGTATCTTTAAAAAATTATATATCGCACAATACTATGACTATCAAGTTAAAATTTGGTATATATATAAGTGGTACCGTTGCCCAACATTGTGCGCAATATACGCAATGCAATAGGAACTTATTTTTTAGAGGCTTATAAAAGGTGGAGGGTATTTAAGCATCGGTCTTAACCGAACTTTTCTATCTTGTTATATATATTTTTTTACCGGAACTAGAATTATTATTTGTTTAAAAAGAAACTAAAATGAAATAAAATATCATTGACGTGTAACTTTTTTGGGGAAATGCAACTGATTGGAAACTATTCCAATCCAATTATTTCGTGTGTTAAGTAATTTGAATCAATTTCCTTTTAGTTTATAACACAATACAATACTAGTGAAAGTCAGTGTGCTTCAATATTGATTTATGGTGTGAAAGCGATTGAGAGAAACAAAGAGAGAGAGAGAAACTAATATAAAATGCAATAAATGCTAAAACAAAAAGAAAAGCAACAACACGGATGGCAAATGTTATGTATCATAGATATTAAAATATGTGTATAATGGTTTCATAACAAGTTTCGTTGCTTTTGTGTTGTTTTTTTTCAACTAATTTCATTGCTTTTTGATTTATTTTCCCTCACTTGCCTACGTATTGGTGGATTACTACATGCTTGCCTTCGAATCTATCGAAAGAAAGTAGACCAAATAAAAAATAATAGTAACAACAACAACAATAAATAATAAGATTAACAGACAACACAAAATAAATAGTAAGTGTGACAAAATATTGAAATTTTTTTAAATTTTTCCTAAATTTAATTTGCTGACAAAATGATGCTGTTATCGGCTTTCAAACTGGGTAAGCTTTTTGAACACTCACTCATTTCATCACTTTGCCGTTATGTTTTTTTTTTTTGTGTATAAGCGAAGAGGAAAACCCTTTTGGGTACCACATGGTTAGATGGTCGCAACCACGTGGTTATGTGGGAGTCTTCGCCTTGGCGACATACCCACTAAAATACTACTCCGCTGTCTGCTACCCACCCTGCCGTAACACCATACAGTATTAGACTCTGAACATTAAACCTTTTTCTATTCTATTCTGTTCTCAAGCTAAATTCTAGTTCGCACAAAAGAAAAAACGACAAGTTTCGTTTGTTTTAGAAATTTTATTAATTTTGTTTTTTATTTATTTTTGGGTTTAAATTGTATTCAGAGAAGTCAAGGTTAAAAGTATAAAAAATATATTTATTTAGAGCTTTTTTATTGAAGCAGAGGTGATAAGTATAAAATACAATTCAAGTGGGCCGAGTACTTATAAGTATTTGCGCTCAATTTTCTTAAGAAAACAACAACAAGGAGAAATGTTACAGCCGTTCAAGCCCCACTATTTAATACCCTATACAACTTAATTGGCAGAAAATATGCCAAAATTAGTTGGGCGGTCAGAGAGAAATCACTTCATGAAATATCTTTATATAGCAAAAGGTTCTAAAAATGGTCAGATTACAGTTAATTATTAAGCTAATTCACTATTCTTCACCAAATTTTACCAAAATATATTATATTAAGAATTACGAATATTCGCCATATAAAGATTTTCTTTTTAATAAAAAGTTAAAAAAGTAGGAGTTCTAAATATGGTTTTATCGTCCAAATTTGTTACAGCCAATTATTAAAACAATTAACTAATCTTTACCAAATTTTGTCAAAAATTTTAAGAATTGCGATTTTTGGCCGTATAACAACTTTTTTATACCCTCCACATTAGGGAAGAGGGTATATTCATTTTGATCATCCGCTTACAATACAACGAAGGAAGCCTCGGAGATACCACAAACCATATATATTCTTAATCAGCATGAAAAGAGAAATCGTTCGAGACATGTCCGTCCGTGTGTCCGTCTGTTGTTGGCACTCTCACGGTGGTAATTTTAGAGATATCAAATTAAAACTTTGCATACGTATTCTTAGTTCAATTTCGCTGTTCCGTATTGAAATTTGGCAAAATCGGTTAAGAGACAGGCACACAATAAACAAAAATTTTAACATACCTCGAAAAAATTGTATCTTTAAAAATTATATATCGCACAATACTATGCCTATCAAGTTGAAATTTGGTATATATGTATATAAGAGGCACCAATGTGCAATACTGTGCCAAAAATGGGCGTGACTGAAACGCCTATAATTAAAAAAAACACTATTTGTTGTTTAAAAACAAGTAAAAATATTATAGCCGGTCAAGCCCGACCATAAAATACCCTACACCACTTGATATATTATTCAATTTAATTTTTTTCTTTGATCAAGAATATAATTTAAATAAAATACAAATAAAGTAAAATATTATTAAGAATTTAATGGGAAGGAAAACATACTTACAGACATATTTATACCCTTACTTATAAGTACTTATACTTATGTATTCTTATACATACCTCTGTGTGCCAAAACATTTGTAATAGATAGACGGAAGGCAGAAATGAGATTGCTGACGAGTGTGCAAGAATCGGGGCGAGTAGATAAAACATTAGCGAGAGAGTGGTGGTGCGGAGCCCTCTCTCGGAACTAAACGGCCGACTGGATAAGGAGGTAAGATGTACAAACAGCAGATGGAGTACCCTATCGAGCTGTTACATATCTCGCACTCTCTGGCCTCGGCTAACTATAAACGAACTAAAGACCTACTAAGTCTAAATAGGAAATCGATCTCTGCTGTCGTAGGAGTCCTAACGGGGCTCTGTCTCATAGGCCATATGGCCAGCAGATACGGTGTCCCGTATAACGATTTCTGTAGAAGCTGCAAGGACGAGGAAGAGGTGGAAACTGTGGAGCATCTGCTGAATGAATGCCCGGCCCTACAGGAAAACGACACAAAACACTTGGAGTCAGATTCCCAGAGGGTCTAGGGTCACTAGCGGATGCTAACATTTTCGATCTTAAACGATTTATAGTCGCCTCCGGGTGGCTAAACTGAACTCTGTGTTATGTTCCGTCGGGTATCACAATGGGCCTACTTATTGGCCTAAGTGAAGCGCTTTTATAAGCGCTCACCCGACCAACCTAACCTAGATGGAACCTACATAGTGCACTTGATTAGCTTTAAATCCTTAAACGATTTAGCTATGTCTGCTGTCCGTCTAAGTAACTCTCTGTGGTGAACATTCCTCCGGTTGTATAAATTGAGTTATCAACTGTAAACTTAGCAAAGATATTAGCTAATCAAGCATATAGGTTGGTAGTGAAATTGAACAAAATCGGTTGAAGAACACACCCACTTATTAAGCTAAAACTAAAGAAGGTTCAGAGGTTTTTTTCGCTTTACTCAAAAACTTTAATAGGTAAAAAACTGAACTTTACTAAACTTTACTACGTCTGTTAAAAATAAGGAGGATCTCGGTTACGCTCATCAGAAAAGATTTAAAAAAATAACCTGATTACACCCTTTAACAATATTTTAATTTAAACGTTGGATTCCGCACAAAAAAAGGTTTTTTGTTAATTGTGAGCGTGGTTTTACCCAACTACGTCCATTTTTGGCTCACCCATAGATGGCATAATTATAAATGTTTAAACCGAATTTCAACTTCGTAACTCGACGTGGCAGATATATAGGTTTTTGTTGATTGTGGACGTGGATTTTGGCCAATTTAAATGGTGTTCAGCGTGCAGAAACTAGAAGTGTCAGAAGAAAAAAATTTCGCCTTAATATCTTAAAATGTATAAGTGCCGGAGACCTAGAAACTGTCTGTCTATCACGGAAGGACACTTAATGTTGATCCAGAATATATATACTTTGTACAGTCTCTGACGTCTTCGTCTTGGTGTTGCAAACATGATAGTAAACTTAGTAGATCCTCCTCCCCTTCTTACGTGATAGGTTTAAAAAAACAACTAAGCAAACTAAATTTGGCTTAGGGGCCGAATCTTAAATACCCTCCACATCTAGTGTATGAATGAGTCTGCAAGTCGGGTTTTACGTGTAGTATGATTTTTTGTAAATTGAGGGCGTGTCTGTTATTCGATCATACCTATTCTTAGCATATCGGTGGATGCTATAACTATGAATACGCATATTATTCCATATTTATTTACAGCTAATTCAAGCAGAACGTGTATACAAATAAGTAACGACTTGAATTTAAAATGTATTGACAATCGCGCAAAAACTTAAAGTAGAGTACAAATGAAAGGTTAGACAAGAGTACAAAGTAATACAAATTAAATGAAATTAAATTAAATTATAATTATTAGTATTAAATAAATCTAAAACTAATATGTACTGAAGTTGCACAAGAACTTAAAGAATAGTACGAGAAAAAAGAAAAACTTAAAGAGGACACAAATGGAAACTAAACTAGAGTAAAAAGAAATGTAAATTAAATTAAATTATAATGATTACATTGTTGTAATTATTTGTATTACTTAAAATAAAAGGAAAAAAATAACAACAACAACAGCGAGGGAAAAAAATTAGATGTAATACAGTTTGGCAATCTGATACAATTAGCAAAGTCTAACGTTGTTGAAACAACTGACGTTAAACATACTCAGGTGAATACGATAGGAAAATAAATGATAATAATCATTATAATTTTTACATAAAACTCTAAGTGGGAAAAAAAGTTCATAATTGTTCCTGCATTGGGTCAGGATCTGGACAGCCTAGAAGGGACATAGAAATTAATTTGATTCAATAAAAATGGCGATGCAGTATAACCATTAATAAGTTTGTGCAGAAAGCAGACAGCAAGTACTGATCTTCTCCTTTCAAGACTTGGTAAATCAATAAGCTGAAGACGATGCTCATATGGAGGGAGTAGCCCGTTTGGGTCCCACCCTAAGCCACGCAGGGCAAACAAAAGGAATTGTTTCTGTACAGATTCTATTAAGTTAATATAGCATCCATAACTAGGAGACCATATTACAGAGGCATACTCCAAAGCTGGCTGTATATAAACTCTTAATTACATAAGGGTCATAAAACTCTTTTGACCACCTTTTTATGAAACCAAGGAATGATCTAGCCCTACTCACAACCGACTGAACATGGAGATTAAATGTTAGTTTAATGACAAATATGACACCGAGATCATTAAAAGAACAGACAGACTCTAAAGAATAACCACCAATGACATATGCGACACTCATAGGAAGAACTCTACTGAAGGACATTGATTTGCACTTTTTTATGTTTAGACTTATGCCATTAACACTGGAAAACCAATTCTGCCCAATTTATATATAAGGAGATCATGGCTAACTTTATCAAACGCTTTATTAAGATCTGTATATATAACGTCTGTTTGCTTACCAGCCTTAAAAGAATTAAAAACAAGGCATGAAAATTCAAAAAGACTGGTTACAGTGGATTTACCGCTAACGAAACCATGTTGCTAAGGTTAATTGATCTGACCAGTCTACTAGTTATGAGTTTTTTAAAGCTACTTTTCCATATATCTGGAAATACACCACTTAAAATATAACAGTTAAATAGATATGTCACTGGTCTATAAACTATCTCAGCACAACTTATTAAGATGCATGAAGGGATGCCAGTATGAAAATTTCAAACTCCGCAGACCATCAAGAACCTCCACCTCATCCAAAATAACACTCGGAAATACATCATAAGTACCTGTTTTGTATGGAATGACTATGGCAGGAGTACGATTGTGCAAAAAAGGTAGCAAATAAATTAGAGATACCCTGAGGATGATTTTCTTCGATATCACCAAAACGCATATATGATGGAAAGCCATCATTTCTACGTTTAGAGTTCACAAATTTGTAGAAATATTTAGGGTTATATCTAAAAGTGTATTTCATTCTACAAATGTAATCAAGATAGCACTTTTTGCTAATAGCAAAGAATTTATGTTTAGCTTTCATATAGGATGCAAGGACAACAGATGACCTACTCAATACCGAATTTTAAGTTTATAGGTCAATTTTTAAAGCATATATATATATAGATTTTTTCGATTGTGGACGTGGCTCTAGATAGCGAACTGCGCGCAAAAACTAAAAGTGTCTGTACGAAATTTCAGCTCAATATCTCAAAAGGCCAACTACAGACAGACACACTGTGTGACATACATGTCCTTGTGTAAGTTTTCAGTTTTTGATGCTGATTAAAAATATATATACTTTGTAGGGTCTCTGATGCTTCCTTCTAGGTGTTGCAAATGGAATGGCAAACTTGGTATACCCCCAACTTTATATAACTTTATATGGAGGGTATAAAAAACACTCTCCCCCAATAAGGTCAGTTTTCAAGCAACTGCATTAACTGCATTGCAAGTAATATTATCGTGATGACATTTATGACATACACATATATTAGGAATTATAATAAAGTAAATAATGAAACGCAATAAGTGGGATGTTTTAGTTATTTATTTTTATGAACAATAACACATAATAGGAGAATTTTTTTATACCCTGCACCTCACTGAAGAGGGTATACTAAGTTTGTTCTTCCATTTGCAACACCCAGAAGGAGGCGTCAGACAGCCTACAAAGTATATATATTCTTGATCAGCGCCGAAAACTGAGTCGATTTAAACATGTATGTCCGTGTGTCCGTGGGTCTGTCTTTTGTTGGCACTCCCACGGGCGTAAATTTTGAGATATTAATCTGAAATTTTATACAGGCACTTTTAGTTTTTGCACGCAGATCGCAATTTAAAATGGGCAAAATCGGACCACAATCATCAAAAATCTATTTATCTGCCAAAAAATTGAGCTATAAACTTAAAATATGGTATGTACATCTATAAATATTAGCTTCATCGATATGGGCGTATTCGGATTACATACACGCCCACAATGAATAAATATATATATATATATATATTTTTATCTGCAACAAAAGTTGTCCTTGGAACTTGAAATTTGGTACGCGTATACATAGTTATCCCTTCCACTGATGTACCAACAATGAGCGTAGTCGGATAATAGATACGCCCACAATTTACAAAAAGCCATATTCACTATAAAACTAGACTACCAAGCTGATATATTTGATATACACTATTAGAGGGTGCCATATATATATATATATATATATATATTTGCCACGCCCACCGTTGTGGAGGTGGAGGGTATTTAAGATTTGGCCTAAGCCAAATTCAGTTTTCTTACTTGTTTTTAAATAATTAGAGTACAATTTCTGCTAATATTTAGTAGTATTGTATGGGAAATATGCATAATTCATTAGCTATTTATTATTGTCATAAATATTTTAGGTAATTAGCGTGTTCTAAGCGTAATTGTTTACGTTTTCAAGTATGTTATTGTTGGATGTATGATTTATTTCCTGCAATAAAACTTATTTTGCTTTCTTCTCAACTACAATCGTTTGTTTATTCTTGTTATTTACTTTACTTTATTTATTATAATATATTTATATAATATATAAAAAAAGTTAAGCATAAAAGGTAATAAAGAAATGTATAACCAGAAGCAAAGAAAAAAAAATATCATAATAAATATAATAATAAAAGACTTAAACAACAAACTTGTTTATTTTCGCTATAATTTATACCTACAAATGATCAATTAATTATACGTTTGCATATATATATATATATATATAAAGTGTTGTTATACCCTTCGCTTAGGGAAGAGGGTATATTCATTTTGATCATTCGTTTACAACACATCGAAGGAAGTCTTGGAGACCTCACAAACCATATACATTCTAAATCAGCATGAAAAGAGAAATCGTTTGAGGTCCGTCGGTGCGTCCGTGTGTTTCTCTGTTGTTGGCACTCTCCCAGTCGTGATTTTTAAGATATCAATTTAAAATTTTGCATACGTATTCTTAGTTCAATTTCGCTGTTCTGTAATGAAATTGGGCCAAATCGGTTAAGAGACACGCCCACAATAAACAAAAATCTCAACATACCTCGAAAAAATGGTGTCTTTAAAAAATTATATATCGCACAATACTATGCCTATCAAGTTGAAATTTGGTATATATATAAGTGGTACCTTTGTCCAATACTGTGCCAAAAATGGGTGTGATTGAATAACGAAAACGCCTATAATTACACTATTTGTTGTTTAAAAATGATCTGAATAATAATATATACGCAACAATTTAATGCATACGGAGTTGTAATTTGATACACTTTTCAATTATTACATACTCGTATACATCAATATGGCAATAGGAACTTATTTTTTAGAGGGTTATAAAAGGTGGAGGGTATTTAAGCTTCGGTCCTAACCGACCTTTTCTATCTTGTTTATATTCAATTTAAATATTTTCCTACACACACACCCACACCAACACTACAAAATATTTACGTGTTGACATTAAAAGAAGAGAATTTATACCAAATGAATTTTAATGAATTAGTGTCTGGTCGTCAAAACTTTACTTCAGAACCTATATTGAAATCTGGCTATAAATTTTATTTTTATACCCTCGACCTCAGTGATAAGCGTATACTAAGTTTGTTCTTCCGTTTGCAACACCCAGAAGGAGGCGTCAGAGACCCTACAAAGTATATATATTCTTGATCAGCGTCCAAAACTGAGGCGATTTAGACATGTATGTCCGTGTGTCCGTCAGTTGTTGGCATTCTCACGATAATCATAATCAACGTAAAAATAGACTTGCATGTTGATACGTAAGACATACTCTATTAGAGGGAGCAATATATATATTTATTTGCCAGGCCCTCCGTTGTGGAGGTGGAGGGTATTTAAGATTTGGCCTAAGCCAAATTCAGTTTTCTTACTTGTTTTTTTAATACCCCCCATGCAGTGTATGATTAGAGTTATTGCAAAGACTTCTTATTATAATAGGTCGTTGTATGGGAAAGGGTTCTCAAAGTGGTTCCAATCGGTCCATTTTCAAAAAAAAATTTTGTGACACATGCATCATTTTGAAATTTTTGAAAAAAAAGAGGGCATAAAACAGAAAAAGAAAAAAATTAAATTGAATAATTCATCAAGTGCTGTAGGGTATTTGATGAACGGGCTTTACCGACTTTTCACTTGTTTTAAAAGAGGAAATTTTACATGAAATGAACAAAGCGGGTATGCATTTGGCTATAATAATAAATGTCATAAGTTATAAAAAAACTGTACTTTTATTATTAAAGATGAGACAAGTAAGAGTTTTTCCAACAATTCAAGGATTTAAGGATAGACGGGCACAATCTAGGAGTTGTGGATTTAGTTAATTATAAAATCTTTTCAGAGTGGGCCAAATGGTGTTTTTCACTACAATACGAAATTCAGAATTAAACTCTGAATCGATTTAATCATGTCCATCTGTCTTAAAAATATAACACCTATAATATGAAAAATTATTATACCAAGTTTCATCAAAAAATTGTAAATCTTGTACATTTCTGCCATATACCGATATTTTCATACTGTGCCAAGTGGTTTTTTTACTTCAACACAAAGTTTGAACTGTTGTAACAATGCTCCTTGGTGTTCACTTAGCAAATAAGTTTTTCTCATTATCTAACAAGTAAAAGGCACATCAACATCCTTTTAATGCAAATCGTGATTGTATGTTTAAACAAAAGCTTTAAATTGAAGTAATTTTATTGTTGTTCGTTAACATATAATTTGTTTTGCCTTCACTAGCTTTCTTGCATCACAAATAAAAATCTTGCATTGAATGATTACTAATTTTTTCGTGTTATCTTTCATTTTTCAAATCCATGTTTGGACAGTTTACAGTTTAGACAGTTTGTTAGAGTGTTTCTGTTTATGTTTTTTTGGCGTTTTATTATTGTACAACATCTGATTAGTGTTGATGATTATTTTTTATACCCTCCACCTCAGTGATAAGCGTATACTAAGTTTGTTCTTCCGTTTGCAACACCCAGAAGGAGGCGGCAGAGACCCTACAAAGTATATATATTCTTGATCAGCGTCAAAAACTGAGCCGATTTAAACATGTATGTCCGTGTGTCCGTGGGTCTGTCTGTTGTTGGCACTCTCACGGGCGTAAATTTTGAGATATTGAGGTGAAATTTTGAACAAGCACTTCTAGTTTTTACACGTAGATCGCTATTTAAAATGGGCAAAATCGGACCTGTACCACGCCCTCAATCGACAATAATCTATTTATCTGCCATAAAAATTGAGCCATAAACTTGAAATTTGGTTTGTACGTCTATAAATATTAGCTTCATCGATATGCCAAAAAATCGGCGCATTCGGATTACATACACGCCCATAATGAATAAAAATATATATATATGTATATATTTATATCAGCAAAAAAAGTTGACCTAGGAACTTGAAATTTGGTACGCGTATACATAGTTATCCCATTGACTGACTTGCCAAAAATGGGCGTGGTCGGATAATATACACGCCCACAATTTACAAAAAACCCTATTTAACGTAAAAGTAGACTTGTATGCTGATACGTAATACGAACATTCTTAGAGGGCGCAATATATATATATATATATATATGTGGAGGTGGAGGGTATTTAAGATTCGGCCTAAGCCAAATTTAGTTTTCTTACTTGTTTTTAAATTAATAAATTTTTATTACAAATTAAATTTTTTTTTGTAAATATTTGATTTTTAATTATTTGTACATGCAGCTAGTACGTGCCCAGCTAGCTGTAACACTTTAAACCATAACATTTTTATTATCATCATTATTTTTGTTTGTCTTTTATTTTTGTCACGTATGTTGGTTTAGAATGAGGTGGTGCTGTACTGTACTGTGATAATATAATATTAAGCTATTTACAATACAATACAATGATAAACTTAGTACATAATTATTGTTCGAAGGCAGATTCGATTCAAGGGATTTGCTGAAGTGTAGTATGACGGGAAAATAATTTTATCCTGTGTACGTGTTTGAAGAAAAACAATATTTGCTTATGGTTACACATTATTATTTGATAATATGGAGACTTTAACTGCTGCTTAGTAATGAAAAAGTCCTCTTTGCTTGATTTTTTTAAAATTTTTTATTTATTTTTAATTTTTTTTTTATTAGAGTTTTAGTAACAGGAGAAAAAAATCGTTTGTTTTATTATTGTAACCTTAGTTCACAGACGTATCCATCAGACATTGCTTAATAATAAGGTTACAAACACACATATACAGGGTGTCCGCCGGGAAGGTATATTACTTTGTTTTGCCGCCATTTTAGTAAACATTGGTCTTGACACTTCATATTTGGCAAACGTGAAGTAGACAAGTGGTAAATTTATTATGGAAAAATATTCGATAAACCAACGCGTTTTAATTGTTAAAACATGTTATCAAAATCAATCATCGATTACTGTGACAATGAGAAAGTTACGTGAAAGTTTTGGGAGAAATAACGTGCCAACAAAACGCAGTATTTATCGTGTGGTGAATGATTTCGAAGAAAGAGGGTCTGTAGGTGATAGGCCCAAGCATGGACCACAACGTACTGCAAGATCGACTGAAAATATTACTGCTGCTCAAGAAAGTGTTCAAAACAATCCATCAACCTCAATCCGACGCCGTGCTCAGGAGCTTGGTTTTCAAACAACAACTTTTGCCACAATTTTGCACAAGGATTTGCATTTGTTTCCATAAAAGGTTCAGTTGACACAAGAGCTTCTTCCACAAGACCATTTCCGCCGCCGTACATATGCTAATGGGATGTTACAGCTCGCCCATGACAACTCCGATTTTCATGAAAAAATTATAATGAGTGACGGGGCAAATTTTCATTTGAATGGATATGTGAATAAACAGAATAGTCGGTTCTGGGGAATGAAAAACCCTCAAATTATTCATCAATCACCTTTGCATCCATTAAAAGTGACAGTCTGGTGTGCAATTTGGTCCGAAGGTATCATTGGACCTTACTTCTTTGAAAATGAAAATGGCGTAACGGTAATTGTGAATGGGGAGAGCGATATCGCGATATGATTGAAAACTTCTTAATGCCACAACTGCATACTTTGCGCTTGATTAACATGTGGTATCAACAAGACGGTGCCACATCACATACAGCCAGGATTACAATGGTATTACTGCGAGACCTCTTTCCACAACAAGTTATTTCAAGAAATTGTGATGTTGATTGGCCTCCACGGTCGCCTGATTTGACTGCTCCGGACTTCTTTTTGTGGGGATATTTGAAGAGCAAGGTTTATGCAAACAAACCAGAAACGCTTAAGCAACTCAAACAAAATATTCGTGATGAAATTAATGAAATACCGCGTGAAATGTATGAGAATGTAATGAAAAATGTGCTCAAAAGGGCTCGCATTTGTGAGGCTAACAGAGGCGGACATTTATCTGATATTGTATTCCATACATAATTGCCGACATATAATAAAACATTTATCAATATAAGATCTATTCTCTTTCATTTAATCAAAAATTATAAACAAACAAAGTAGTATACCTACCCGGCGGACACCCATTATAAGTAAATATGTATAAGCACCGATGAATAGTCAACATTTACTACAGACAGTTATGTCATCATAAGATTTGTTACTGCTTTTTTTTTGTTGTATATACACGCACATGCCATATCATTTCTAATAGGTGGGTTCAAAAGTTATTCTTTTTATATCCTCCACATGAGATAGTAAGTTATACTAAGTTTGTTTGCTTCGTTTGCAACATCCAGAAGGAGGCGTCAAATACCTTACAAAGAATATATAAATTTTTAACAGCATCATAAACGAAGTCGGCCTAGGCATATATGATATGCCTGTGTGTCCGTATGTTTTTGTGTTTTTGGCATTCCCATGGGCGTAACTTTTGAGATATTGAGCTAAAAACTTGTACAGAAACTTTTAGTTTTTGCACGCCGATCCTATTTAAATTGGGAAAAATTAGTCGAGATCCACGCCCATAATAGACGAAAATCAATGTATCTGGCACAAAATTGACCTATGAACTTGAAATTTGGCACACCTATATATATTCATCCCACCCTTAGATGTGCCAAATAAATGAGTATGGTCGGATAACAGACAATTTACAAAAAAAACATACTCAACCTAAAACCAGACTTGCAAGCTGATACATAATACATGCCCTCTACTAAGAGAGCGTATTATATATATCTGCTAAGCCCACCATTGTAGATGTGGAAAGTGGTGAAGACTTGGCCTAAGCCAAATTTAGTTTTTTTACTTATTCACTCTATTTTCACTCAACGATAATTAAAGTTAAAAAAAAAAATTCTACCCTGCACTGCTGCGCGCCTTGTAACATGGGTAAGATACCATACTCAAAATCTGAATTAATTCAACCCTGTCCATTGTTCCTATAGGTTGCACTTTTTGACATATTTCAATGACATTTCATCACATAGATATGTTTTAGCCCAAAGAGGAAGCCTATTGAATTGGACAATTTTTAGGTCCTATTATAGAGAAAGTTTTTATAAGATGAAAATTTGCAATTCTTTATATTTTTTGACAAGACTTGGTGTAGAATAATTTATTGCTTAATTGACTGTTACAAATTTGGACCCGATTGGATCATTTTTTTAATAACTCTTGCTTTATAACGCATGTCTAGATCGATTCAATTTTTGCTGATACTGAATATTCTGAAGGGTTTCTGACTCTGCCTTTTTCTGCTGCTGACGGATATAAAATCTACTTCTCTCTCTGGTAGTTTTATGGTAAACTTGTTATACGTTCTGCATTATGTGGAGGCTTATATAAAATAAATATAGAATTGTTTTTATGCATTATTTTATCGATTTCTTCTATATATTTACAGTTTTTGCTTCATAGAAATTTTGAAGAGTTTACCACTTCACCTTATATTGGAAACAATATCTCTGCTTGCATTTCAAGTGACTCACAACTGCTTTGGGCCCTTTTCGTATGTACATATAACCATTTATTCGAAAGGACTAAATTATTTGTAATACCTATAATCTCCAATACACATAATATATTCCATCCCAATGTGATTTCTTTTACCGCTTCATCCGGTAGAGATTCACATGCTTCTCTAGGTTCAAATGTAGCTTCAATCATACGTATTGATGTAATAACTTTAACAATATTAGACAGAATATGTTCGTAAAGATTGAAAGCGGTATTGCATTCGTCGGATTTCTTTACGATTTTAACTTCCGTATTAATTTTGTCGTTTATCATAACACCGATTATTTCAAAAATACATTTTAAAAGGCACTTTCCTTTGGTATCATTATGCATACGTTCTAAATGGTGTAAAATGTTTTTTCTATGTATAGCCGGTCGGTGAATAAATTGTTAAAACTTACTACTTCGTCTTTAGTAAGTTCAAGTTGTCCATTGCAAATTTGTCCTTTTGCCGCATTTATCTAAAGTGATGTTAAAAGTGTTGAATGAATTAAAAAATTACAAAACCAAAGCGACAAGAGTAATAACGGTAATTGCGGAGTTCATTTTTGTTTTCGTTTTAACCAAATTTAATTTCCAATGGATCTTTTATAGCAAAAATTCAAGGTTGTAGTGAAAAGAATCTATTACAATCAATTTGTTACAGATTTTACATTCTTTAAAATAAAAAATTTTAGAAAAGGAAACAAAATAGATTTTTCATAAAAAAATGGAACAAATTGAAATTTTTACACTTGACTTGACCAAGAACTTTAAATTCTTGCTTAAGCTACAGATCTTTATCCTTTATTCTTCATATTTTTTAACAAAATGTAGTGAAGAATAGTTAATTAGCTTAATATTGGAATTGGCTATAACAAATTTGAACCCGAAATTTGAAGAGAAAAATGGTTATAATGCACAAGGTGTGTTTTATGAGTTTATGCAAATTTTGTAATATCAGGAAGTTTTTTATTTATAGAATTTTTATTAACTGTTCTACTCTAGCTAAACACCAACACATATTGGCAATTGCTATTATAAATGAAATAACATAAAGAGTCTAAATTTGGCTTCAACTGAATCCTAAACACCGTTCACATCAATATGCAAACTCTGGGCATGGCAGGTATCTGAATATGCTTTATAACAGTGTATGTAATATGTGGGTCAGATTCTAGGCCAAATAAGTTTTTTATACCCTCCACATGAAATGGGGGTTTACTAAGTGCGTTCTTCTGGTTGCAACACACAGAAGGAGGCGTTAGAACCCTACGTAGTATATATAATCTTGATTAGCATCAAAAACTAAATTGATTTAGTCACGTATGTCCGTGTGCCTGTCTGTTGTTGGCATTATAACGTAAATTTTGAGATATTGAGCTGAATTTTTGTACAGGCACTTTTAGTTTTTGCACGCAAATCTCTATTTAAAACGGCAAAATGGGTTAAGATCCACTCCCACAATCGATAAAAATCTATATATTTGCCACAAAAATTGAACTGTAAACTTTAAATTTTGAATGCGTATCCATAGTTATAGCATCCACCGATAGGCGCAGTCGGTTAACATAAGCGCCCATAATCGAAAAAATCCTTTATATCTGCCCAAAAAAAATTGACTTATGAACTTGAAATTTGGTGCATATGTTTGCACATATATCCATCGATGTAACTAAAATGAGCATGATCGGATTATAGACACACTCAAAATTTACAAAAAACAGGTATAGAAAAATAAAATTTTTCATTTATCAAAAAAAAAAATTTTGTTTAATATATCAAGTGGTTTAGGATATTTGATGGTCGGGCTTGACCGACTATAATATTTTCACTTGTTATTAACATATATTTTTATGTGCAGCATTCTTTGACGTTGTGTTTGTCTTTCAAGTACATTGCAATGCAATTAATTCATATGGAAACGTAACGAGAAGAAGAAGAAGAAACTTACTTAACATTATTATGAATTTTTGAAATTATTTTAAATAAATTAAATGAATATTCGAAGCCTAAGTGCTAGGCTGCCGACTACAAAAGTTTATTTTATTTGCATTATAAAATTTTTCTTTGTATCCACATTTTCAACTCTTCATCTTCGTCATCTTTCAATATTTTTAATATGAAATTTTTCGCTTCTTTATTTTTTTTTATTGTAGGCACTGGGAGCTCACCACCTCAGATATCACAGCGTAGCATTAGTCCAAATAATTCAACTACAACCAGTCAATTTAGTTTGCATCATAATAGTTCGGGAAGTTTGGGTAGTTCAACGCCCACATCACTTCATCCACAGGTATAGATTAAAATATTTTCTATTTACAATTCATCCTCTAATCGTAATGTATCGTGCATATTAGTCATCGGTGTCCACATTTAAGCAATCGCCGACTTTATTAAACGGTAACGGTACTTTATTGGATAACACAATGCCAGGTGGTATACCAACTCCCGGAACACCTAATTCAAAAGCTAAAGTGAGTTTACACTCGCGTCGGAAATATTTCGTTAGGGAAATTATATTATTTCTATAATTTTAGGACAATTCACATTTTGTTAAAGTTGTTGTAGCTTTATATCCATTTAAAGCTATAGAGGGCGGGGATTTATCATTGGAAAAGGTATGTTATGGACGGACTATGTTTTCTCCAATTAATAATTAATGATTTCATATTTATATATTTTTGTTTAGAATGCTGAATATGAAGTTATTGATGATACACAAGAGCATTGGTGGAAAGTTAAGGATGCCATGGGTAATGTCGGATATATACCCAGTAATTATGTAAAATCCAAAGCCTTGTTAGGTCTAGAACGTTATGAGTAAGTAGATGTTTTATTAATTTATTTCATTAATCTATAGAGAGAACAAGAAGAATTGTTATATGTTAACTGTTATACTGTTATATTACATATATTGTATTGTTTAAAATTAAAAAAAAAACTATTTTATTATACATAACTGTTCTACTGTATAATTAATGTATGATTATATAATTTATTACAAATTTCATTTCAATTAGTGATGAGGTTGAGTGATACGTTTTTTCTTCCGTTCGCAACACCCAGAAGAAGGCGTCAGAGACCCTACAAAGCCATAAAAATTGAGCCATAAACTTGAAATTTGGTTTGTACGTCTATAATATTAGCTTCATCGATATGCCAAAAAATCGGCGCATTCGGATTACATACACGCCCACAATGAATAAAAATATATATGTATGTATATATTTATATCAGCAAAAAAAGTTGACCTAGGAACTTGAAATTTAGTACGCGTATACTTAATTATCCCATTGACTGACGTACTAAAAATGGGCGCGGTCGGATAATAGACACGCCCACAATTTACAAAAAACCATATTCAACGTAAAAGTAGACTTGCATGCTGATACGTAAGACATACACTATTAGAGGGCGCAATATATATATATTTGACACGCCCATCGTTGTAGAGGTGGAGGGTATTTAAGATTTGGCTAAGCTAAAATTAGTTTTCTTACTTGTTATACCCTGCACCACCCTGTGGAAAAGGGTATATTAAGTTTGTGCGGATGTTACCTACAGTTATACCGATAGATTCAGAATTAAAATCTGAATCGATTTAACCATGTCTGTCTGTCCTCCTGTCTGTCCATCTAAACTAGTGCGCAAGCTACAGGTCAAATTTTTTTGAGATATTTCGATGAAATTTGGTACAACGAAATGTATTGGCCCAAAGGAGAACCCTATTAAAAATTAACTAGATTGGACCATTTTTAGAACCTCTCCCTATTAAAAGTCCTATTATTTTTTGAGATATTTCGATGAAATTTGATACGCGGAAAAGTATTGACCCAAAAATAAACCCTTTTGAAAATGGACAGGGTCATACCATTTTTAGAACCCCTCCCCATATAAATTTTTTTTTTTTTTTGATATCATAAACAAACATAAAGTAATCGGGCTTGACCGACTATAATATTTTCACTTGTTTGTTTATTTATGATATCAAAAAAAAAAAAATGTATTTGGGAGGGGTTCTACAAGTGGTCCGATCCTATCCACTTTAAAAAGGGTTTATTTTTGGCCAATACGTTTCCTTGCTCCAAATTTCATCGAAATATCTCAAAAAATGCGACCTGTAGCTTGCGCACAAATTTAGATGGACAGACAGGAGGACAGACTGACATGGTTAAATCGACTCAGATTTTGATTCTGAATCGATCGGTATAATTGAAGGTGGGTGTGGCATTTGCCGTTTACGAGTTACAAACATCCGCACAAATTTAATATACCCTTTTCCACAGGATAGTGCAGGGTATAATAAAGTTAATGTTATATATTTTTAATTATTAGTGTATGTATTACGTATCAGCTTGGTAGTCTAGTTTTGTGGTGAATATGGTTTTATGTAAATTGTGAACGTGTCTGTTTTCCAACCACGCCCTTTTTTAGCACATCAGTGGATGGTATAATTAAGTTCGCGTACCAAATTTCAAGTTCCTAGCTCAACTTTTGTTGCAGATATAACGATTTTTATTGATTGCGGGAGTGTCTGTCATCCAAATACGCCCATTTTTGCTACATCGATGAATTGAATATTTATAGATGTACATACCAAATTTCAAGTTTATAGTTCGATTTCTGTGGCAGATACATAAATTTTTTTTTATTGTAGGCGTGGCTCTTAACCGATTTTTCCTATTTTAAATAGCAGTCTGCGTGCAAAAACTAAAAGCACCTGTACAAAATTTCCGCTAATATGTCTAAATTTACACCTGTGAGAATACCAACAACAGACATACACATAGACACGGACATACATGTCTACATCGAGTCAGCTTGCGACGCTAATCAAGAAAATATATACTTTGTAGGGCCTCTGGCGCCTCCTTCTGCGTGTTGCAAACGGACGAACAAACTTAGTATATTCCCCATCTTATGTGGAGGGTGTAAAAAACTGCTATACTGTTCTATTTAAGATTAACAAATTAACTGTTATACTACAATTAAAATTAATTGTATTTTTTTTGCAGAATTATTTCAATATTATTTATTCAAAACCACCTTAGCGACCATTTTTTGTTTCTTTTGTTTTAATTAAAATGTATTTATTTTTAGATGGTACGTGGGTGATATGTCACGACAACGTGCTGAATCTCTGTTAAAACAAGGCGATAAGGAAGGTTGTTTTGTGGTGCGCAAATCATCAACAAAAGGTTTATATACACTATCGCTACATACCAAAGTGTAAGTGTAAAATTCTTCTTCTAAATCAATTTCAAATATTTGTTAACTTTTATTTTTAATTAAAATTTATATATAGTCCCCAATCACATGTAAAACATTATCATATTAAACAAAATGCTCGCGGTGAATATTATTTAAGTGAAAAGCATTGCTGTGAAACTATACCCGATCTAATCAATTATCATCGGCACAATTCAGGTGGTTTAGCCTGCCGTTTAAAGTCCTCGCCCTGCGATCGTCCGGTACCACCTACAGCCGGTCTATCACATGGTATTTAAATAATTTTAAATTTGAATTGAATAAATTTGTTTCAAATAGAAACTGATTTTCAGATAAATGGGAAATTCATCCCATGGAATTAATGTTAATGGAAGAATTGGGTTCTGGTCAATTTGGTGTTGTTCGTCGTGGCAAATGGCGCGGTTCTATTGATACCGCCGTTAAAATGATGAAGGAGGGCACCATGTCGGAGGATGATTTTATTGAGGAGGCCAAGGTTATGACGAAATTGCAACATCCCAATTTAGTGCAATTATATGGTGTTTGCTCCAAACATCGCCCCATTTACATTGTAACCGAATATATGAAACATGGCTCTTTACTCAATTACTTGAGGCGCCACGAGACTAGTTTGATTGGTAATATGGGTTTACTACTGGATATGTGTATACAGGTATCCTAAAAAAAATTTCCCAAAAAAAAAAATATTATTGCATCAATTTCTAGGTTTCCAAGGGCATGGCTTATTTAGAACGCCACAATTATATACATCGCGATTTGGCCGCTCGCAATTGTTTGGTTGGCTCTGAGAATGTAGTCAAAGTGGCTGATTTCGGTTTAGCCCGTTATGTCTTGGATGATCAATATACAAGTTCGGGTGGAACGAAATTCCCCATAAAATGGGCTCCGCCTGAAGTATTAAATTATACACGTTTCTCATCTAAAAGTGATGTCTGGGCCTACGGTTAGTTGAGTCAAATTATTACTTTTATAAAAAATTTCATGAGCTCCCTTGCGTATTAGGTGTTTTAATGTGGGAAATTTTTACTTGCGGTAAAATGCCATACGGCCGTCTAAAGAATACTGAAGTTGTGGAACGTGTTCAACGTGGTATTATATTAGAAAAACCAAAGTCATGTGCTAAAGAAATTTATGATGTAAGTAAAACAAAAATGTAAATGCTTTAAACACATAAGTAATAGTTAAAATATACTCAGGGTCATAGGTGAAGTCGAATTTTACTATAGTAAGAAAATAGTTTTTAAACTTTTGAAACAAATTTTCGAAATAAAGTGAATAATGGCAAAACAGTAAACATTGTCCGATTGAACTGAAACTTGTCTCAGTTGTGAAGATTATAGTAAAAGGAATAATTTTGCCAAGTTTTATCGAAAAATTTTGATAATTGTGGATTTTTTACATACGACAATCTTTTTATAGTGCGCCGAGTTTGAACTGTTATAACATTGCGGTACAAAACCATGGCAAAAAATCTTCTATATAGTTTGAAAGCTTACATTCATAAAATTCATAATTATGAGTATATTACGAATTGGGTCAAAATAAGTCACTTTTTCTTAATACTATTTTAAAAAGCCCTTTAAATTGACCATTTATTGATTAATATCATCATAGAAGGTGTTGTAGTATTCTGATCAAGCTCAAAATTTCACCATAAAATTGGTTTGATCAATATTTCTCATCATCAAAATTTCAACACAATTTTTTTTTTTTAAAGTTACAATTTTTGCTCCATAATGAATTGAAAGTTTGAAATAACATAAAAGAAACCAAAATATTATAGTCGGTCAAGCCCGACCATCGAATACCCTACACCACTTGATATATTATTCAATTTAATCTTTTCTCTAAGAAATGAAAATTTATATTTTTCTATACCTACTTTCAAAAATTTCAAAATGATACATATCAGAATTTTTTTTTATTTTTTGTTTGTTTATGAAATAAAAAAAAAAATTTTATATGTGGAGGGGTTCTAAAAACGATCCCTTTGGCCCAATACATGTCCTTGTTCCAAATTTCATCAAAATATCTCAAAAATGCGACCTGTAACTTGCGCACAATTTTAGATGGACAGACAGGAGGACGCACGGACATGATTAAATCGATTCAGATTTTGATTCTTAATCGATCGGTTTAACTAAAGGTGGATATGGCATTTGCCGTTAGGAGTTAGAAGTTACAAACATCCGCATAAACTTAATATACCCTTTTCCACAGGGTGGTGCAGGGTATAATGAGTAATAATTACAATAATATTCTTCTTCTTCTTTTTTAGGTCATGAAAAAATGTTGGTCTCACAATCCCGAAGATCGTCCATCGTTTCGCGTTTTAAAAGAACAACTAGCTTTAGTGGCGCAAACACTTACCGACTAAATAATACTTTTGGGTTTTGTATGAGAAAACAGAACTCGAATAATACAAATTTCTCTACAAAACAACAACAACAACAACAAACACAATAATAATAATAATAATAACAGCAACACACAAAAACAAAGTCAAAGCTAAACATGTATCGCAACAACATTGTTATTATCCTACAACTCTATCCTATATGCGATGTATATGTTCATATATAAAATATATAAATAAAGAAAATCATTTCTATAAAGAAAACGATGAATGAAATGAAATGAAGAGAACAGATGAAAAATTATAAGAAAACTAAAATATTTATATAAATACTTACTCTGCTACTGATACAACGTACTATGTGGTATTGATGTAAACAAACAACTTGATGACAAACAGCACTGATAAGCTAAAAAAAAAACAAAGTAAATCATTTACTAAGTGAAGTAAGGAAAGAAAGTATTTCAATAAGTTTTTAGTAATAAAACAAATTTGACCATTTATTTCTTAAGACATGACTAGCATTACATATAAACAATACAAAATATTAATATTAAAGCGTGCACTTTATGAACAACAAATATTATTATTATATTAAATTATCTTCTTTTTTTATAAATATTTTTCTTAAGCAAATAAAGAAAACAATAAAAATAAAACTTGTGAAAACATGAAAAATTAGCAAGAAAGTCACCAAAATTATTTTATATATGCGATATATTAAAAAAGAAATTTAATTACAACTAGCCAACTGAATAAGAACCAACTCAAAATTAAATAACAACAACAACAACAGCTTTTAAATATTTTCCTTCTTCAAATTACAATAACATGAAAAAACCGATGAAATGTTTAGAATGAATAAAAAAATTAAACACAATATAAAAATGAAATTAATAATCCTATAATATAATAATAAAAAATTTATGGCTTTTAATTTTTTTTAAAATTTTTAAATATAAACATATACAAAATAATTATATAATAATATATTGTACAAACTAAGGATTATATTCAAGTGTATAATTCGTAATAATAAAAAAGAAATATGGGGTCTTTCAATACCAACATGACAATTTTGTAATCAAATAAAACCTAAAATAATTGAGAATTATGGAGCTCATAATTATTCTAGGGGTAGTACACATGTTACATTTTACATGCTACTATAGGGAATTTCATTGACATTAGCATTAACATATATTTTTCTCATATTTTCATATTTTCATTTTTTTTTTTTTGCTTATTTGCATATATTTTTCAAATTAAAATAAAACAAGTAAGAAAACTAAATTTGGCTCCACATACCATACACAACGGTGGGCGTGGCAGGTATATATATATATATATATATATATATTACGCCCTCTAACAGTGTATGTATTACGCATCAGCTTGCAAGTCGATTTTTACGTTGAGTTTCGTTTTTTGTAAAGTGAAGCAACATCGATGGATTCTATAATTATAGATTAGCGTATCATATTTTAAGTTCATAGGTAAATTTTTGTGACAGATATATAGATTTTGTGTCGATTGTGGGCGTGTATGTTATCCGACTACGCCCATTTTTGGTGCCTTAATGGATGGGGTAATTATAAATATATGTGCTAAATTTCAACATCCTAGCCCAATTTTTGTGACCCATTTTACCGTTTTGAATAGACATCTGCGTGCAAAAAGAATAAGTTTCTGTACAATATTTCAGGTCAATATCTCAAAATTTATACCCGTGAGAATGCTGACTATGGACAGACACACGGTCATACATGTCCAGATCGATTCAGTTTTTGATGCTGATTAAGGATATATATACTTTGTAAGGTCTCTGACGTTAAATTCTGTATGTTGCAAGCGGAATGACAAATGGTATTCAAATGGTATTCAAATGATAATACACTTATTTCAATATTTTTGGTAAATTTTCAAAGTATTAAATTTATTCAAAATATTGTTTAAAGCAAATAACGGAATTAGAGTGTTGTTGTTATTCCATTGGTTAAAGTCACTCATCGATTTCTCTCTATGAACTCTAAGTAGTCAGTTGCTTATTATAACCTGCACCACCCTGTGGAAAAGGGTATATTAAGTTTTTGCGGATGTTTGTAACTCCTAAACGGCAAATGCCACACCCACTTTCGATTCAGAATCGATTTAACCATGTCCGTCTGTCCGTCTGACCGTCTGTCAATCTAAGTTTGTGCGCAAGCTACAGGTCGCATATTTTGAGATATTTCGATGAAATTTGGTACAAGGATATGTTTTGGCCCAAAAAGAAACCCTTTTGAAAATGTATAGGATCTCGGACCCTTTTTAGAACACCTCCCCATATAAAAAAAAAATTTTTATTTCAAAAAGAAACAAAAAATAAAAAAAATTTCTGACAAATGTATCATTTTAAAATTTTTTGGATATACAAGTAGGTAAAGAAAAATAAAATTTTTCATTTTTCAAAGAAAAAAAATTAAATTGAATAATATATGAAGTGTTGTAGGGCACTTGATGGTCGGGCTTGACCGTCTATAATATTTTCACTTGTTTTTGGCATATATTTGTTGATTGCGTTTTTTTTTTACAAATTATTCACATTACGTTTTTTCTTACACTTGTATATAATCCCCAGTTTTTTATTAGAAATATATGATTAATTAAAAACTTGAAATTTTGTCCACATAATGCGACAACTTAAGTAGAAGCGATATTTATATACGTACAGGTATCCTTCGAATAATGCAATTAATTGGTTCACTGTTATTCGAAACCGTGCTTTTCTTGGATTGCCGCATTTTTTTAACCATATTATGTGAGACTTTTTGCTATTAAAGGAATATTTGTACTTCAAATTAAGCATGATTTGAGTGAATTTATGATTTTCGTTGTATTTTTTCGGAATTAAAAACGAATTTTAAAATTTAAAACTTTTTTCAGTTTTATTTTATGAGACTTAAGAATATTTAATATCTTTATAATAATTTAATATATTTGTGATTTATATTTAATTTAATTATAATTTTTATACAATATATATGTATAAATAAAAATGCTATTAATGATTATAGTATTAAATTTTTATATAATTTTTTTTGGATTTTGAAAAATACATTTTTTTAAATTTGTTTGTCTAATTATTCTTATTTTATGAATTGTTTGCATCAATAATTTTTATTACATCTTTAATTTTTTTATTATTCTCCTACGTGTTTTTCTAAAATTCGTTTATTTTTGTTTAAAATCACTTATGAAAAATTTCTATTTTTCGTTTTATTTTTTATTTTTTTGTAAATTATTTATTGAATTTATGTTTCTATTTTTTTATTAAACCACATTTGAATATTTTTTATAATAAATATATATAATATATATATTTAATCTCTTAAGCTTTTGGTAAAATGTAAAAATTATAAATGTTTTTTTACTAGTTTTTAATTTTTTATAATTTACTTGTGTAACATTTAACCAATAAATATAAAAATAATAATAAACTTTATAAAAAAATTTTATATTTTTTTGTTTTTCATTTATTTTCTTTACTTATGGTTTGTATTAATTTTCAACTATTTTTAGTTTTAAAAGCTTTAAACAAAATATTATAAACAGAGGATGAACTAAATAATATGATTACCACATTGCATAATTTATGTGCCAGGTCTTGTAGGTTATATTTCAATGTACATACGCTTTATTTTGCGACGCTTAAAACAAGTGATCGGTGAAATGTGTGATCTCTCAGACTTCGGAAGAGGGCAAATCGTTGGTGCTCGATTAGCGGGAGCATCTCTGTCCAAAACAGCTGAAGTGTTCAACGTTTCATGAGCAACAGTATCCACGGTAATGACAGCATACACAAAACATGGGAAAACACAAAAATCGGCGAAGAGGAATAGTGGGCGGAACTCAAAGTTAACTGACAGAGACGACGAACATTAAAAAGTGTCAGCAGAACTCACTCACTTGAGTAATACGCAGCGGCTGCTCCACAAAGCTAACATTCATGGAAGGGCTGCAATTGCGAAATTCTTTGTATCAGGTGTTCATATATTTTTTGGTCCTCCCCTGTCATCTATCTATCATAATTAGATAGTTTCAATAAAAACCTTCTAGAAAGAATTTTTTGTACCATTTTTAGATTATAAATGTTTTAAAGAGAAACTCTTTTAATAAACTTAACAAATCACCTTACCAATATTTCTTCTGTAAAATGCTTACACTAACAAGCATACTAGAAAACAAATTGTTCACACTGTCGAAAAAGAAACCCTAATAAGTAATAAATAAACAAAAATGACTCATAGTCAGCTATATAGTAAGCTCTCTCTATTCAAAATTTTTACTTCAACCAACTCTTTTTTTTTTACTGAAGACTATATTTTTTGGTACGTTTTATAATAAAAACAAGATAGAAAAGTTCGGTTAACATCGAAGCTTAAATACCCTCCACCTTTAAAGGTTGTTTTTTTAATTATAGCCGTTTGCGTTATTCAATCACGCCCATTTTTGGCACAGTGTTGAACAGCTTATATACTTATATATATATACACCAAATAACAGCGTAATTGAACTACGAATACGTATGTAAGGTTTCAATTTGATATCTCAAAAATTACGACCGTGAGAGTGCTAACAACAGACAGACGGACGGACATGTATTAAACTATTTTTTTTTTCATGCTGATTAAGAATATATTTGGTTTGTGGGGTCTCCGAGGCTTTCTTCGATGTGTTGTAAACGGATGATCAAAATGAATATACCCTTTTCCCTAAGGTGGGGGGTATAATAAAAAACATCTAGGATCTCATATGGGGAGGGGTTCTAAGAATGGTCCAATCCGGTCCATATTTAATGTGGTTTCCCTTTGGCCCAATACAATCCAATAGAACAATAGTCCAATACAATACAATAGTCCAATCCAGTCCATTTTCAATAGGGTTCCCCTTGGGCCAATACAGGTCCTTGTACCAAATTTCATCGAAATGTCTCAAAAAATGCGACCTTTATCTTGCGTACATATTTAGATGGACAGACGGACAGACGGACATGGTTAAATCGATTCAGATTTTGATTCTGAATCGATCGGTATAACTGAAGGTGGGTGTGGCATTTGCCTTTTAGAAGTTACAAACATCCGCACAAACTTAATATACCTTTTTCCACATGGTAGTGCAGGGTATAAAAATTGGAAGAAATACTTCTAAAAATTTGCAGAAAAAAAATAAAAACAAGTAGGAAAACTAAAATGGGCTTAGGCCAAATCTTAAATACCCTCCAGATTTTTAATAGTGGGCGTGGCAGGTGTATTATTACTCCATCTAATATTGTTGTGGGCGTGTCTGTTATCCGCCGCCGCCCATTTTTGGCACATCGATAAATGAAATAACCAAATTTTAAATTCCTAAGTCAACTATTGTAGCAGATATAAAGATTTTTATTGATCGTGGGCGTGCATGTTATCCGGCAACGTTTTTTTTTTCGGCACATCGATGAATAAGTTAATTGTAAATATGCACTCAATTTTTGTGGCAGATAAATAGATTTTTGCCGATTGTGGACATGGCTCTTGACCGATTTTGCACAATTTATATGGCAATCCACGTATGTACAAAAGTTTAGCTTGAAATCTCAAAATTAACAATCGAAGTAGTGTTTAAGAAAGACAGCCACACGAACGCACATGTCCAGATCGGCGTAGTTTTTGATGTTGATGATTTGTAATGTCTCTGATGCTTTCTTCGGGATATTGTCAATGGAATAGTAAACTTAGTACGTCTCCTTTTGTGGTGGATATAATAAAACCAAGTCAATAATGGATGCATTTATTATACATATTTCTGATACATAAATTAATTGAAATTTAATGGTGATATACATACATAACATGACACATATTCATATATAAGCCTCTAAAACTACATTTATTCTACATAATCCATAAAAAATTTAAATATTTCTCTAGATCAATCAAATCTTTTTCTTTAAACATGAACCATTATACACACCTTATAACCTTTGTCCTAAGCAGGATAGAGTAAAAACGCCCAAAAGAAAAAATACAACAATATTTGATATGCACATATGTAAGCTAATTTAATTAAATGTATTTAATAATTAAGTAAAATTTAAGGCTTTGTCACATTAGTTTATAAAATAATTTATACAAAAACAAACAAGCAGATAATTAAATTATTCTTATTGTGAGAATGAATGTTTGCAAATCATAGCTAAGTTAGGTAAGTACTGGATTTCATAAGTCGGATTTTTATACCCAACACCACTTGTGGCAAAGAGTATATTAAGTTTGTGTAGATGCTAGTAACTCCTAAATGGCAAATGTCTCACCCACCTTCAATTATAGCGATCGCAATAGCGGTTCTGAAACAAAATTTGAATCGATTTAAGCATGTGCATCCGTCCGTTTATCAGATCATGTAAATTTGTGCTTAAGCTACAGGTCGCATTTTTAGAGATATTTGAATGAAATTTTGTACAAGAACACATATTGGCCCAAAGAGGAACCCTATTGAAAATGCACCGACTCGGATCATTTTCAATACTCCACCCTACATAAGGTTTTATTATAAAAAAAATGGCAAAATGTCGCAATTTTTAATATTTTTGGACGACATTTGGTGAAGAATAGTTAATTAACTTAATAGCCTGCTGTAACGAATACGTGCCTGATCGCACTATTTTTAGAACTGACACAACTAAACTAATTGTAACATAATTTAAGAATCTAAGTGGTGTGAGGGTATCAAATAGTTGGGATTGACCGACTATAACATTTTTACTGATTTTTAAACAAATATTAATGTGAAAAAATATTGAAAATTATGTAACGTTCGAGGATAGTAACAGTTATTGAAATTGTGCCTTTCTTCAGAGCTGTAGTGAAATGTTGTTCCCAATATTCATATCACAGCCAGCTTTGAGGAGCGATACGATTTTTATTTACAGCTAAAATACAAGAATGTTACTATTAATGAAACTTGATGATTGTGCTTCAATCTTAAATGATAAAAAAACTGATAATATAATTAATTAAATAATAATATTAATACATTTCCCGTCATGTGTTCATTTTTCCGTTTTCGGTACCCATTAAAATTTAATACGCCACACTAAATTTTTAATCGAGACTTTTTCAACCAAAAAAAATTCATTATTTATGTTTATAAGAGGAAATAAAAATTGAACAAAAAAAAATCACCACTTGATCTCTCATTTCATTTTTTTTTTTTCATATCATTTCTCTCCAGCTCGAAGCTTATATGAGGTAGGAGTATGCACCCATTATCATTATGATTAAACTAGATCCAATAGAAGTGAATAATTAGAATAATAAAACTTATTCCAAGAGTTAAAATCACTCCTAGCACGAGAGTAAGCGAAATAATCAGTGAGTAAGCCACTGCATTTATATTTTTTGAATAATCTGCTTTTTTTGATGCGGACCATTTTTAAGTGTTTATTAAACCATCTCGGACAGTTCGAAGAGGCGGAAACTAGACTTAAACGGTACGGATATAGAGTTGGCAGAAGACAGTATATTGTAAAACACAGACAAAGATTTATCAATATTTTCATACTCCAAGTTCCAGACAACATCAGACAGAATGTCTCTAATAATATTGTAGTTGGCTTTGCTAAAATCTAGATAATTTTTACGCACAACGTTTGTATGAATATTATCTTAAAGTAGATTATTCACAGTGATCGACAAAGTAGCATGATGTAAATCTTCAGGTATGACAAAGCGGCAAACGCGTGAGACCAAGACATTAGTGTTATTCGTAAAAACCAAATCAAGAATCTTACAATTCAAATTCATAATGTTGTTAAGCTGAAAGAAACCTAACTCAAACAAAGTATCAAAAAAATCAACTAAGTTAGAAGAAAACGATAAGGGAGACAGGCCACCTAAATCAACATTTGGAATTCAAGTGATATCCGGTAAATTAAAATCACCAAGCACTAAAATCTTATCGTTAGGCTTAAGCAATGATGATACATATCTAATCAAAGAAATATGTTCCATATAAATGGAAGGGTCGGACGCAGAAGGAACATAGGAGTAAGTGAAATAAAGGTAAAAGCACTCAACCTTAACTTGGACACATACAAATTCAACATCGTAGTTCGTAGATGGAATTATAATTTGTGATGGTAACACCAGTTTTAGGAAACCTGTCTTTTCTATAAATCTGGAAATCAGGGCGAAAAATTTCCGAATACATGGCTTTAACCACGTCTAAGAGAATACTAAAAAAAGATAATCACAGCCAATGGTATTCAAAAGGGTCTCCTTCAGCTTCGTATTAAGACCATGGACATTTTGATAAAGGATTAAATTAGAATTCAGTTTTTTGAAACAGTGCTGGAAAGGTCTAAATTAATTGGGCGATTAAGTTTATTCCTCGGAATAAATTCCTTAACTAAAACACCATCAGGCCAAAATTGTTTATTTATTAAACGATCAAAAAATTTAACTGGAAGTAGAATTTTAAACGATGATATGTCCCTTGGCTGGGATATTTTAAATTTAAAAACATTTAGGTTATATTTGTTTAGCTCAGGCAATTTTTTCAGAATATGGTTAGTGACCACATCAGTTGTAGTATTAACAATCAGACGGGATACAATTAAAACTTTACGAGCAGGCACTGTAATCAGGCCGTCCACAACTGGAGCACTCTGAAGATTGCTGGATGTACCAAGACAATCAGCATTTACAGAGCGATCGACATTTTTAGGCACCTGAAGCAGTTGATCCTTGGGAGAAGTTGCATGACCAGTTTTAACCCTCACTCTTTCGACAATCGGTACCCTATCAATAATGCTAGAAATACCAGGACCATCAGCATTAAGAGAATAATAAATATTTATAGACGAAATCTGTAGAGGTTGATCAGATGGAGAAGTTACGTGACCATTCTTAACAATATTAGGCCCAGAGGATACCACAGGTACAATTGGGGAAACATCATTAGATGGAAGTTGGACAGTTAGAGATGGTATATTTTCAGACGCACCCAAATCAACATAATTCAAAACATTTGAAGCTTCAATCTCGGACATACATGGAGAATTAGATGATACACGATGTGTTACATCTGTAGAATTAAAAGACAGGCAATTCAGAGAAATTTGTAGTGAGAGAGTCGAACCAATATTAGACGGACGGACTTTAGGAACAAAATCCGAACCTTCTAAAAGTTTACAATTATTGAACATGTCTTCCAATTTAGTGAATTTGTCTGAGAGTGCTTTCAGCTCTCTACCCAAATCTATAAAGCCTCTCTGGGTTTGTTTAAATAATTTAAACAAATCCAAATCCATCTTACGACAGTGGCCACATGACCAACGAAGTCCTTTAGAACGATTGACTATATGATCGAATTGACGTCCACTAAATCCAGCACACTTAGGATGAGCCGATCGATCACATAGCCAACAGAGAAGGAAACGATCATGATCGGTTTCCTTAGAATTGAAGTAAATGTAATTTAAGTTATTCATTAGATAAGAAAAGAGGCCAAATATGTATTATGCAAGGAGAAGCAAAAACACTGTTAATTAAAATTACAAGTTATGTTAAATAATCAAAGTGAATTAAGCCTAAATCAACAATAGCCTAAAAGTATGCTAAAACAAGTTAAGTAGATTAAAACTGAGAAGCTGAACAAGAAAAGAAAAATGAGAGAGAGAATAAATGTAATAAAATAAGTGAGAATAAATAAACGAATTGCCTAAAGAGGTATATCCGAGAAATGAAAGTAAAAGAAGAAAAAAGTAAAAGAAAAAAAATAGCGTCAAATATTCTATTTAACACTTTTTCCCTTCTAATGATAATACCTTCAATCGAATTAAGACAGAATCAGCGACTATCAGCCTTATAAATCCTAATTCACTTAAAATGCGATTAAAGGTTAAAAATATGCGAATATAGATTAAAAACTTTATCAAACCGCTTCGCGCACAAAAAGAGCACAACTTAACACAAGAGACGCCAGATGAACATTGTTGCCAGATGAACACTCATGTTGTATTATATGGCATGGTGTTCATATTATTTAGTTCATCCTCTGAATATAGGCCTGTCCGTCTGTATATCAATCTGTTGTTGGAGCCCTTATTGTTGTAAATATTTAGATATTGAAATTTTATACAGACAATTTTGGTTTTTGTAAGTAATTTGGGAAAGATCGGTTGAGAGCCACGCCGACAATCTGCAACTAAAATTTACCCATGAAATAGAAATTTAATAAAATACTGAATTAAAAATTCATACATTGAAGGACTACAAATGGGTGTAGTGGGATAATAGACACACCCACAACTTACAAAAACCTTACTTAGCGCAGATTTCAACTTGTTAGTTGGTACGTAATACAAAAACTATAGACGGCGTAACTAGGTTTATGCCACGCCCGCTTTTTGTTTACCAGTTTATATATTCAAATTACATTAGTGAACACTTAATACAACCAAATTTAATGTAAAACAGCAGCAGTAGTGTAAAACAATTTAGGCATTAATTTTACCTAACATAAGGAACCTACCGCATAACATATTACCTCTCATTACATCTGTTAAATTTTGAAAAGAGCTTTTATAAAATGATTAAAACTTTTCTACGAAAAACTTGAACAAAATTGAGGAAAGAAAAGTAAAAACTAGTAAGCTTTTTGCAGTTTGACAATAGTTACGAATTAGTCGCGTTAAAGAACGGTTCTGCAGCAGAGATAAGGGAAAAAGTAATCAATTACAAAGATTAGCGGATTTTCTGTGTAAAGGAAAAAATTAAAATATATTGAAAGAATTAAAAAAAAAAAATCTTTTAACCAAAATAAAAATAAAAAAATATTTTTATAAAAAGGAAAAAATTAAAATATATTGAAAGAATTAAAAAAAATCTTTTAACCAAAATAAAAATAAAAAAATATTTTTATTATAATAATAAAAGAATTAATCAATTAAATAAAAAAGTTAAAATATTCCATTTTTTATTGTAAATTAAAAAAAATGAATTAAAAAAATTCATCAAAAAACAAACATTTTATAAAAAAAAAACATATATATATATACGAACAATATTTAAAGGATATTTTCATTTCTCTCATTGTGTAAGTATTTATGAAACGTTTAAAGTTTTTATAAAAATTTCGTATGCCAAGAACCACTTTTCGTGAATTTATGTGCTAAACTTATATATAAATCCTATATGTAAGTAAAGGACGAGTATGTGTGTATAGAGAGTTATTACATATATCCAGAAACTTGTTTACATTGTAAGCGTTATACTTCATTCTTGGGCATTTCTTGCCCAAGCAGGTTTCATGCAGGTGTATAGCCAAGTTATAAATAATGTCTTGAACTATATGACAGACCTATTTAGTAAGACCGAATATTTATACATAATATAAAAAAAACTTCTATACCCTCAACAAAAATTGGGGGTATACTAAGTTTGTGATTCCGTTTGCAACACCCACAATGTGGCGTCAGAGACCATACAAAGTCTATATATTCTTGATCAGCATCAAAAACTGAGTAGATCCAGACATGCATTTTCGTGTGTCCATGTTTTTGTCTGTCTGTAAATATTGAGCTGAAATTTTGTACAGACAATTTTAATTTTTGCATGCAGATCGCTATTTAAAATGGGCAAAATCGGTTAAGAGTGACGCCCACAATTGACAAAAATCTTTTTATCTGCCATAAAAACTGAGCTATCATGTTGAAATTTATTATGAATACACCTATCCCTTGTTTTACACGCTACTCGTTTTGCACGTTTTCGATCTTGCACGGTTTTTAAAATCAAAATTTAAAAAAATTATGTAGAAAATAACTAATTTTGACTGCACGCGAATTTATTTCCACTTAATTATAAATCTGGTAACACTTCAGACGTATCATGCTTTATTTCAGACTTTTTCCTAAAAAGTCTCAGCAAACTACGACTAAAATCAATACAGCAACTGTAGAAACAGAATCTAATGAGATTATCTTATCCAGTGACGAATCTGATATTATACAATCGTTGAAAGTAATAACAATTAAGTTTTATTAAAATTAGAAAGATAAGTCTTATTTATAGTTATTATTTTTTCAAAATTTTTTTATTTAAATGAAGTACAATATTTTTTTTTTTCTATGAAATAGATTTCTTATGTTAATTTTTTCATTTTACAAATAAAGTTAACTATTTTTATGTTTTCTATGATTAAATGATATTTTTATATATTATTAAGTGTATTAGTTATATTTTGTGTCCAGTAAATGTCTAAAAAAAGCTTATTTATAGCCGTTTTCGTTTTACACGGTTTTTCCATATAAAAATAATTTTTTCGAAATACACGGCTTTGTCAGGAACGTATCTACCGTTTAAAACGAGGGATAAGTGTATTTATAATTATCCCATCCATCACAATATTCTAAAAGTGGGCGTGGTCAAGCGTGATTTAAGCTAATGGAGTTATCTTATCTTTAACAAAAAAGGCACAAAACTTATAATCTTTGTTTTCAGAAAATGCATTTATTTTCAGAAAATTACCACATAAAGGTCTTTACCTTTCCAAAGAATTGTTAAAAAATTTCTAGTAAATAACTTACGATAAAACAGTGGATTCACTCCTCCAAAATTAACTTTAAATTTTATGTATTATTAAGAATCTTAGTAAAAATCAGGATTCCTCATTAGCCGAAGGCATAATACTTAATTTTTTTATGTGTGAAGAAACGGGTGGAAGTCCCACAGAACATAGAATAGTTGTTTAATCATTTACAAGGACGCCTGATTTGTTAGGAAAAAATATCCCTCGGTAAATACTATACAGTTTCTCTCAAATTGTTACACCGATTTCAATTCCATCCCAGTCTATTTCAAATCTTAAGGTTATATGATAATTACAGGTACAAGTCCCGCTGAAAGTAAAACTGCGGGACTGAAGTATGCGAAAAAAGGGATGTTTTAAATTCAATCAATAACTATGAGGGCAGTTTAACGGTATGAAAACTAAGTGATCGGACAAAGCTCTACATTGTCTAGGGGTCTTAAAGCTGCAAGAAAACTATTGCACAAAATGTTTCCTTTAGCTAATAAGCCTCAAAGGGTTTCTCCTCTTAAGATCCCCTAGTAATACTATGTACTTATAGGAGTTTTCTTCTGAGCGATTTTTAGTACCAGTTCTTTTCCCTTTCACAACCTATTACTTTAAATTCCGATCCCAATTAATAGCTTAACTGAAAAACTTGGCCTAACTTCAACTGAAATCTATGACAACAAAATTACCTTCTTCGTTTATTGTCTGAGTGAGGAGTTAAGGGAGCTAAAAAATCAAAGTAATAAAATAAAAAAATTAAAACGCTGAGAACTTCCGAATTAGAAACTCTTTGACGGGATTTTTTTTTAAACATTATGTACTTTCTAGGGTTTTGAAAATCTCATTATTCAATAAAAGAAAAGCCTATTCTAAGCAATGTTATAAAATAAACAAATAAACATGTTCCAAACATAACATATTATGCAAAATAATACATAGTTTCTCATATATGTCTATCTGTCCATTGCATTTTATTTTAGTTTATGTTTATAAAGTAGCATCCGTTAGTTTGTACCTTTGTGGTAAACATTCTCGCAGTTGAAAAAGTTATAGATATGGATTTCAAACTTAATAAAAATATGAGTTGTACTCGTATGCAGATTAGTATGGAAATAAACAAAATCCTTCAACGGACACGCCTACAATTAAACAAAAACTGCAGAAAATGTAAATGTGTACAAATTTTGGAACGATTATTCACTCTTACCATTCCAAACTTTCCTAACTTCACTTACTTTCACTAAAATATAGAATATTCAAGATGTGATGTCAATCAAATGGCGCGTATTTTAGCTTAATAGTTTTCTCAATAAGCAAAATATGCGTTATTGAAAAGCGGTGGTCATGTGAACGAGATCCATAGGTAAATGTGACATGTTCTCTATATCGGGAATACATTTCAGCTTAATCTCTCAATTATTTTGTATTTTACTTAAGTACAAAATTGTTATGTCCTTATTGAAAAAACCTTTATAACTTTGTTATTCATTTAATTTAAAATCATTCAGTTCTTTGATTTACAATACTTCCATTAGTAGTAATGATAGAGTCAAGTGTTTTCTTGGTAAAGTGTTGTAATATATAAATTTTTTATAGTTAAAGAATATTGAAACGAATCATATGTTTTAGACAAAATAATTTAAGTAGGTGTTTATTAAATGGTCTGTTAGCCTAGAAAACATATATAAGGAGTAATGTACAATTTAAAAAAAATATTTTTTAACGTAGGTGTTTCTTACATTTTTTTTTTAACATGTTTAAGTTATAACACATTTCATTTGTAATTTTTAATTTTTTTGATACAGTTAATTTTTATACCCTCCACATAAGTCGAGGAGTATACCAAGTTTGTCAGGGAGCCTAAAAAGTATATATATTCTTGGTCAGCGTCAAAACCTGAATCTATCTAGACATTCATGTCCGTGTGTCTACTGTTGTTGACACTGTCACCGTCGTAAATTTTAAGCTGAAATTTTGTTCAAACACTTTTAGTTTTTGCACGCAGATCACTATTAAAAAAAATCTATTTATATAGCACAAAAATTGAGCTACTAAGTTAAAATTTAGTAAAGCAATTTTTAATTATTCCATCTATCGATGTGCCCAAAACGAACGTGGTCGGATAACAGACACGCCCACATCGACAAAAATCTTTACATCTGTCACAAAAAGTGACGTATAAATTTGAAATTTAGTATGCATGTCTATAATTATCCCATCTATCGATATTCCAAAAATGGGCATGATCGAATAACAGGTACGCCCTATTTGACAAAAACCATAATCTACGTAAATCTCGTCTTCCCATTTGTCCTAAGCTAAACTTAGTTTTCTTACCTGTTATTTAAAAAGTGTTTAACTGGTGTGGTGAGATATCTATATATGATTTTATAAAAATCCTCTTATTTTTTTGGTGAATTTTAACTGAAAACAATTATTATAAATAAAATATATTTTTAAAATAATTATAATCTTGTATAAGTAGTGTGACATCATCAGTAAAAGTTTACAACAAATATATAATTACCCTCTACTCATTTAGTTCACTTCAGTGCCACTACCGATTACATCATCATCATTTATATAATAAAAACAAGTAAGAAAACTAAATTTGTCTTAGACCAAATCTTAAATACCCTCCATATTTACAACGATAGGCGTGGCATATATATATATATGTAACGTCCTGTAATATTGTAGTTAATTACGTTTCAGCTTGCAAGTCTAGTTTTATGGTGATTAATTATTATTAACAATTATTTTCTATTGTTTATATTATACCTTTAATGAAGAATAAAACGTTATATTCTTTCTAATTAATAAAAAATGTGTATACCAAATTTTAACTTTATAGATCAATTATTGTAACTGATAGGTAGATTTTTGTCGATTGTGGGCGCAGCATTTGACTTATTTCACGTAATTTATGTAGTAACCTGTTTACAGAGAATAAAAGTTTCTGTTTAATATATTAAATAATTTACATCCGTGAGATCGCCAACAAGAGAACGAAAGACATGCATTATAAAATATTTGATGGCTTCTTCGGAAATGGAACAACATATCAAACATATCAAATGGAACACATAAGTGCCTTAACTGAGAGGTTATAATAAAATTTGGTGGTTTTTCTTTCTTAATTTGAGGAATGGGAAATAACTGTGAGATATTAGACACAGATGATGAATGTCTTAGATTTGGTGTACGCCTAATAGAAATTTTTATACTTATTTTACATAACAAGATTTCTTATACATATGTTTAAACGAATAAAGAGACTATCAGAAAAGCAATAATAAGAATAACAAAAAACGTTAAGTTTAATTTGTGTGTCAGGTTACGAAATGTTACCGGTACGACCTATTAACTATTGTAAACCAGTCCAATTTATACCAGGCGTATGTATATATTTATACATATATAAATAACTCCTAAAAATGTGCTGTATATAATACATATATAATAAATTTGTCTTAACTCCAACTATCTACAAACAAGTTGAGTTTGAAGTTTGGTTTGGCTGGAAAATTCTACCACATTATTTAGTGTATGTATAAGAACTGTAAAATAAAAAAAAGAAGGTCAACTGTCAAACACAACAACAAAATAAATGCATGTACAAGCAGAATCTCCCGCCCCAACCTCAAATGCAGTCAAGTTTTAACGTAACTAAGTATTGAAACACTTGTCAAGGATTGACTTTTAGCTGCTACTTTTCTTTATTTCTTTTTATACCCACCACAAAAGATGGATATAACAAGAAGGGGGCTATACTAAGTTTGTTATTCTGTTTGCAATAGCCAGAAAGAGGCATAAGAGACCCTACAAAGTATATATGTATTCTTGATCAATGTGAAAAAGTGATTTAATCTAGACATGTATGTCCGTCTTTTGTTGTCGTTCTCACGGCCGTCAATTTTGAGATATTGAGCTGCAATTTTGTACAGACACTTTTAGTTTTTGTACATAGATTGCTATTTAAAAAATATAAATCGGTATAAAGCCACGCCCACAATCAACAAAAAATTATTTATCTGCCACAAAAATTAAGCTATTAAGTTCAAATTTGTTGCGAACACCTATAGATATTTCATGCATCGATGTGTGAAAAATGTTCGGATAACAGAAACGGCCACAATCGATAAAAATCTTTATATCTGACAAAAAATTTAACTATAAACTTGAAATTTAATGCACATATATATGGTTCTCCCATTCATCGATTTTAAAACCATATGCACTATTAAACTGCAGTTGCAAACTGATACGTAATACATACAATGCAATAAGAGGGCGCAATATATATGTATATATCGCTCCCACCGTTGTAGATGTGGAGGGTATTTAAGATTTGGCCTAAGCCTAATTTAGTTTTTTTACTTGTTTTAGTCTTATTCAAATATTATATATTTTATTACGCCCTCTAATAGTGTATGTATTTCGTATCAGCTTGCAAGTCTAGTTTTATGTGGAGCATAATTTTTTGTAAATTGTGGGCGTGTCTGTTATTCAACCATATCCGTTTTTAGTGCATCGAAAAATGGGATAACTATATAGATATATATTTTCGTTGCATGTGGGCGTGTCTCCTATCCCTCCACTCCCATTTTTGGCATTTCGGTGAATAGAATAATTATGTATATGCATACCAAATTTCAAGTGAATAGCTCAATTTTTATGTCACATGTATAGATTTTTGTTGATTATAGGCGTGACTCTTAATCGATTTGCTCCCTTTTTATATAGCGACTTACGTTCAAAAACTAAAAGAGTTTATACATCGTTTTAGTTTTAATTTGTTTAGTTTTAGCTCAATATTTTAAAATGTACGACCTTGAAAATGCCAACAACAGACGGACACACGGACATACATGTCTAAATCTAAACAGTTTTCGACGCGGATCAAGAATATACATACTTTGTAGGGTCTCTGACGCCTCCTTCTGGGTGTTACAAAAAGAGGAAGAACAAACTTTGTATAATACCATCACTAAGGTGAAGGGTACAAAAAACACTTGTAATAAATTTTGAAAAGTTTTTTTTACAACAGATATTTTTATTTTTATCCACTATAACAAACTAAGAGAGCACATGTATGAGTGATATATTTTTTTATAGTTTTTTATAAAAAATTTTTTTGAAAATCGGCCAAATATGTTGCCTAACAACGAAATCCTAAATTAAATTTATAACAAAAATTTTTTGTATTTGAAATATTTAGACAGGAAGTTTTAAACTGAAATAACTTACACGGTTTATTGTTCCCACAATGTAGGATATTAACACAGAAAGACTTTAAAATATTAAAGAAATCGAAAAAATTAAAATGTTTAATCCGTGCTTTACATGTCACAATGTATTTAATTTTATACAATATATTATGTATATATCTCGAAATTTACTACCGTCTCCATTCCAGTAATAGCTAAATATGTACGGACATGACTAAATCGATTCAGATGTAATAGAACTTTGACGAATGGTGTTTTTCTTTTTTATGTTATTATCCCTATAAAAATTTAATTTATTTATATCTATATTTCAAGTGTTTCATAATGGTGGTAAATTTCGAACAACGACCTTGGACGCCAACAGTACGACGAGGGCAAATAGCAGCCGAAACAGCAACACCTGGACCAGCCGATGTAGCATTACCCAGCTTATTAGGTACATTTTAGAAAAAACAAAAATTGTAAAAAAGCTATATTAGGTGTATGCTACATCTGGGAGATTCATCATCATTACGTATTATCATACCCAAACGATATGTTGTTACATGACGTTACGTTAAGTAGCAAAACGAAACACAACGTAACGTAACGGAATGCAACACTACGCAAAGAAGCTTAACGAAATGTAACTCAAATAAAACCTTTTTAAAAGCAAATTTATTTTTTGTTTAATTGATAATTTAAAACCTATCCCAGCGCTTTGTAATCGAGAAAAGGCCCACAAAAAACCTAGAAAAAATGGGAGTGTAGGTCAATCCCTTATGATATTAACAAACTTTTTAACAAAACCGATATATCCCCTTACCTACTTAAGATTAAATAAATAATAAAAATGGACAATGTTTAGGTACTAAGGTGACAGATTCCAGAAAAAGTGCAGCACCGTCCTTTACATTTGGCCGCAAACATCAACAAACAACGACGACTATAGGAGAGGGACCAGCCAAATATAATATTACTGGATTGGGTAATAAAGGTAAAAATACCCCACCTGCATCCAGTTTACAAAGTCGGCCCAGAGAAATGACGAAATTTTCAACGCCAGCTCCAGGTGAATATAATGTGGAAAGAGCCATCAAGGCTATAAATCAATCAACACCGAAATATAGCTTCGGACAACGACTTGTTTCGGAAAAATTGAACTGTACACCAGGTAGGTGGAATAAATAAAGTTGGTTCTAAAAGTGTTATGTGTTCTTTTGTTGTGCATAATAATAAATGGGTTAGTGTGGTGCTTTAATTAATTGTGTATTTAATAAAGGAATTCTATATTTTCCAAACATATCATTCTATGATATTAAGATTGGAAGCCTGAAATCATTAATTATCATCATCATCTATAACTTTTCTCTATTCAACTCTTTATCATGCACACTCATCATAACTTTGTTATCGTTGCCTTTGTTATCGTTAACAGCATCATCATTTAAAAATCGTATCAAGTCAAAATCATATCTTTCCAAGGTAACTATTATATTGTATATTGTTCTGTCCAGTTTATTAAACCATGTTTTAATCACAATTATCATATTGTAATTGGATAGTATTATTCTATATTAATCATGTATATTTTACATTCTACATGATTTGGAATTTTAATACCAGTTACAATATCCATGAGAAATGAGAATAACATGAATTCATTAATTCATATAAGAAACGCTTTAATACCACGCCCTTCATTTATAAATATTATTTTCTTTTGAGGATCTTTGATGGTGGGTATTCAAAGGTTGGCCTGAGTTAAATATAGTTTTTTTACTTGCTTGTCTTAATGTTGTGACCGATACAGCCGTAAGTGTCTCCAATAACGTCATTTAAAAAGAGAATTATAATTGCTAACAGGTGCTACTATGGTCTAAGTAAGCAGTTCAACAGCAAAGCACTCTCTCGTGCGACAAAAGTTGCACTCTATAAGAGCCTCATCGCCCTGTCCTTCTTTATGGTGCTGAAGCATGGACGTTGACATAAAATTATGGGAGTGTTTGAGAGAAAAATTCTTGGAAAGGTTTTTGACCCTGTACGCATTGGCGACGAGGTCCGAATTAAAATGAATCATGAGCTATACTTCCGTCGTATAAAAATTTAATGCTTACAATGGCTAGGTCATCTCAGCCGCAAGGATGAAAGTGCTCCAGCTAGGATGGTGCTGGACAAGGAACCGAAATAACGTCGAGGCAGAGGCAGAACGAAACTCCGGTGGAGAGACCAAGTGTTTTTTTTTTTGCTTCGGATACCCACCATGTAAATTCAAATGACCCCCGAATAATCACATTATTCATACGTTTCTAATGCCAAGGTGGGACATCCCGCTTTGCCTTTTTAATTCCAAACAATAAGTTTTATTTCAATTGTAACCTTTGCACTAATTAGATGTAAAACTGTTTTATTGAATAAATAATTTCAATCTATTTGTATTTCTTTTTATACCCTCTACCTCAGTGATGAGGGTATACTAAGTTTGTTCTTCCGTTTGCAACTCCCAGAAAGAGGCGTCAGAGATAATACAAAGTATATATATTCTTGATCAGCAACAAAAACTGAGTCGATTTAGACATGTGTGTACGTTTGTTGTTGGCATTCTCACGTGCGTAAATTTTGGAATATTAAGCTGAACTTACAATGTACAAACACTTTTAGTTTTTGCACGTAAGTCGCTATTTAAAAAGGGACAAAATCGGTTAAAAGCCACGCCTACAATCAACAAAAATTGAGCTATTCAGTTGAAATTTGGTATGTATATCTATATCCTATACACCGATATTCCAAAAATGGTCGGATAATACTCACGCCCATAATTTAAAAAAAAACTATATTCAAAACAAAACTGGACTTCCAAGCTGATACGTAATATGTACACTATTCGGGGGCTCAATATATATATATATTTGCCACGCACACTGTTGTGGATGTGGAGGGTATTTAAGATTTGGCCTAAGCCAAATTTAGTTTTCCTACTTCTTTTAAGTTAAATTCACCTTTCCATTAATATTTATTTTCATCATATCCTTGTTTAGCACCGGAACATGTTAAATTGCACTCTTCACAAGCACATGCAATAACCAGCCAACGTATCTGTGATGAGATCGATTTTATATCAGGTATCTATACTATTTTCTTATTGCAAAAAAGTTTTCATTTCTTCTGCACTCCTCGTCTTGTACAATCATGGTTAATTGTTTATAAAGTCTTTTTCAATTCAAATTATACCACTTTTTCCAGCACCCGGTGATTATAAACCTGAAAACTGTAATCTTTACAAAACACCAGCCTTTACAATAAAGAGACGTCATGTTGTACACAGTGTTAGTAATACACCAAGTCCCAGGGACTATTCACCTGAAAAATATTCCTACAGTACAAGCCCAGCCTTTAGTGTAAGAGGAAAATATTACATACAACATAATAGTGATACCCCAGCTCCGGGTTCTTATAATCCAGAACAAGTAAAACTTGATCATGTGACAGCTTTTACAACTGTGGGACGTTATGAAAATTATAAAATTAGTGGAAAACACGCTACAGGGGTTTATTCACCCGAAAAATGTTTATTAAATAAAACGTCAGCCTTTACTTTACAAGGACAGCACGACCGGCAAAGTGTTACGTCTACTACACCGGGCCCAGGAGAGTACGTTACTGAAAAAGTACGTCCACATAATTCTCCTACTTTTACTATATTAAATAAGCATGACAGAATTAAAACAAATAATACACCAGTTTTGGGCGTATATGCACCAGAAAAATGTAAAATAGACCATACGCCAGCTTTTACTATAGGCGGCGTGAGCAAATTGACATTCATAAGTGAAACGTCAGCACCAGGAACGTACCAAAAAGAAAAAGTTCGTAATTGTCACACTCCAAAATATACTTTAACCGGACATGGTGATACTCAAAAAATTAATGAAACTCCAACTCCAGATACTTTTAACCTTGAAAAGGTAATCTTAAATAAAGAACACGCTTACCCAATATCGAAAAGGCATGATACAGTTAAATTAAGTGAAACACATGCACCTGGTTTCTATTCTCCTGAAAACGTTCGTTTGGATCACACAACATCCTATACCATAACCGCTAAGTATCAAAGGCAGATTAAAAGCAACATTCCAGCCTCAGCAGATTATGGGCCGGAGAAGGTTCGTTTGGATCATACCTTGGCTGGAAAGCATCAAAGGCAGATTAAAAGCGACACTCCTGCCCCAGGAGATTATGCGCCAGAAAAGTCCAAGTTGGATGGCACTCCAGCATTTTCATTTAAAGGCAGACATGATATTGAAAAACCGAGTGACACGCCTGCACCGGGTGCCTATTATCCTGAAAACGTGCGTATGGATCATACACCTTCCTTTACCATGGCTGGAAAGCATCAACCTCAAATTAAAAATGATACTCCTGCCCCAGGAGATTATGCGCCGGAGAAGTGTAAGTTGGATGGCACTCCAGCATTTTCATTTAAAGGCAGACATGATATTGAGAAACCGAGTGACACGCCTGCACCGGGTGCCTATTATCCTGAAAACGTGCGTATGGATCATACACCTTCCTTTACCATGGCTGGAAAGCATCAAACGCAGATTAAAAGCGATACTCCTGCCCCAGGAGATTATGCGCCGGAGAAGTGCAAGTTGGATGGCACTCCAGCATTTTCATTTAAAGGTAGGCATGATATTGAAAAAACGAGTGACACGCCTGCTCCAGGTGCCTATTGTCCTGAAAACGTGCGTATGGATCATACACCTTCCTTTACCATGGCTGGAAAGCATCAACCTCAAATTAAAAATGATACTCCTGCCCCAGGAGATTATGCGCCGGAGAAGTGTAAGTTGGATGGCACTCCAGCATTTTCATTTAAAGGCAGACATGATATTGAAAAGCCGAGTGACACGCCTGCTCCAGGTGCCTATTGTCCTGAAAACGTGCGTATGGATCATACACCTTCCTTTACCATGGCTGGAAAGCATCAACCTCAAATTAAAAACGATACTCCAGCCCCAGGAGATTATGCGCCAGAGAAGTCCAAGTTGGATGGCGCTCCAGCATTTTCATTTAAAGGCAGACATGATATTGAAAAACCGAGTGACACGCCTGCACCGGGTGCCTATTATCCTGAAAACGTGCGTATGGATCATACACCTTCCTTTACCATGGCTGGAAAGCATCAACCTCAAATTAAAAATGATACTCCTGCCCCAGGAGATTATGCGCCGGAGAAGTGTAAGTTGGATGGCACTCCAGCATTTTCATTTAAAGGCAGACATGATATTGAAAAGCCGAGTGACACGCCTGCTCCAGGTGCCTATTGTCCTGAAAACGTGCGTATGGATCATACACCTTCCTTTACCATGGCTGGAAAGCATCAACCTCAAATTAAAAACGATACTCCAGCCCCAGGAGATTATGCGCCAGAGAAGTGCAAGTTGGATGGCACTCCAGCATTTTCATTTAAAGGTAGGCATGATATTGAAAAAACGAGTGACACGCCTGCTCCAGGTGCCTATTGTCCTGAAAACGTGCGTATGGATCATACACCTTCCTTTACCATGGCTGGAAAGCATCAACCTCAAATTAAAAACGATACTCCAGCCCCAGGAGATTATGCGCCAGAGAAGTCCAAGTTGGATGGCGCTCCAGCATTTTCATTTAAAGGCAGACATGATATTGAAAAACCGAGTGACACGCCTGCACCGGGTGCCTATTATCCTGAAAACGTGCGTATGGATCATACACCTTCCTTTACCATGGCTGGAAAGCATCAACCTCAAATTAAAAACGATACTCCTGCCCCAGGAGATTATGCGCCAGAAAAGTCCAAGTTGGATGGCGCTCCAGCATTTTCATTTAAAGGCAGACATGATATTGAAAAGCCGAGTGACACGCCTGCTCCAGGTGCCTATTGTCCTGAAAACGTGCGTATGGATCATACACCTTCCTTTACCATGGCTGGAAAGCATCAACCTCAAATTAAAAACGATACTCCAGCCCCAGGAGATTATGCGCCAGAGAAGTGTAACTTGGATGGCACTCCAGCATTTTCATTTAAAGGCAGACATGATATTGAGAAACCGAGTGACACGCCTGCACCGGGTGCCTATTATCCTGAAAACGTGCGTATGGATCATACACCTTCCTTTACCATGGCTGGAAAGCATCAAACGCAGATTAAAAGCGATACTCCTGCCCCAGGAGATTATGCGCCGGAGAAGTGCAAGTTGGATGGCACTCCAGCATTTTCATTTAAAGGTAGGCATGATATTGAAAAAACGAGTGACACGCCTGCTCCAGGTGCCTATTGTCCTGAAAACGTGCGTATGGATCATACACCTTCCTTTACCATGGCTGGAAAGCATCAACCTCAAATTAAAAATGATACTCCTGCCCCAGGAGATTATGCGCCGGAGAAGTGTAAGTTGGATGGCACTCCAGCATTTTCATTTAAAGGCAGACATGATATTGAAAAGCCGAGTGACACGCCTGCTCCAGGTGCCTATTGTCCTGAAAACGTGCGTATGGATCATACACCTTCCTTTACCATGGCTGGAAAGCATCAACCTCAAATTAAAAACGATACTCCAGCCCCAGGAGATTATGCGCCGGAGAAGTGTAAGTTGGATGGCACTCCAGCATTTTCATTTAAAGGCAGACATGATATTGAAAAGCCGAGTGACACGCCTGCACCGGGTGCCTATTGTCCTGAAAACGTGCGTATGGATCATACACCTTCCTTTACCATGGCTGGAAAGCATCAACCACAGATTAAAAACGATACTCCAGCCCCAGGAGATTATGCGCCAGAGAAGTCCAAGTTGTATAACACTCCAGCATTTTCATTTAAAGGTAGACATGATATTGAAAAACCGAGTGACACGCCTGCTCCGTGTGCCTATTGTCCTGAAAACGTGCATATGGATCATACACCTGCTTTTACAATGGCTGGTAAGCATCAACCGCAGATTAAAAATGATACTCCTGCCCCAGGAGATTATGCGCCGGAGAAGTGTAAGTTGGATAGCACTCCAGCATTTTCATTTAAAGGCAGACATGATATTGAAAAACCGAGTGACACGCCTGCACCGGGTGCCTATTATCCTGAAAACGTGCGTATGGATCATACACCTTCCTTTACCATGGCTGGAAAGCATCAACCTCAAATTAAAAATGATACTCCTGCCCCAGGAGATTATGCGCCGGAGAAGTGTAAGTTGGATGGCACTCCAGCATTTTCATTTAAAGGCAGACATGATATTGAAAAGCCGAGTGACACGCCTGCTCCAGGTGCCTATTGTCCTGAAAACGTGCGTATGGATCATACACCTTCCTTTACCATGGCTGGAAAGCATCAACCTCAAATTAAAAATGATACTCCTGCCCCAGGAGATTATGCGCCGGAGAAGTGTAAGTTGGATGGCACTCCAGCATTTTCATTTAAAGGCAGACATGATATTGAAAAGCCGAGTGACACGCCTGCTCCAGGTGCCTATTGTCCTGAAAACGTGCGTATGGATCATACACCTTCCTTTACCATGGCTGGAAAGCATCAACCTCAAATTAAAAACGATACTCCAGCCCCAGGAGATTATGCGCCGGAGAAGTCCAAGTTGGATGGCGCTCCATCATTTTCATTTAAAGGCAGACATGATATTGAAAAACCGAGTGACACGCCTGCACCGTGTGCCTATTATCCTGAAAACGTGCGTATGGATCATACACCTTCCTTTACCATGGCTGGAAAGCATCAACCTCAAATTAAAAGCGACACTCCAGCCCCAGGAGATTATGCGCCGGAGAAGTGTAAGTTAGATGGCACTCCAGCATTTTCATTTAAAGGCAGACATGATATTGAAAAGCCGAGTGACTCACCTGCTCCGGGTACTTACTTTCCTGAAAAGGTCAAATTGGGTCATACTCCATTCTACACTATTACCGGACGTACGTTAAAAGAACATACTGAGACCACCCCAGCACCGGGAGACTACAACCCCGAAATGTACGATACTAAAACATATACACCTGCCTTTACCTTTGGTATTAAAACTAAACATGAACCTGTCAACGATTCTCCAGGTGGGTAAAGTTAAAAATGAAGCGCTTTTCTTGTTCCATTTCACTCATTTGTTTAATGTGATGAATGGCACCCACGGCATATGCACCTGAAAAACACAATTTAGAGCATAAACCTGCTTTCATTTTTGGCACAAGAACAATAACAAGAGTAAGCAGTGATATACCGGGTAGGCATTCAGTAGTCAATCATATTTTGCGTGTAACATATTTTGAGCTTTTTATACCCTGCACCACCCTGTGGAAAAGGGTATATTAAGTTTGTGCGGATGTTTGAAATTCGTAAACGACAAATGCCACACCCACCTTCAATTATACCGGTCGATTCAGAATCGAAATCTGAATCGATTTAACCATGTCCGTCTGCCGGTTGTCCTCCTATCTGTCCATCTAAATTTGTGCGCAAGCTACAGGTCGCAGTTTTTGATATATTTTAATGAAATTTGGTATGAGAACATATATTGGCCCAAAGGGGAACCCTATGGCAAATATATGGATACAATGGACCGGATTGAACTATTTTTAGAAACCCTTTCCAAATGATATCATATTTAGAGATATTTTGATGAAATTTGGTACAAGGTAATGTATTGCCCCAAAAATAAACCCTTTTAAAAATGGATAGGATCGGACCATTTTTAGAACTCCTCCCCACATAAAAATTTTGATTTCATAAACAAACAAAAAATAAAAATAAGTGAAAATAATATAGTCGGTCAAGCCCGACCATCAAATACCCTACACCACTTGATATATTATTCAATTTAATTATACCCTGCTCCACCCTGTGGAAAAGGTTATATTAAGTTTGTGCGGATGTTTGTAATTCCTAAACGGCAAATGCCACACCCACCTTCAGTTATACCGATCGATTCAGAATCAAAACCTGATTTAACCATGTCTGTCTGTTCATCTGCCCTCCTGTCTGTCCATCTAAAATTGTGCGCAAGCTACAGGTCGCATTTTTTGAGATATTTCGATGAAAATTGTATGTATTGGCCTAAAGATCAATTGGGGTAGGGTATTTAATGGTCGGGCTTGACCGACTATAATATCTTTACTAGTTTTTCTATATTTTTATTTAATGCTTATAACTTAGCTCCAGGCTATTATCGACCAGAAAATTATAAACCAGATCATACCCCTGCTTTTACTTTTGGTCTCAAAACTATAAGTATGCCTTGTAAGTAAATGATGTAACGACAGGTTTGCATGATTTATGTTTGTATGTTTTATTACATTAGCTTTGCTCAAAGGACCTTATGTAGAAGATCGTGTCTTGCAAAGACGCGAAAGACGTTTAGCTAGCCCAGGTAAGTGTTTTCAATTTAATTTGTAATCATTACCAGAGACCATGTAGACTTCTTTTATGCTGTCATAATGTGTTAGTTTTATTGTTATAATTTTTTATAAAGTCTAATATTGTGTTTTCGATCTTAAATTGATGTTTTATCTGTTAATTTTTTTAACGTTCTGGATTTCATTCTAATCTTAGCTAACCTCAGTTTGTCAAGTTTGTGCATTCCATTATTATTTTTGTTAACTTCTATTACATTGTTTTCTTTATTTTTCACCTTATTGCAAAACATACTAGAACGTTCCAATTTGGTAATACTTGAAAATGCTACAGCACAAAAGCAACATTTATTATTGCAAAAATTACATAATCATCAAAAGAAAGAGCAAACCGAAAGCACCAGCACTCTAATCGCTAAAAATACTCGTACCTCCCGTACTACAACTAAAGATAGTCAGCAATTAAGCAACGGATACAATAATGAAATTGCACAAAATGTTGCCACTAAACAAATCTCCACTAAAAGGACAAATCAAATCACAAAACAATTTATAACAAATGGTTTAAGTGGTAATAACAATGTTCGAAATCACGAACAAAAATCACGCTCTTTACTGTTGAGTAAACGTTGGCGCAATATTGTTGGCACTAAAGGAAAAAATACTGAAATCTCACAACATGTACAACAAATTAGTGACCTTGAAGGTAATGAAATGGGTAAAGTTGTTAAGGAGTCATTTCACACAGTAACCAATAATGGCTGTATGAAAGACGGTATTAGAAAAATACAAATACAAAGTGGGAGAGCCGATATTCATCAAACAAAGTCTGGAATGTCTTCTACTCAGGAACCAATACTGAGTGATAGGGTTACTGTCACTACAGTGAATGTGTCTAAAAGTTCTAATGTCAAATATAAAGCTGAAGCTACAAGTACACAAGAGCAAATCATAAGGTAACTTTATATGGTAGAAAGAGGGGACAATAACTTAAGCTGCCACTAACCCATTTAAAATAAAAATAGTGTATGTATTAGGTATCAGCTTACAAGTTTAGTTACGTAACGTTACGTTAAGTATGGTTTTTTATAAATTGTAAGCGTATCTTTTATCCGATCACTCCCATTTTTAACATATCAATGGATAAGATAAGAATATGCGCATTTCAAGGCAAGTCTTTTAACCTACAAGCGTACAAAAACTAAAAGTACCTGAACAAAATTTCAGCTCAATATCTCAAAATTTACGCCCGTGAGAATGCCTACAAACACAAGGATACTCGGACATACATGTCTAAATCGACTCACTTTTTGATGCTGATTAAGAATATATGTATACACTTTGTAGGGTCTCTCTCGTCTCTTTCCGGGTGTTGCAAACGGAATGACGAACTTAGTATACCCTCATCACTAAGGTGAAGGGTATAAAAAACTATATTTTGTTAAGGCCATATCTTGAATATCTACCATCGAAACAGCAAAGCTCTGTACGCAACATATTATATATACTCGTATATCAATTTGTAATTTATGAGAAATAAGAAAACATTTTAAAAATATTGTACATATTTTGTTGTGCACTGTCATTTGACCGATTTTGCCTGCGGATATGTAGACATATGAAATTACATGTCTAGAACAATATAAATTTTGATGCTGACCAAGGTATTTACTTTGTAGGAAATCTGAACTTAATATTTTCCTTATTTATGTGAAGGGTATAAGAAGGAGTACATCTCACTCGTCACGATGTTTTCTTAAATGAAAGCGTTGCCGTGACCAGGATTCGAACCTGGATTACTACAGCCACAACGTAGGGTCCTAACCACTCGGCGATCACGGCTATGTGAAATCTTGCGTTTGACTACAAAATTCGTTAATCCAATTCGCACATATTACTATTTATTTGCGAATAGTTGAACTCAAAACTGATTTTCTTTTTTACTTAATTTTCTCTCGAATTTTGGTGATTGATTATATTTATATTTCTCAAAATAATTACAAGTGAAAAGTTATATTTGACTTAAATAAAATCTAAGATTCATATACAGCGGGTGTGACACAAGTGAAATTGCGATCTTTAAAAATTAAATATTAGTAATATATAAAAGCAAAAACAAAGTGAAGTGAAAAACAAATAAGTAAATTAAGTTTAGACCAAATCTGAAATACCTTACACATTTGCGTACAAATGGTGGGCGTGGCAAATATATGACTACGCCTTCTAATAATGTGCATATGTATTACGTATGAACTTGCAAGTTGAGCTTTACGCTGAGTATGGTTTTTCGTAAATTGTGGGCATGTCTGTTATCCTATCACACTCATTTTTGGCACATCGATGAGTGGATGGGATAACGGGCAATATATATATATATATATATATTGCCCGTTTTAAACAGCAATCTGCGCGGAAAAATCAAAAGTGTCTGTATAAAAATGTCAGCACTATATTTCAAAAATTTCGCTGGTGAAAATGTCAACAACAGACAGACACGTGAACGCACAAATACACGGATACACGTACATAAATGTGTAGATCGACTCAAGCATTAAAATGGCGTGAAGGAATCGATCAACACTAGCCATTCATCTGTTTCCACTTGCTTTTAACTTTACATGAAATACATATGATCCTAGACATATTTCGAAATTCTGCCAATTCTGTATTTTGTGCAAAACTATTATTTCATTTATTTGAAGTTTTTCATTCGCGTTGATAAAATTGTTATGTAGTATTTTGAATTTTTTTAAACCTAACATGAATAAAAATGGTCACACACTTTAAAAAGGTTTGAGAGAAATTGAGGTGGTGCCAGCCACCATCTCAAGTCGTGGCGCACATAGCAGAACCAGATAAAGTAGACCCTCGTGTGGTTAAAGACTGCGTACTGAACACATTAAATGCTGGCGTGCTAGCTCTCATATTCAAAGCTTGTCCTTGTGTAGACGTAGACGCAGCGGTCAACGAAGACGCCATATATCTAATAAAGAATAAAAATATATAATCAATAAGTGATTTAATTAATTTATTTATTTATAATTAATTTATTTCTATTACAGCTCCCAATGTTTATAAAATTCCTACAGTTTTGGGTGTCAGTAAAGAGGGTGCAATACGTTCCGCTCCAGCCTATACAATTACCGGTCGCCAAAAACCGACAACTTTGCCTAACATACTAACACCCGGTCCCGGTTACTATAATGCTGAATATACCGCTATTAAACGTAAGTCACCTATGTATTCTATGGCTGGTCGACATAAAATACCCAACGATGATACAATGAAACCTGGTCCGGGAGCTCATTGCCCCGAAAATGTAATAATAAGTATATAAATAGAGTACATGAATTAATAACAAATTATATACTTGACAGATAAATTTCTCCCATGTACCGGCATATAGTTTTGGTATAAAACATTCCCCTTACTTGGGTTATTTGAGAGAACATCACGATCATGGCTTCTCGGGAATTTGTTAAAAATAAAAATTACAGAAATTCTTTCTTAACAGCAATAAATTTGTCTTTTTGGTTTAGAGCCTAGATTTCTCTTAAAGTATAATATTATTTTTTATATTTTTTACTAATATAATAAATTAATTTTCTCATATAGAATTTGAACAGTTTTATTTTATTGTATTTACTGATTATTGCAATGTGTTTTTTGCGATATTTGTTAACATTTTTTTTAAAATAAATAATAAATATTTACTTACAATATAATATAAAAAAGTAGAGTTTTTTATTAAAAGCGAAAGATTTAATAATAAAATAAATTACGCTGGAGCACTTTAAATAATTTTATGCCCTCCACTTAAGATCCATAAATTAAAATTTTCTTTATTATTACAATTTGTTTTCTTCACAAATTAGCCGATGCCAAAAAATCTTTTTACATCTAATTTAGTTTTAAAGTATCATATATCTACTACACAAAATCTAGAACATTACGAAAAAAGTCTAAATTTATTTCAATGACATTTTATCTAATAACCAATTTCCTTTGGCCACCTTCTCACAATCTTTTATTAAATAGGCTTTATGACGACCCAAACGTGATGTATAATGTATAGAAAATGAAGGCGCTGGCACCGATTTATGGGTAAAGTACTAAAATAGTTTCAATTATTAATAACTTTCTGTTAGTTTCTATAAAAAGTATTTAGTAACTTACTCTTTCTGGACAATAAGCACCTGGTCCTGGTTTATTAATATCATCATTGAAGATCTTATGTAAACGACGCATTGAATATTTTGGTGGATTCTTATAAGTAATAGTTGTTTTATCTTCATATTCACCAGGACCTGGTGGTACATAGAGATCTAATCTGTTGGTTTTCGGTCGACCTATTAATGAATAAGCGGGAGCTGCTTTTTTATTGCTCTCCTTTGCTGTACCTACCACGGGTGGTAGATTATAAACATTGGGCCCTAGAAGACCATAATTAGGTTGCATTATTTACTTTTTCAAAGTGGAAAAACAAGGCAAATGGGAGACAAAATAATCGATAATAAATTTTAGTTTAATCATAAATCCTGTCACAATTCGCATTTTACCTGGCGTCATAAATAGTTTACTTGATGGATGCCGTTTACCAAATGAATACCGTGGTATAGATTTGTTAGTGGCTTTGAAACCCGGTTCTATTTTATAAGTCCCTACACCCGGTATAACAGTTTGCGATTTTAATTCTGGTCGACGACTTTTCAATACGATTCCTTTCTTGTGATATGGTCCCTTATTACATAAACCAGACACATCAAATTTAGCGGGACCTTCATCGTAACCAACAGCAGCTTGATGTCGCCGTCGACCAAACGAATACGCTGGATCAGATTTTTTTGTAGAATCCACTACCTTTGGACCCAAAGTGGTTGGTATTGCTTTAAATGAAGGTTTACCATACAACATTTCATAACGTCCACGCCTTTTAGTTGGTTTCCAAACACATTGTTGAATATTGGCACCCATAGCTATGGGACGTTTTTTTCGTAGTGCTTTTTCACATGGCGCCGCATTGGGTGATACCCGAATATAGAAACTACTTGGATTTACTTTCGGTATTGCTTTGTCTGACACTATATTGACCAGTTTCCTACTCATTTTATTATTGATTGTAAAAAAATATATACAACGATTGTGGCTGTTGTGTATTAAATATATTTTTCTTTTGATTGATTTTATATAATATATTGATTAGAGAACATATTTAATCGATTAAATATATTATTATACTTTCCACATTAGTGATGAGGGTATACTAAATTTGTTCGTCTGCTTGCAAAACCCAGGAGGATATTTCGTCCGTGAGAATGCCTACAAAAGACAGACACACGGACACACGGACATACATAGATCGACCCAGTTTTTGATCCTGATTAAGAATATATACTTTGTAGGGTCTCTCACGGCTCCTTTTAGGTGCTATAAATCGAATGACAAACTAAATAAACTTGGCCTTTTTAGATGAAAAATACTTCTTTGTTTAACAAGGTTTTGATATAAAACGAAGCCTTCACATGCGTAGATTGACCTCAAGATCCATTGACATATACTCGTATAACAAAATGTGAAGTAAAAGTTTAAAGTTTTAATCTAACTCGTGTCTGCGCTGAAAGGATAGTGAGAATATTTTAGTAGACAGAATTATTGATTGTAATTTTTTTTGTAATGTTTTTTTTTTTTAACATTAATAACAAATGAAATATTATGAAAAAGTAATTTAGCTTCAGGTTAAACTTAAATTCCTTCTGAACGTCGCAAGTACGCTCCCCCCTGTAGGGAGATTCCAAAGCGCTGTTGTTTCATATAATGACGTAACCTTGTTGCATTATATACCATATCAGATGTTTTAGATTGATTACATACAATTTTCGTATTTGCTAGAAATTGAATGAAAAAATTTCAACGTATTCAATAATAAATATAATGATGATATATAAAAGATAATAGCTTTTGGGAACAATGAAAATATAATTAATAATCAAACAATATCCACATGTAAATAAAAACTAATGCTTTGTAAAAAATTCCATCAAACTAAAAGTAAAATTTAGAGAAAAATGTGGTTTATTAAACAACTACTAGCGGTTATTTTACCAGCCTCCATTTTGGCTTGTGTAAGTTTTTTAAAATCAGAATATAACAAGTAAGAAAACGAAATTTAGCTTAGACCAAATTTGAGGGCGTGTCTGTTATCCGATCATGCCCATTTTGGGTACATCAATGTATGTGATGAACATAAATATGTAAACCAAATTTCAAGTTCACAGGTCAATTTTTGTGGCAGATAAATATATTTTTCTTGATTGTGGGCATAGCTCTTGACTGATTTTGTATTTTAAATAGCGATCTGCGGGGAAAAAACTAAAAGTGTCCGTATAAAAATTTCAGTTCCACTCAGTTTTAGACGCTTTTTTTTAGAATAACTATCGTACCAGGCTTTTGAAAGTGGAGAATTGCGCTGGGTCTGATGCTGTTATATTCATAGAACAACCTTTTGAGGTGAAATTAAATAAAAATTGTGAACTAATACCTGAGGGCTGCATTAATTATAAAGCATTTAAAGCCGCTCTAGTTAATTATAAAGTATTAAAGGATGGTGTGTTAGCTAAAGACGATAAAAATTTTGATATATGTACTAAAGCGAATAAGTTATCTGGTGAATTTCGAGAAATGTTTGAAGTTTTTGGTATGCCAACCCAATGTCCAGTTTCTCAGGTAACAAAAAAAAAAAAAAAAAAGGAATGAATATAATAATTGTTTAATATATATTTTTATTATTTACACAAACAATAGAACAAAACCTGTAATAGCGATAAAAAAGTGGATCTTAACAAATATAGAAGTTTATTAAGTATGACTAAAGGCCATATAATTATTGATATGGATATTCAACATGACACGGTAATAATTTAAAATTTATTATCATTACTAAATATAACCGAAAGCGTACTAAGAACGTTAGTCAAATTAGTTAAATTAATTGGCGTGGATTCAAACTCCATAATTCCAAATAAAAAGGTAATCTTTCAATCCTAACTACTGATAGTCAAAAAAGCGCTGAAGGTTTTTAAAAAGTTCCCTTGGCACGTTTTTATCAAATTTTTCGGGTTGACATTTCTTTTGCGTTTATTCTTTTTGTACTTTCCACATAAGATGAGGGGTATATTAAGCTTATCACTCCAATTGCAGCACCTAGAAGGAGGTGTAAGAAACCCAACAAAATATATATATTCTTAATCACCATCAAAAACTAAGTCCATCTAGACATGTATGTCACGGGGGTAAATTTTGAGAAATTGAGCTTTCATTTTTGCACGTAGATCGCTATTTAAAATGGGCAAAATTGGTCAAGAGCCACGCCCACAATAAATAAAAATCTATATACCTGCCACAAAAATTTACCTATAAAGTTAAAATTTGGTACATATATTTATAATCACTCCATCCATAAATGTGCAAAAAATGAGCGTGGTCATATTGCAGACACGCCTAAAATCGAAAAATCTTTATATCTGCAACACAAATTTACTTATGAACTTGAAATCTGGAATGCGTATCTATAGTTATTCCATACATCGATGTGCCAAAAGTGGACGTGGTCAAATAACTGACGCATGCACAATTACAGACATAGTACAAATCGACCGGCAAGCTTATACGTAATACATCATACACTACTATCATATACCGTTGTGGAGGGTATTTAAGATTTGGCCGAAGTCAAATTTAGTTTTCTTACTTGTTATATACTACAATATTTATAATATAAATAAAATATTTATAATGAATCTCTTTTGGAATTTGTCCTTTGCTTTTTTTAGGGTAAATCCTGTTTTTATATTGAATTCGAAGTAACCAAGAAGTAACGGAAATTAATAAGGTAATAAGGTCTTATTCAATAGTTGAAATAAAATTTAAATGAAATGGTTTATATATTTTTAATTGTATTAAACGAAATCAATTAAGGCCTGTGCAACATTTCAATTAATTTTGAAAACATAAGTTAAAATACAATATAATGGAAATAAACAAGTGAAAAACAAGTTATATTGCGTCAAGTTGGGCCATTTAATACCCTACACAACTTATTTCCATAATTTAGGCTATAATTAGTTCAGTAAACGTGAGGCAATATGATTATGTGGTAAAGGGTTCTAATATGTAATAGCATAATCGGGTCTTAATTTGTAACAGTCAATTATTTTTCACCAAAATTTTATAAAAAAATATTAATAGTTACGAATTTTCGCCTTTTATTATTATAGATTATATACCTTATATGAGGAGGAGTTCTAAAAATGATCCATTTCGGTTCATTTTCAATAGAGTTCCTCTTTGGGCCAATACCTGTTCTTTTTACCATTTTATTGATATATCTCAAAAAATGCGACCTGTTTGCGTACAAATTTAAAGGCACAGATACACGGACAAGCTTGCCCATTTTTAGGAAATTTAAATTAAAGCAATTTAAACCACATAGATCAATTATATAGCTGATATATGGATTTTTGTCGATTAGGACCTTGAACGAGGCATACAGAATCCTCCACATGTATACGATTAATTACAGCTAAATTACTCAAAATGTTCGATTGTGTCTACATCGACTCAGTTTTTGATGCTGATCAAGAACATATATTTAGCGTTTATGACTCCCCTTCTGGGTGCAAGCGAAATTACGAACTTAATGTACCCTCCATCTTATATGGAGAGTATAAAAATTGTGAATGATTACTTAGCTAATATTTCAACCTTTTTCTTAATTAGTTAAGACAGCAATGCCAAGTTTAGTTTTCCTCTTAAACTATAACAATAACACTATTTTAACAGAATGTTAAAAATAATAGAGCTTGTATAACATAGAAATACCTACAGTAAGTTATCACAAAACAACCTACACATGCAGGCCCATCCGTAATAAGTAAACTAACAGTTTCATTCTGTTCATAAAAAACAGTTGAGCATAACAAGTCGTATTGTTAAGATCCTTCATTATTTAATAACGCGCAACGTATTGTGTGTAGGAATACCAAAACCTAAGGCAAAGAAGGGATGGTAACTGAAAGTATTGTGAGAGAGGCAGTTTTCCCTAAACAAAAATTTATTTAATATAATTTATTTATTATAACCACCAAAAACAAAAATTTTGAATAAAAAGGTTAACAAGAGAACGTTCGACGAAGCCGCCTTTATGTGTATTACAAATACTATGAAACAATTTCACCTTTTGGTAACTGTAAGAAATAAAAAAAAATAAATAAAAATAAGAAAAAATTTATTCAAAAATAAAAGCAACAAAAAAGGGAGAATTATAAAGAAATTAAACAAGAATGTCGAGAGGAGTACGGGTTTTAAATATCAACAGGTGTTTTCTCATAACAACAATGCACACAGAGATATAATTTTTATTATTTTAAAATAAAGTTTAAACAAAACGATAATGAAAGCAAAGCGTAATAATAATAGTAACGTTGTGATTGAAATCGAAACGCAATAGTTGTGCATTCTGTACCAAATTTATTACAATTCCTATAATAGGTAGGTTATTAGTGTTGTTGATCACGTGTTTTAACGAAATTCTAGTGATAACGTAATGTCGCTTTGTCTCTCGCTCCTGCTTAATGACGTGCGTTATATTATTGTATTACCTATAAATAACTGCTGGCAAGTATTGGAACATTTGAACTGCTTTGTGATCAACTTTATAACAACAATAACCACAAATAAAACAACAACAACAACAGCAACACATAAATTACCGTAGTATGAGTCATCAATGTTTCAAAAAAAAACACAAACAAGAAATAGTTTTTATGAATGTGTGTTACTACTGATCGGTGTTTATGGTATATCCATGCATTTGTTATACCCTCCACCTTAGTGATGAGAGTATATTAAGTTTGTTGTTCTGTTTGCAACACCCAGAAGGAGGCGTCAGAGACCCTACATTGTAGGGATTTGTAGGACCCTACATTGTAGGGTCTCTGACGCTTCTTGATCAGCGTCAAAAACTGAGTCGATCTAGACATGTATGTACGTGTGTCCGTTTGCTGTTAGCATTCTCACGGGCGTAAATTTTTAGATATTGAGCGGAAATTTTGTACAGACACGTTTAGTTTTTGCACACAAATCGCTATTTAAAATGGGCAAAATCGGTCAAGAGCCACACCCACAATCGACAAAATTCTATTTATGTGCCACAAACGTTGACCTATGAATTTGAAATTTTGTGCACAAACTTATAATTATCCTCTCCATCAATATGCCAAAAATGGGCCAAAAAGCTGACACATAATACATGCACTATTAGAGGGCGTAATCATATGCCTGCCATGTCCGCCATTGTAGATGTGGAAGGTATTTATCCTAAGATTTGGCCTGAGCCAAATTTAGATTGTAACCAACTTACCATACTTTCAACCTTAATAGAAAAAAAAACGCATATTTAATGGTTTATTAAAAATAAAAATAACGAAACAAACACAAACCAGCAAACGTGCAAAATTAATCATCAAAGTTATAATAATATAATAGAGAAAAAATATGGAAAGAAAGTAACAAAGGAAAGGACTAAGATATACAAGTATTATACAACAACTGCTGGTATTGTCTATTTAACTTTAGCCAGTAGCTAGTATAGTCACAATTGTAAAGTCACGTTCCATTTATTATTGTAATTACAATTGTAAGAAATTTTGTTGTGCACACACATGCACCAACTACATAAGATAATTATCTATATTTGGCATTCAGGTATGTGTATGATAAAACAAATTCTCAATGCAACACTAAAGAGATATTTTCAAAGACAAAAACTTCATATTCCAAAAGATGAAATATATGGAAGTGTTCATTTTGTCAACTTTTTTGATGCTTTTTATTTTGCACCCAAAATGTAATTTTCTGTTTCATTAATTATGGTGCGTAATAAAAATTTTATGTCATAACAGTGTGATGGAAAGAAAAATTTATTAAAGGAGTAATCACATGAAGGAAAACACATTTCACACTTAGTCTCCGAAGTATTTAGTTTTGGAGTGCAGTGGACGGATGGACGTTTGTTAAATACAAATAAAATTTTTGAATATGGATGGATAGGCATTCTTTAATCTACAGAAGAAATATATAAAAACCTTTCGCTGATCACTTTTAACTTCACAAGATTTATACCTCACTGGTACTCAATCATCTATTATCTTCAAATCGAATGATTATTCGAAGACTTTCGTATACTCGTATCTTCTCAAGTTGAAATTTTACACTCTTCTTTAGTTCCGATGACTATACAATTTACTTAATATATATTTCATATTGTAATATACTCAAAAGGCGACCGCTACAAAATGGCGGATTTGGTCTGAATATTGATAAAAAATATAATGTTGGACATAGCTTTGAATATAATCATTAAATAATGTAATATATCCAAAATAATAGATCAATAATTTGACCTCAATATATGTCATAGAGAAATCCAATGAAAGGGATATATAAATGTGATAGACGCCACATAATGGAGGATAACCAATTTATTTACTACAACAACTAACCGATAAGAAAACACTTTGATAAGAACTATATGATAAGCTAAAGTCATACATGGCGAACCTTGTAACATAAATAAATAGGTTTCTTTTTCTTTGAACCTATTTCAATTTCGATATCATATGGAAAAGCTAAACTAAGTTTGATGAGGAAAATCGATTGAGTGTCACACCCACAATGGGCAAAAATGTTTCTAACAATTTAATAGTTTAATAATTTAGCTATAAAATTAAGATTTTTCAGATATAATTTATTCATTGATTTGCCAAAAATGGGCGTGGTCGGATAATATACACACCCACAATTTACGAAAAATATTATTTAAAGCACAATCAGATTTTTTAGGTGACAAGTAATGTATACCCTATTAGAGAGAGTAATCAGATACTCACCATGCCCATATTTTGCATATACAGGGGATGAACAAAATAATATGAACAACATGCAATATAATACATATTGTTGCGTGTCGGCAACACTGCTTCCGCATAAATAATACAACCCATATGTACTGCACAGTTTAGGTACCAGGTCTTATAGATTATATTTCAATGTATTATACGTTTTGTTCTGCCTTCTGCTTAAAACAAGCAATCGGTGATATGTATGATCTCTCAGACTTCGAAAGAGGACTCGGTTAGTGGAAGCGTCTGTAACGGAAACAGAAGAATTGTTCAACGTTTCACGAGCAACAATATCCACGGTAATGAAATCATAATAAAAACATAATAAAACACAAAAATCGGCGAAGAGGAATATTGAGCGAAACTCAAAGTTAACTGACAGAGACCGACGAACATTAAAAAGTGACAGCATAACTCAACACTTACTTGAGTAATACTGTTTTGACAAAAACTGAACAGCGGGAGTTCCACAAAGCTAACATTCATAGAAGGGCTGCAATTGCGAAATCCTTTTTGTCAGGTGTTTACATTTTTTTGTCGTAAATTTAATGTTACAAGTTACACTGAAGTACTTCACACTTTATATGTCATAGTAAAAATTTTTAAAACTCCTTTCAGACTGATTTTTAAGGCATTTCTAAAAAAACCCATTAACTTTTCAATTTATAGTGACAATATACCAAAAAACACATAACTTACTCACTTGTACATATTCTATAAAGATATTTAATAAAAAGAAAATGAAATATTTATTGAACTTGACATTTTGCTAACAACACTTAGCATTTAAAACAATTTTACACTATCATCTAATGCTAACAAACGCTAACTTGAACATGAGACACAATAAAATCAATGATATGAATGGTTAAATAGTTAAAACCACAAACTTAACAAGGCTAGATATTAAATACTATAGACATACCACGAAAAGAAATGTAGACAAAGTAATGTAGACAAGCTCAATTTATAAACACATTTAATTAAGCATCACAGTGATAGTTGACACTTAAATAAATCTGTATTAAAAGAAGAAATATCTCGCTCTACAAAGAGAAAAAAAGAAAGAAATTGAAAGAAAGAAAATGGAATAGTATTATTTTTCTAATTAGAAAAACTCCAGGTGGTTATATGAGTGATAAAAAAGCAACACCTAATCATTACGCATAAACAATACTGATATGGTTTACTCTATTATTACTTTAACACATCAAAAGGAAATAATAAGCAATACAAAAACAAGTGAAAATTGTATAGTCGGTCAAACCCGGCCATTTAATATCCTACACCTGTTATCTCCTTAAGTTATGCTACAATTAGTTGAGATGTAGCAGTAAACTCGCGGCATTATCGTATAAAAACAAGTGAAAAGTCGCTCAAGCCCGACCGTCAAATACCCTACACCACTTGATATATTCTTGATATATTCAATTTAATTTTTTTCTTTGAAAAATGAAAAGTTTTATTTTTCTATACCTACTTGAATTTTCAAAAATTTCAAAATGATACGTCAGAAATTTTTTGTTTGTTTATGAAATAAAAAAAAAAACTTATATGGGGAGGGTTTTTAAAAATCCTCTGATCCTATCCCTTTTCTAAAGGGTTTATTTTTGGGCCCATAAATTTCCTTGTACCAAATTTCGTCGAAATATCTCAAAAAATAATAGGACCCCATATAAGGATGGGTTCTAAAAATGGTCCATTCCAGTCCATTTTCAATACGGTTTCCCTTTGGGCGAATATATCCTCGTACCAAGTTGAAGGTGGGTTTGGCATTTTGCGTTTAGGAGGAGAACATCCGTACAAACTTAATATACCCTTTTCCACAGGGTGGTGCAGGGTATAAACACTTTGTGAAGACCATCAAAATGTTCCAATCGGGTCCAAATTAGGGGCAATTATTATTGTAATTAACTATTCTTTACCTATTTTTGTAAAAAGCTATTGAGAGTTGCTAATATTCGTCATATAAAGTTTTTTAATACCCTCCACATAACATATACTAAGTTTGTCCAGAAAGAGGCGTCAGAGGCTCTGCAAGGTATATAAATTCTTAATCAGTATTAAAACTGAGTTGAATGTGTAATCATATGTCTGTCACGCCTACCATTGTAAATGTGGAGGGTATTTAAGATTTGGTCTAAGCCAAATTTAGTTTTCTTACTTGTTTTTTAAGAGATCGTTATGTGGGGCGGGGTTCTACAAATGGTGCGATTCGGTTCATTTTCAATTTTATCCAAAAATCTTAAAAAATGCAAGCTACACCGCATACATGTATATGGACAGATAGAGGGATATGGTTAAATCGATTTAAATTTTGATTGGTATAATTCAAGGTGGTTGTGGCATTTGCCGCTTAAAAGTTACAAACATTCTAAAAAACTTAATATACCTTTTACCACATGAGGTGCAAAGTATATAATAAATTAATAACATTATATATAGTATATATATATATATATATATGTGTGTGTGTGTGTCTGTATGTGTTAGTAAGCTCAATATGTAGCAAAACGAAAACACATATTTGCAAAGCCATCACAATGTTGCTATAACTGAATTTCACTGTTTCACAATTCTTTGAGTAAAGTTTGTGTTGTTATTGTTTTTGTTGTTGTTGTTGTTGTTGTTACCATAAAAATGATGACTGTTGCTGTTACTACGTGATCATTTGTTTAAGTTTTAAGCTTACCTTTCGTTAAATATATACTTATGCTGTTGGATTTTTATTTCTTCTGGGTTTACATTCCATGACTGGCATCTACATTTTTTGTGCTATGGATTTTTTTCTTCTTTCCTTCTTCAAATCAACTTCTGCTGCAACTATCTTCGCTATATGTATATATCTCAGTGAGTACAAAAAATTTATGAAAAAAACAGAAAAAGAAACTTTTTTCGTTTTTGATTAAAATGAATTATCGGTAAACTCTTTCAAGTTTATTGACCTTTTTTTTAACGAAAATTTCATTTTATCAATTTTTTGTTTATTTTTTGAAGAATAATAAACGTAAAGAAAATTGAAAGCATATGTACTTGTAAGTATGAGTATACACATGCATACATACTTAAGCATGTAATAATGATCTCATCACTAACCTCACAACACATTGTTTATTACATTTTGCTGTTTAGACTGATTTTTATACCCTTCACATAAAATGGGGGGTATATTAAGTTTGTCATTCCATTTGCAACAACCAGAAGGAGGCGCCAGGGACCCTACAAAGTATATATATTTTTAATCAGTGTCAAAAACTTAGTCGACCTAGATATGTATGTTCGTCTCCGTGTGTCTCTCTGATATTGGCATTCTCATGGTTGTATATTTTGTTATATTGAACTGAAATTTCGTATAAATACTTTTAGTTTTTGCACGCAGATCTTTATTTAAAATAGGCAAAATCGGTCTAAAGCCATGCCCACAATTAACAAAAATTTATTTATCTGCCACAAAAATTAAGCTATTAAGTTGAAATTTGTTACGAACACCTATAGATATTTCATGCATCGATGTGCCAAAAATGGGCGTGGTCAAGAAACAGAATTTACAAAAAACCATACTCCACGTAAAACTAGACTTGCAAGCTGATACGTAATATATAGTGTATATATTAGAGGGCGCAATATATATATATCTGCCAAACCCGCAGTTGTGGATGTGGAGGGTAATTAAGAGTAATTAAGCCAAATTTAGTTTTCTTACTTGTTATACGATGATGAGGGTATACTAAGTTTCTTCTTCCGTTTGCAACACCCAGGAAGAGGCGTCAGAGACCTTACAAAGTATATATATTCTTGATCAGCGTCAAAAACTGAGTCGATTTAGACATGTATGTCCGTGTGTCCGTGTGTCCGTCTGTTGTTGGCACTCTCACGGTCGTAATGTACGAGATATCTAATTGAAACTTTGCATACGTATTCTTAGTGCAATTTTGCTGTTCCGAATTGAAATTGGGCAAAATCGGTTGAGAGAGACGCCCACAATTAACAAAAATCTCAACATACCTCGGAAAAACTATATTTTTAAAAATTATATATCGCACAATACTATGCCTATCAAGTTGAAATTTGGTATACATATAAGTGGTACCGTTATAATTAAAAAAAAAAAAAAACACTATTTGTTGTTTAAAAATGACCTGAATAATAATATAAACGCAACAATTTAGTGCAATAGGAACTTATTTTTTAGCGGGTTATAAAAGGTGGAGGGTATTTAAGCTTCGGTCTTAACCGAACATTTCTATCTTGTTATATTTTATTAAGTTACATTTTGTGTTCCATAAATGTCTAAAAAAAGTTTATTTATAGTCGTTTCGTTTTACACGGTTTTTCCAATAAAAATTATTTTTTCGAAATACGCGGTTTTATCAAGAACGTATCTCCCGTGTAAAACGAGGGATGGGTGTACTTCAATTAAGTAAAATTGTACTGATGCGAAATTCCGACTTATTTCTTTTCTATACTGTTTATATGGCTTTAGCAGATGCTGCATAGATTGTACTGATAAAACATAATTTCGAAAAAAGAAGAAAACCAAATTTGGCTTAGGCCTAAACATTTATATACAAAAGGAGGGCGTGGCAGGTATATTATGACGCCTTCTAATAGTATCAGCTTGCTAGTCGAGTTGTTCGCTGAGTATGGTTTTTTGTAAATTATATATCTGTTATCAGGCCACGCCTATTTTTGGCACTTCAATTATTGGGATAACTATATATATATGCGCAACAAAATTTCAAGTTCATAGGTCAATTTTTGTGGCATATATATCATTTTTTTTTTCTGTGGGCGTGCCTGTAATCCGATCGCGCCCATTTTTAGCACATCAATTGTTAAAATAATTATGTATATGTATAATAAATTTCAACTTAATAGCCCAATTTTTATGCCACATTAATAGATTTTTGTCTATTGTTGGCATGGTTTTTGAATTTTCCCCTTTATCGATCTTCGTGCAGAATCTAGGGGTGTTTAAAAAATATCAAGTGTGAACAAAGTTTCAGCTATATACCTCAAAATTTACAACCGTGATGATGCCTAGAACGGACGGACAGACGGACACACATGTCTAAATCGATTCAGTTTTTGATGCTGATCAAAAATGTATATACTTTGTAGAATCTCTGACGCCTTCTTCTGCTGTATTGTGTTTAAATGACAAACTTAGTATACCCCCAATCTTATGTGGGGGATATAACAAAAGAATATCTTAATTTTCATAAAAATTTTAACCTTATTATAAAAATGCTGCATTTGAAAATTTAATGTTAAAAAGAATTTCTTCTCCAAAAATATATATTACCTAACATTAAAATAGCAAAACTATAAATTTCTGATTCAATTGCTTAAATGGGATCATTTTTAATCGCCTCATGTGCTATATAAATAACATATACGCAATTGGCTTTAAGCCAATAAAGAAAATATTTTATATTAAGTTCAATGTAAAGAATTTAAATATTTATTAAAATATTAAATCGCTTTTGTCATATTGACTATAAAAAAATTGAACTTTAATTAATGGATAAAACGTAGGGTTTTTTTTATACCCTCAATGATGAGGGTATACTAAGTTTGTTCTTCCATTTGCAACACCCAGAAGGAGGCGTCAAAGATCCTACAAAGTATATATATTCTTAATCAGTTGTCTGTTGTTGGCATTTTCGCGGGTGTAAATTTTGAAATATTGAGCTGATATTTTGCAAAGGCACTTTTAGTTTTTGCACGCAGATCGCTATTTCAAATGGGCAAAATTAATCAAGAGCCACGCCCACAATAGACAAAAAATTTATTTATCTGCCACAAAAATTAAGCCATGAACCTGGAATTTGGTATCTACATCCAATATTATCTGCTTTGAAGTGTAAAAAATGTGCGTGGTCGGATAACAGACACGCCCACAATCAATAAAAATCATTACATCTGTCACAAAAGTTGACGCAGGAACTTTAAATTTGGTATGCGTGTACATAGTTATCCCATCTACTGATGATGAAATGGACGTGAATTACAGACACGCCCACAATCAACATAAATCTATATATCTGCCACAAAAGTTGACCTAGGAACTTGAAATTTGGTACGCGTATACATAGTTATCCCATTGACGTGCCAAAAATGGGCGTGGTCCAAAAATAGACATGCCCACAATTCACAAAAAACCGTATTCACCATAAAACTAGACTACCAAGCTGATACGTAAGACATACACTATTAGAGGGCGCAATATATATCGCACAATACTATGCCTATCAAGTTGAAATTTGGTACATATATAAGAGGTACCGTTGTCCAACGCTCTGCCAAAAATGGGCGTGATTAAATAACGCAAACGCCATTAAAAAAAAAATAAGTAAGAAAACTAAATTTGGCTTAGGCAAAATCTTAAATACCCTCCACCTCCACAACGGTGGGCGTGGCAAATATATATATATATATATTGCGCTCTGAAATTTACTTGAAATTGGGACGCGTATTCATAATTATCCCATTGACTGACGTTCAAAAAATCGGATAATAGACACAATTTACAAAAAACCATATTGCTTGCTGATACGTAAGACATACACTATTAGAGGTCGCAATACGTATATATATATTTTTCACGCCCACCGTTGTGGAGGTGGAGGGTTTTTAAGATTTGGCCTAAGCCAAATTAAGTTTTCTTACTTGTTTTGTACTGCTTTTAATTGTTTTCTTTGAAAAACATGTGAAAATATTATAGTTGGTCAAGCCCGACCATCAAATACCCTACTCCACTTCTTATATTATATTATTCAATTTAATTTTTATACCCTGCACCACCCTGTGGAAAAGGGTAAATTAAGTTTGTGCGGATATTTGTAACTCCTAAACGGCAAATTCCACACCCACCTTCAGTTGTACCGATCGTTCAGAATCAAAATCTGAATTGATTTAACCATCTCTGTCCTCCTGTCTGTCCATCTAAATTTGTCCGAAAGGTACAGGTAGCATTTTTACAGATATTTTGATAAAATTTGGTACAAGGACATGTATTATTGGCCCAAAGGGGAACCCTATTAAAAATGGACCTGATTGGACCATTTTTAGAACCCCTTCCCATATAAGGTCCTATTATTTTTTGAGATATTTCGATGAAATATATACAGAGACATGTATTACCCCAAAAGGGAACCCTATTGAAAATGGACCGGATTGGACCATTTTTAGAACCCCTCCCCATATGATATCCTATTATATTTTGAGATATTTCGATGAAATTTGATACGCGGAAAAGCATTGACCCAAAAATAAACCCTTTCGAAAAAGGACCGGATTGGTCCATTTTTAGAACCCCTCCCTATATAATTTTTTTTAAAAAAATTAAAAGCAGTACAAAACAAGTAAGAAAACTACATTTGGCTTAGACCAGAACTTAAATACCCTCCACCTCTACAAGAAAAGGCGTATACATATGTATTGCGCCTTCTAATAGTGTTCATATTACGTATCAGTATGCAAATCTACTTTTACGTTGAATATGTTTTTTTTAATTGTGGGCGTGTCTGTCATCCGACCGCGCCCGTTTTTGGCACATCAGTAGACGGGGTAACTATGTATACGCGTACCAAATTTCAAGTTCCAAGTATTTGGCAAAAAACCAAATTTAATTCGTATACCTTACAGTGAGCACACCAAATACCACACCCACCTGCAATTATACGGATCGATTCAGAATAAAAATCTACATAGTTTGCATTCTTGGTGATATTTTGATGAAATTTGGTACAGAAGCAGGAATCGAAAGGATAAAAACCCTTTGACAATGAGCCGAATTGGATGATTTTTAGAACCCCTCGCCATATAACGTCTTATTACAAAGGAAGTAGGTAATTCGTAATTCCTAATATTTTTTGACAAATTTTGATGAAGAACTTAGTGGCTTAGTACTTGACTGTGCGAAATTTGAACCCGATTGGCCCATTTTTAGAACCACTTCCCATATAAGGTCTAAATAAGTTTTTATATGACGAAAATTCGCCATTCTTAATATTTTTTGACAAAATTTGATCTAGAATAGTTATATGGCTTCATAATAGGCTATGCCAAATTTGCATCCGATCAACCATTTTTAGAATCCCATATAATAATATTTCACGAAAAAACTTCTATGACAATGCCTCGTATTTACTGAGACAGCTCAACTAATTGTAGTATGATTTAAGGATTTAAAAGGTGTAGGGTATTAAATGGTAAGATATAACCGACCTTTGCTTGTTTTATTTTCACATTTATACATATTTTAAACAAAGTAACGTTTATCAGTGAATTATATATTATTGAAACGATTCTTTTTAAGAGTTTATTTAAAATGAATTCTTGAGACGTTGGACATTTGACGCCATTATAAACAAAACAACTGATAACGGGCAGAATAGATATGTATTGTTGAACAAATAATGCAGAGAGTCCCGTTTAACCACGTTATGCGTACGAGTTCAAGCTATAAAATGTATGAGATTTGCTGGTTGTACATATTTACAGTTTTGTTTATATAATAAACTTTACAAAATATTATACTGTAAAGAAACAAAAACGAAGGCTTTGAGTGAGAGTAAGAGAGAGAGAGAGAGAGTGGAAATTGCAATCAAATTCTATTAAAAATAAAATAAACAAGTAAGAAAACAACGGTGGGCGTGGAAAATATATATACATTGCGCCCTCTAATAGTGTATGTCTTAGGTATCAGCATGCAAGTCTACTTTTACTTTGAATATGGTTTTTTGTAAATTGTGGGCGTGTCTAGTATCCGAATACGCCCACTTTTGGCACGTCAGTCAATGGGATAACTATGTATACGCGTACCAAATTTCAAGTTCCTGCGCCCACTTTTGTGGCATATATAAAGATTTTTATTAATTGTGGGCGTGTCTGTAGTCCGAATACGACCATTTTTGGCATAAAGCTAATATTTATAGATGTACATACCAAATTTCAAGTTTATAGATCAATTTTTGTTGCAGATAAATCGATTTTTATCAATTGTGAGCGTGGCTCTTGACCGATTTTTCCCATTTTTAATAGCGATTTGCGTGCAAAAACTAAAAGTGTCTGTACAAAATTTCAGCTCAATAACTCAAAATTTACGCCCATGAGAGTGCCAACAACAGATAGACACACGGACACACGGACATACATGTCTAAATCGGCTCAGTTTTTGACGCTTATCAAGAATGTATATACTTTGTAGGGTCTCTGACGCGTCCTTCTGAGTGTTGCAAACAAGAAGAACAACTTAGTATACCCTCATTACTGAGGTGGAGGGTATAAAAATACTAATATATGTAAGTAGGATGCTTGTATATAAGAGAATTAATCGTAAAAATCTTGTTTAAAGAGGACGCAATCGTAAAAATCTATTATTGGTTAATATTTCAAGCTACAGGCTATAAAACTGTGCAGTTTTATGAGAATTTTCTTTATAGCCATCTAACATTCGACACATTGTCGAATGAAACCCAATCACATATAATTATATTATAAATGCAACCTCTAAAGGGGTATGTAGTCTAGTCTAAGTCTAGTCTAGTATGTCGAACAGCAGGCAGAAAATCAAACATTGTGGAAGAAATGTTGTCAAAGACTTTAGAGATTATATGTTTATAAAGCCGTAATTAGGTTCATTTAGATGATATCTCTCCGCTTGGTATGTAGCTTTTTGCCTAAAGATTATAAACCTATGTAGTCGTTTGTGCCATTATAACAATAACAATAATAACAACAACAACCAGAAAACGATAAACAAACGTTTTCCTATTTAAAGTATTTATATATATATATATTATCTACGTTAACTACATGCACATGCAATGAAATATCGCTTTTTAAATATTTGTCACGTTATAGGCAGGCAGTTAACCACGCAAAGGTTATGTCAGAGCTATATTTATTAAGACAAAATAGAAAAGTTCGGTTAAGACCGAAGCTTAAATACCCTCCACCTTTTATAACCCTCTAAAAAAAAATTTCCTATTGCATTAAATTGTTGCGTATATATTATTATTCAGGCCATTATACCCTGCAACACCCTGTGGAAAAGGGTATATTAAGTTTGTGCGGATGTTTGTAACTCAAAAACGTCAAATGCCACACCGATCGATGCAGAATCAAAACCTGAATCAATTTAACCATGTCCGTCTGTCCATCTAAATTTGTGCGCAAGCTACAGGTCGCATTTTTTGACATATTTCGATGAAATTTGATACAAGGACATGTATTGGCTCAAAGGAAAACTCTAGTGAAAATGGACCGGATTAGACCATTTTTAGAACCCCTCCTCATATGAGGTCCTGTTATTTTCTGAGATATTTCGATGAAATTTGGTACAAGGACAAGTATTGGCCCAAAAATAAACCCTTTTAAAAATGGACCGGATTGAGCCACTTTTAGAACCCCTCCCCATATGATATCCTATTATATTTTGAGATATTTCGATGAAATTTGGTACAAGGACAAGTATTGGCCCAAAAATAAACCCATTTAAAAATGGAACGGATTGAGCCATTTTTAAAACCCCTCCCTATATAATTTTGTTTTTTTTTTATATCATAAACAAACAAAATATAAACAAGTGAAAATATTATAGTCGGTCCAACCCGACCATCAAATACCCTACACCACTTGATATATTATATTATTTATTTTAGTTTTTTTCTTTGAGAAATGAAAAATTTTATTTCTCTAAACCTACTTATATTTTCAAAAATTTCAAAATGATACATAAGTCAGAAATTTTTTTTTATTTTTTGTTTGTTTATGATATCAAAAAAAAAATTATGTAAAGGGGGGTTCTAAAATTGGTCCAATCCGGTCCATTTTTAATAGGGTTCCCCTTTGGGCCAATACATGTCCTTGTATTAAATTTCATCAAAATATCTCAAAACATGCGACCTGTAGCTTGCGCACAAATTAAGATGGACAGACACGAGCACAGATGGACAGACGGACATGGTTAAATCGATTCAGATTTTGATTCTGAATCGATCGGTATAACTGAAGGTGGGTGTGGCATTTGCCGTTTAGGAATTACAAACATCCGCACAAACTTAATATACTCTTTTCCACAGCGTGGTGCAGGGTATAAAAATGAATAATTAAAATTTATTTTTTTTGCTACTGACTTTGACGAGGCTTCACAATAGTGTTTGTAATATAAAGGGTGTTAGTATGCTTCTTTTATTTGGGGGTTTGAGCACGTATATATTATAATATCTGTATGCGTTGAATTTTCTGTAGACGAACCACCCCAATGGCCGACGAACTCTTACTGCGTGCTATCTACAATTTATTTTAACATCTTAAGTAAATCGCTACAAGCACTATAGAATATTCCTTAGATAATAAGGAATTCGTTTTAGGAGCCTTCACGGACATCGAGGGGGCCTTCAACAACGTAGATATAAACGCGATTCACTACTAAAAATTGGAGTGCACCCGACAATAGCCCTATAGATTGACATTATGCTACACTGTAGAGGTATAAATTCGACGATTGGTGATTACAGTTTGAGCCTTGGTTAACAATTATTATTTATGAAGTGGGAATTTTGTATACATACTATTAATTATCGCATTCACCGATATGTCAAAAATGGGCGTGGATAGAAAACAAACACTCTCCCAATCGACAAAAATATATTTATTTGCCACAAAAATTGAGCTATGAAGTTGAAATCTCATCCATCAATGTGTCTAAAAATGGGTGCGGTTGCATAACAGAGACGTCCACAATAAAAACAACTAAGAAAACTAACTAGATGTACATACCAAATTTCAAGTTTATAGATCAATTTTTGTTGCAGATAAATCGATTTTTATCAATTGTGGGAGTGGCTCTTGACCGATTTTACCCATTTTAAAAATCGATCTGTGTGCAAAAACTGAAAGAGCTTGTACAAAATTTCAGCTCAATATCTCAAAATTTACGCTCGTGGGAATGCCAACAGACAGACGCACGGACATACATGTCTAAATCGACTCAGTTTTTAACGCTGATTAAGAATATATATACTTTTAGGGTCTCTGGCGCCTCCTTCCGGGTGTTGCAAACCGAAGAACAAACTAAAGTGGAAGTTATAAAAATTAATAAATTTTTCATTTCTTTTCATATGCTTATGCAGGCATGTTGTTGTAAGCATACTCTTCAGCCATTTCCATTAGCAGGCATTTTTGCACTTTTTGTAGCAAAAACAAGTGGAAATGTTTTATTAGATTAAACTCAACCCTTTAATGCCGTACATCACTAACTAAGTGAATTATGCTACAATTGTATTAATAAACGCGAGGCATTGTCATTGTCAGAGAGACAGACGGACATACTTGAATTGATTCCTATTTTGAAAGAAGGGTTTGCCGTTTAGAAGTTACCCAACTTAATATACCCTCTGGCACATCTGGGACAGGGTATAATAATTGCGATGACCCAACGCCACTGATTTCTTCTACTCTCAATTTCCTTATTTCGTTTTCGGTTGATTCTTCAAATTCATTAACTGCAGCAGCATTTGTGTGCATCATGTTTTTTCTTCTTGTGTAACTCGATATTTAATCATCGTGGATATTTGTATTATGCCCACTTATCAACGCACTTAAGAAATGAAAAATTCTTACAATTAATTAGAGAGTTGTCACTTCCGTTGCATTGCATCTCCACCCATTAACATTCATATAAAATATATGATGTATAATATAAGTGGTAGCTGTACTCCAATTTCAATCAAATATTTTGATATGTGGTAGTTTGTATAGATTTATTCAAGACGTTGCCATATCTGAAATAATACAATAATTTATTATTGCCCTTTTATTGAATTTTAAATACTTTGTAAAATAAAAAACCCTCAGAACCATTCATTCCACATGGTTCATTTTTGGCAACATTTATTTCGGGAAAATGTTCAATTAGTATTCTAAGTTAAAGTTGAATAGGAAGGAACAACAATCGATAAATATAATCAAGTCATTCATGTCATTATTGTGACTGACTTTTAGAAAGGGGAAAAGTTGTGTGAAAGCTAAGTTAAGGTACCCTGCACCACTTCTGGCAAACATTACATTCAGTTTGTGTGGATATTTGTAACTTCTAAACAGACAACCTACCTTTAATTATACCGATCAAAAAATGTACCGACATAACCATGTCTATCCTTGTAAATTTTTTGAGATATTTCGATGAAATTTGGTACAAGAACATGAATTGACTCAGAGAGGAATCTTGTTGAAAATGTGCCAAATTTGGACCCGATTGGATCATTTTCAAACGTCTTCTTATATAACGTGAAGTGCCAATAATAGATGGACATACGGACGGACATATTAGATCGATACAGTTTGTGATGTTGATCAAGACCCCTGCTTCTGGGCCGTCCGCAACAGGCTAAAGGCTGTTGGCTCTAATGCTGAGTGTCACGGGTTTGATACCTACAATATTCGAACCCAGGTATGGGATCGTGGGGTGTTTCTTTTACCAGGTTATTTCTAAACGTTAGGGGTTATATCAGTTACGCATTAGCAACTTCGTATACCTACCGTCCATTACTAAGGTGAAGGGTATAGGTACTGCATCCAACATTTAAACTAACCGCCGCACTATACTTATACATCTATTCAAAACGTTACGCAAAAAATCAGTTTTCGTGCCAAACTCTGTTCGAGAGAGAGGGAGATGTTAAGCTGTACATGCTTTTGCCAAATAACCGTTTGACGTGGCATAGCGTACCGTACCTAAAGAGATTTGGCATATGATCCTAAAATAAATTTTTAAAATATTTTCATTGTCGCTATTGTCGGTACTTTAGTTGCATAAAAGGAAAACTTTTCATGTAACTAAAACTTTACAGCAGTCAGGCGAGGAAACAAGTGCACAGATTAATATCGACTTGCTACGAATATCAAAAACTCACTAACACTACATGTATATATATATAGTGAATTACCGTTAACATTTCAGCTTTAGTTAATTTTTTTTTCATTCATTCATTTATTTATTACTATTGTTAATAAAGCAAAATATTTACATTTTTACATTTGTATAAATTTAATTCATTGTACTGTGATTCAATACTAGTTAATTATATTTAATTGAATGTACTTATCCTTAATTCCGCGAAGCTTTCGCTTGTCTACAGGTTTTTCTTTTTTCTTTTTAAAATTTCGTGTACGTGTTCATGTTGCATGTTTTGCATAGTGTATATATAATATCTTCAGTTTTTTTTTTGTTTTTTTAATTGGCTGTTTCAGCCTTCAGGCCTGTCGGCAGCATGTTGCATATGTGAGGAAGTTCAGCCCCCAGTGTGTTCCTTCCGTAGTTGTTGTGGGACCGACTGCGCTGAAACATTCCTTGCTCCCTGGCCCTTGTTTCATATGCGTGGTCTACTCATCTTAAAAATCGCCTGTCCCCACCAAACTCATTAACCAACGTGCATCTGTATATTGCTTCCACACTCAACATATTCAGCTGCCTCGTGATACGCACCTCATTGTTTATTGCGATTGCGATCTTTCGTGCAATAATTTTGAGGACTCTATTTTGCTGTCTCTATAATTGATGCATTCCCCCGGCAGTGTCCAACGCGGTAATGCCGCGGTAATGTAAAGTACGGATTGCTTACAATCTAATTTGGTGATGATTAATTATATTTCAGTTATAGCTGAACTTTACATTTTCGTTTAGCACAGTAACGGAGTCTTTTTATATATATAACTGTAGTACCAAGTCACACCATAAGTATGGCACTCTGCGTAAGAGATGAACTTTGAACTCATTGTTTATTTTTGCCACAATAACCACAACAATAACCACAATAACAACCCGTTTAGGTACTTATAACTTAACTCTTGTTTGAAAAAGTAATAAATTTTCTAGAAATTATCACGATTTCATATTTTATACCTAAGTATGCAAATATTTCAAGTTATATAATTTTTTTTTAGTACTTTTAGTACTATTAGAATTTAAGAGGCTTAACAGTCAGCTCTAATGTGGAGGCATCTTCATGCATCCGTGCATGGGGTGATGGAGTGTTCTTAAGAAATATTTCTAAATTAGTTTCGATTAAAAAAAAATCGATTGACGATTCTTAAAAAAAAAAACAAGTATATAAATATTATAGTCAGTCCAGCCGAACCGTTTAATACCCTTCACCACTTAGCTCCACAAATTATGCTAAAATGTTGTGCCAATATATAAGTTACTTCGTGATATATGGAAAAAGATACTAAAAATGGTCCAATCGGGTTCGATTTGTTACAGAAATAATGTACAAAAAAATTCATTTGAGATATGATCCAATTTATAAAGTTGCACTATTACACCGAGTATTTAGGTAACTGCCTTGCGCAAAACTCGTACATTAAATATTAGGGTATTGAAGACAATTTACTTTGGTTTTTTTTTATTCTTATTATTTTTTTTTCTAATGTACCCAAATTCCTATTGTTGACGCATTGTTTACATGATAATCTTTTTTTACACACATACTGTAAACTGACCCAACGCCATATGTGTTCGTTATGTTTTATTTTTTATTATACCCTCCACCTTAGTTTGTTCTTCTGTTTGCAACACCCAGAAGGAAGCGTCAGAGACCCTACAAAGTATATATATTCTCGATAAGTGATAAAAACTGAGTATATCTAGAAATGTATCTCCACCCGTTGTTGCCATTCGTACGGCCGAAAATTTTGAGCTATTAAGCTGTAGTTAAGCTTGTACAAACACTTTTAATTTTTGCACGCAGATCGCTAATAGACACGCCCAGAATCAACAAAAACCTTTAGGTCCGGGTATATTCATTTTGATCATCCGTTTACAACACAACGAAAGAAGCCTCGGACATCCCACAAACCATATATATCCTTAATCAGCAGGAAAAGAAAAATCGTTTGAGACATGTCCGTCCGTGTGGGACCGTTATCCCACACTGTGCCAAAAATGGGCGTGATTGAAAAACGCAAACGCCTATAATTAAAAAAAACACTATTTGCGTAAGTACATGATACATAAATATGGCAATAGGAACTTATTTTTTAGATGATTGTAAAAGGTGGAGGGTATTTGAGCTTCGGTCTTAACCGAACTTCTCTATCTTGTTTTATTTCATTGTGCAACACATAAATCGTAAATTATTGTACAATCCATGTATATATGTGAGTTTTCTAACAATTCGTTTTCTTTGTTTTTTTATACCCTCCACCTTAGTGATGAGGGTATACTAAGTTTGTTCTTTCGTTTACAACCCATGTATGACATATATGTCAGTATGTCCGCGCGTTTGTCTGTTGTAGGCATTTCCACGGGCGTAAATGTTGAGATATTGAGCTGAAATTTTGTACAGACACTTGTAGTTTTTACTCGCAGATCGCTATTTATAATGGAATAAAATCGGTCAAGAGCCACGCCCATAAATAACAAAATTCTATATATCTGCGAAAAAAATTAAGCTATAAAGTTGAAATTTATCTCGCAAGCTTAGAACTAACTTATGCATCAATGTGCCCATAATGGGCATGGCCAGATAACATATACGCCTACAATTTACAAAAACCCTTACATCTGCCACAAAAATTTACACATGAACTTGAAATTTGGTAAACATATTTATAGTTATCTCGTTCATCAGCATGCTAAAAATGGGCATGGTCGGATAACAGACATGCCCACAATTTACAAAAAACTATACTCCACGTAAAAGTGGACTTGCAAGCTGATACCTAATAAATACACTTGTATGTGGAGGGTATTTAAGATTTAGTCTAAACCAAATTTAGTTTTCTTACTTGTTTTGAATTCTCCTTATGCAACAACGCACACCATATGTATAAAGAAGTATTTATGTTTGTAGGTTTATTGTTCATTTATGTAAATTATTTTTAATATACATAGATGCAAGTATTTTGTTAATATTTGAATAAATGTGTAAGAAAATGTGAAAATATGTTATTGAGAAAAGAATTGTTTTAACGTTGTGCTCCACTGAACTAAATGTTCGGCTATGGAGGATTATATTCAAGTTCAATAAATCTTGTGCTTTACTTGATAACTATGCTTAATTTTTACCAAAAAATGTAATAGATTCAAGTTTTTGTAAATATCCACAGAGGGCAAAGCGGTTTCAAAGGTCTGTAAAATTAATAATAAACAACTAAGAATAAGTAAGAAAACTACATTTGGCTTAGGCTAAATCTTAAATACCCTCCACGTCCACAGCGGTGGGTGTGGCAAATATATATATATAGCAATATATTGCGCCCTCTAATAGTGTATGTATTACGTACCAGTTTGCAAGTCTACTTTTATGGTGAATATTGTTTTTTGTAAATTGTGGGCGTGTCCGTTATCCGATCATGTACATTTTTTGCATATCGATGAATGGGATAACCATAAATATGTACAAAAAATGGGTTTTGTAGGCGTGTCTGTTATCCGACCAAGCCTATTTTCGGCACATTGATGGATGGCCCAACCTTAAATAAGTACATACGCGTGCTATAACTAAAAGCGTCTGTATAAAATTTCAGCTCAATATCTTAAAATTTACGACCATGACAGTGACATTAACAGACAGACATATGGACATACGTTGACTCAGTTTTGATGCTGATTAAGAGTACATATTATTTGTAGGGTCTCTGACGTCTCATTCTGAGTGTTGCAAACGGAACGAGAAACATGGGCTATACTCCCTTATATGTGGAGGGTATAAAAAATAATAATACAAAAGTTCTGCTTTAATTAATTAAAGCTTTTATGTTGATAGTGATGTTGTAATGCTCCATCTGATTTTAATTAAGTACTTACATAGAAATATATATCTTAAATATTATATGACATGGTATTCATTTTGCTTTGAAAAAATATATATTTTATTAGTAATTCTTACCTAGTATTGCGTTAAACATTATTTGTAATATTGGTTAACCCAATACTATGCGATATATATGTACGTTATACTATTTAAACAATTTGTTTTACTTTATGATTCAACTTAGCAAAGCCACCTATTATTTCATAAGCTGTCTCACAATCGTCGTCATGCTTTTTATAGTCAAAAACGTTAGCATCTTCGACCAGGGCACCATCTTTCATAATGCCCGTACTTGTCAGCATGCATTTGAACACACACTTAATTTTAGTACTCACTTCCATAGTTCGTATCCAATGTTCTATATCCGATTTTGGTAGTTCAGCGTCTTGGATACATTTCTCAATGACCTCTTTGTGTTGGCCGTATCTTGGGAGTGATAATTGTCTAAATTTGTATAAATTAAAAGCCGTTTCACATTTGTCCGCTTCCTTTTGAATTTTGTTTTTAGCGACAACATTAATTTCACCATTTGTCATAAGTCCAATATTCTCGTAAACACAATTTATATAACATTTTAAGTTGACATGATTTGGACTGGATTCAATATCACTTATATGATTTACAATTTCACCTCTGCTTTGCCACTTGAGTTGAAAAACGGCCTTCTCTTCTGGTGTTACATTAAAATCCGTTGTACAATTTTGCTGTCCTGCCGACAGTTTTATCTAAAATGTTGAATATATTAGGGGGAACAATTTAATAAAAGAAAAAACTTAATAATTTAACTTACTTACCAGAGCGATGGCAGTAACTATGATTATAGATTTCATTTTTAAACAATTACTTGTTCTTTGTCAAAAACAATATTTTGCAGTCCCACTTTTATAGTAAATATTCAAGGTTGCAAGGTAAATAATTCGATTCGATTCGGTTTTTTACGTATAATCAAATTTTCCATTAAGAAAGTTATAAACGTTCGTTATCTGAAAATTATGTAATCTGTAACCAATTCACATATTTTACATGGACATACATGGCCTTTAGAGAAGTAATATGATAGTAATAAAACACCTTCAGAATCTATAATATGGACATGACAAAGAGAGAGAGAGAGAGAGAGAGAGAGAGATCAGGATATTTACGGAGTCTCAGTTTTCAATTTTCAATATATGTCAATATGTTTACTCACAATTTATTCAAGGAACTTGCTTGTTCTAACAAAATACGATTCAAAATATTAACAAACTGACTTCCTTTAAAAAAAATACAATTTTACCTTCCACATAATGTGGGGAGTATACTAAGCTTGTTCTTCCATTTGCAGAAGGAGGCGGGAGAGACCCTACAAAGTATATATATTCTTGATCAGAATCGAAAACTGAGTCGATTTAGACATGTATGTCCGTGTGTCCGTATATCTGTCTGTTGTTGGCATTCTCACGGGCGTAAAATTTTGAGGTATAGAGTAGAAATTTTGTACAAGCACTTTTAGTTTCTATTTAAAATGGGTCAAAACGGTCAAGAGCCACGCCAACAATCAACAAAAATCTTTATATCTGCCACAAAAACTTACACATGAACTTAAAATTTGGTATGTGTACACATAGTTAATTCATCCACTGATGGGAAAAAAGGGCATGGTCCGATAACAAACACGCTCAAAATTTACAAAAAACCCTACTTTACGAAAAACTAGACTTGTAAACTGATACGTAATACATACACTATTAGAGGGCGCAATATTGATATATATATATATATATATATATATATTTGCCACACCCACCGTTATGGATGCATTAAGATTTGACCTAAGTCAAATTTAGTTTTCTCAGTGATGAGGCGATTGGTAAAACAAAGTCAGAGATTGCGCTGTGTAATAGTGTATGTCTTACGTATCCGTCTGCAAGTCTACTTTTACGTTGAATATTTTTTTTTATAAATTGTGGGCGTGTCTATTATCTGACCATGCCCATTTTTGGCACATCGATGAAGCTAATATTTATAGACGTACAAACAAATATCAAGTTTATAACTCAATTTTTGTGGCAGATAAATAGATTTTTGTCTATTTTTCCCATTTTAATAGCGATCTGCGTGCAAAAACTAAAAGTTCCTGTACAAAATTTCACTTCAATATCTCAAAATTTACGCTCGTGAAAGTGACAACAACAGACAGTCACACTGACACACGGACATACATGTTTAAATCAACTCAGTTTTTGACGCTGATCAAGAATATATATACTTTGTAGGGTCTCTGACGCCTCCTTTTGGGTGTTGCAATTGGTAGAACAAACTTAGTATACCCTCATCACTGAGGTGCAGGGTATAAAAATCCATACAAAAAAAATTTTGTATTAAAAAAAATCAAAAGCAAAGAATTACGTGAAGGAAAAGGAAAATCTGTCACGTTATTCGGAGACAGAGAGAGATTGAAAAAAAGACATATAATTTATAAAGGAAAAGGGAAATTAATCATTGGTGTGTTAGATGAGATAAGAAAATTCCATTGAAGGGATTTGTGTGAAAACATATAATATAATTAAAACAAAAAATAATAATAACAAGATAGAGAAGTTCGGTTAAGACCGAAGCTTAAATACCCTCCACCTTTTATAATCACCTAAAAAAGAGGTTCCTATTGCCATATTTATGTATATCACTATTTCATGTACTTACGCAAATACTGTTTTTTTTTTTTTATTATAGGCGTTTGCGTTATTCAATCACGCCCATTTTTGGCACAGTCATGGACAACGGTACCACTTATATATATATCAAATTTCAACTTGATAGGCATAGTATTGTGCGATATATAATTTTTAAAAGATACAATTTTTTCGAGGTATGTTGAGATCTTTGTTTATTGTGGGCGTGTCTCTCAACCGATTTTTCCCAATTTCAATACGGAACAGCGAAATTGCACTAAGAATACGTATGCAAAGTTTTAATTTGATATCTCGTAAATTTCGCTCGTGAAAGTGCCACAACAGACAGTCACACTGACACACGGACATACATGTTTAAATCGACTCAGTTTTTGACGCTGATCAAGAATGTATATACTTTGTAGGGTCTCTGCCGCCTCCTTCTGGGTGTTACAAACGGTAGAACAAACTTAGTATACTCTCATCACTGAGGTGGAGGGTATAAACACTATATATTATGGGAATAACGAAGATGGTAAAAACAAAATATCACACTTGAACTTTTCGTTGTTTTTGTATGCCACCAAAAACAAAACTGTTTTCAATTTTTTTACAAAACAGTAAGAAAACTAAATTTGGCTTAGGCTAAATCTTAAATAACCTCCACATCAACAACGATAGGCATGGCAAATATATATATACTGCGCCCTCTAATAGTGTATGTATTATTTATAAGCTTGCAAGTCTAGTTTTACGCTGAATATGGTTTTTTGTAAATTATGGGCGTATCTGTAATCCGACCGTAGATGGATGGGACAACTATAAATAGGCGCACCAAATTTCAAATTCATAGGTCCATTTTTGTGGCAGATAAATATATTTTTGGGCGCGTTTTTTAACCAACCATGTCCATTTTTTGCATTGCGGTGGATGTGATAACTATCGAAGAGCAAACGAAATTTCAAGTTCTTAGGTCACCATTTCTGGCAGATATAAAGATGTTTGTTTCTTGTGCGCATGTCTGTCATCCTACCATGCCCATTTTTGGCACATTGATGAATAAGATAACAACAAATATGTGTATCAAACTTTAACTTTGTAGATTAATTTTTGTGGCAGATATATAGATTTTAATTGATTGTGTGCGTGGCTCTTGACCGATTTTTCCTATTTTAAATAGCGATCTGCGAGCAAAAACTAAAAATGCCTGTACAAAATTTCAGCTCAATATCTCAAAATTTACGCCCGTGGAAATGCCAACAACAGACAGACCCGCGGGTACACAGACATACACATCCAGTTCTTGATGCTAATCAAGAATATATATACTTTGTAGGGTCTCTGACGCCCCCTTCTGGGTATTACAAAAACAAACTTAGTTTACCCTCATCACTAAGATGGAGAGTATAAAAATATTGTTGGTATGCAAGCAATGTCTTGAATGTTGTTGTAAACTTTTATATTATTAGCAAACAAGTTAAAGTTCGTTCGTTCTGTTTTGAAACTTTACTAAAATTTGTTTAAAAAGATATGAAAAGACGAAGAAGAAGAAGAAGTAAAGTTTATAAAGAGAAATTGTAGAAACTTGTACGTTTAAAAATTCTTTCTTAGTATAAAACATAACTTAGAACTGAAGTGTTGTTAGAGGAGAACTGTAATGTAATATAAACGGTAACACTTCGTTATATGCTTTCACTAACAGTTATTTAATACTTTATATAACCACTTATAGCCAACACACGTGTTTTACTCTCTTCTCTTTTATTTTATATATTAACGCTTGATTAAAAAGGTTTCCTCATCTCGCCAGGTGCGTATAGCGTTAAGTATATAAGTAATTTTTTCTTTTATGATATCGGGGGAACGCCCTTGAATTTTTTTATCTTTTTAGTTAAGTAGAGAGAATGAAATGTGTTTATGATTTTACAGCCATTTTATGGCTGTGTTCTGTTATGTGTTCTTTATACCCGCCATATAAGAGGGTATACTAAGTTTGTTCTTCCCTTTGCAACACCCAGAAGGAGGCGTCAGAGACCCTACAAAGTATATATATTCCTGATTAGCATCAAAACTGAATCCATCTAGACATGTATGTCCGTGTGTCCGTGTGTCCGTCTGTTGTTGGCACTCTCACGGGCGTAAATTTTGAGATATTGAGCAGAAATTTTGTACAGGCACTTTTAGTTTTTGCACGCAGATCGCTATTTAAAATGGGCAAAATCGGTCAAGAGCCACGCCCACAATCGACAAAAATCTATTTATCTGCCACAAACATTGAGACATGAACTTGAAATTTGGTACGTACATCTGTATATAATATCTTTATCAATATTCCAAAAATGGGTGTATTCGGATTACAGACACGATCACAATTAATAAAAACCTTTATATCTGCCACAAAAGTTGACCTAGAAACTTGAAATTTGGTACGCGTATACATAGTTATCCCTTTGATTGACGTGCCCAAAATGGTCGTGGTCAATTAATAGGCGCGCCCGAAATTTACAAAAAATCATATTCAACGTAAAAGTAGACTTGCGTGCTGATACGTAAGACATACACTATTAGAAGACGCAATATATATATATATTTGCCACGCCCACCAGGCGTGGTGGAGAGTATTTAAGATTTGACCTAAGCCAAATTTAGTTTGTTTACTTTTTCATAATACCTTTAAAATGTGTTTTGTATGAATTGATGTAAAGTATTATTGAAATTGACATTTAGTTGTGTTATTTAAAAGCTTAAATAGACAGCTGCTACACCTTTTTCTAACAATTACATTTGTTTACATGTTTTATACGCGTTATATGCTTGAGACCAATAGAGGCTTCCATGGTATCATTTCTGTTATGTTGTGCTTAACATGTATTGTATTTAAAATTTTCCATTGTATTCACTACATATTGATAATTTTTGTAAAGGTTAACAAAAACAAATGAAACAAATGAAACAAATGAAACAAATGAAAATATTATAATCGGGTCAAAATTTGTTACAGCCAATTATTATGCCAATTAACTTTCCTTCACCAAATTTTGTCAAAGAATATTAAAAATTGTGATTGTTCTTCCTTCATGAGAAGACGTTATAAAAGGAATGGTTATAAAAATGGTTCGAATCGATCCATTTCAAAAGGGTTCGTATTTAAAGAAAAATAAAAAATTATACAAAATTTTATCAAAATATCTATGAGAAGCGACTTGTAGCTTAAGCACAAATTTTCATGAACACACAGACGGACGTGTTTTAATCAAAAACGTGATTTTGAATTTATCGGAATAACAAAAGGTGGGCATTTCTAAAATTTCTAGAAAAATGAACAAATGTACAAACTTAACATACTCCACAAGTAGTGCAGGGTATAAAAAAGTTGTACATTTTGTTGCTCTATAGGAAAAACAAAATGCTACGTTGTTGATATTTTATGCAGTAAATCGTTGTTTATGCAAATCAATGCTGATTTATAAAAAACAAGTGAGAAAACTAAATTTAGCTTAGGCCAAATCTTAAGCACCCTCCATATCCATAACAAAATATAAATATACGAGTATTGTGCCCTCTAATAATGTACGTTTTACGTATCAGCTTGGTAGTCTAGTTTTATGATGAAAATGGTTTTTTGCAAATTCTGAGCGTGTCTGTTATCCGTACACATCCATTTTTAGCACATCAGTGGATGGTATAACTATGCATTCGGGTATCAAATTTAAAGTTTCTGCGTCAACTTTTGTGTCAGATATAAAGATTGATTGTGAGCGTGTCTGTTATCCGACCACGCACATTTTTTACACATCAATGAAGACAATATTTAAAGATGTAAATACCAAATTTCAATTTCATTACTTAATTTTTAATGCAGTTAAATATATTTTTATCGAATGTGGGCGTGGCTCTTGACCGATTTTGCCTATTTTAAATAACGATCTGCGTGCAAAAACTGAAAGTGCCTGCACCAAATTTTAGCCCAATATCTCAAAATTAACGCCCGTGAGAGCGCCAACCACAGACATACACACGAACGTATATGTCTTAATCCTGTTGCAAACAGAAGAACAAACTTAGTGTACCCTCATCACCAATGTGGAATGTATAGAAATTGTGTTCGATGAAGTATTTTGACCATTAATGCCATTGTCTTCGTGTATAATTTATTAATCTGCAATGTGCAAAGCTTAAAATCAGCGAATAACAATGTGAATACCCTACACCATGGGCGAGTATTAAGTTAAAGCGTACATTAATAACAAATTGTTCATCCTTCCGTCTGTAAGTGTGTTCATTATTGTGGAATAATGGCCGTATTCCAAGATTTAACGCGAAGGGTAAATTAATAAAACTACAAAGTAACAGTTCGGCTTGTTTTATTATCTGCAATTTCATATATTCCAGCTTAAATATGTAAAGGAAAAAATAGATAAAACTACATTCGGCACTTACTTAATATTCTTAAAATTCTTTTTTCTACATACGCATTACGTTGTCGCCTGGTTTTGCTTATACGGACATATAACAAATCGTCTCCATATTTATTATACGCTACTCTATTCAATGGCACATCTCATAAAAAGTTAATAAAATATTACAATTCTTTAACGTTAAAACAATAATTATATTTTATAGCTTTATCCAATAAAAACGTTTACAGTGTAAGCAACAATTGCACTTACGCATGAAATTTATATAAAAAGAAGTAAGAAAACTAAATTTGGCCAAATCATAAACACCCTCCACTTCCACAACGGTGGAAATGCGCCCTCTAATAGTGTACGTATTACGTATCAGCTAACAAGTTTAGTTTTATGGTGAATATGGTTTTTTGTAAGTTGTGGTCGTGTGTTATCCGACCATGCCCATTTTTGGTACATCGATGAATGGGCTATCCTTTAATAAGTGCACTAAATTTCAAGTTCCTATATCAACTTTTGTGGCAGATATAAAGATTTTTATTAGGTGTGCCCATTTTAAACAGCGATCTGCGTGCAAAGACTAAAAGTGCCTGTACAAAATTTCAGCTCAATATCTCAAAATTTACGCCCGTGGGAGTGCCAACAACAGACGGACAAACGGACACACGGACGTACATGTCTAAATCGACTCGGTTTTTGACGCTGATCAAAAATATATATATCTTGTAGGGTCTCTGACGCCTCCTTCTGGGTGTTGCAAACGGAAGAACAAACTTAGTGTACCCTCATTACTGAGGTGGAGAGTATAATAAAAATACAACAACGATCCCAAAAAAGAGAACATTCCTACTATATATACACGCACAAAAAAATATGAAAACAGCGCTCCCTGCTGTTAGGAGCTGTTTTCCAATGCATGGTCACATGTGACAAGCATACATGTCACATGTTTATTATTAATAAATTGCTGACCTGACCTCTTAATAACTTACCAATATTTATATGCACATATATCTGTGAATTCCTTCACAGAACATGTTAAAAAAAATGTTTAGGAAAAATTTAACCAAAAACCAGTAAAAAGCGAAAGTTAAGCCTACAAAACTTGGAAAGTGTCCAAATCTTTTACTCTTTTATGTGAAAAAATATTGCAAACTTAAACAAAATGTAGCTTAGGCCAAAGCTTTTATACCCACCACCACACCTTAGGACATTAAAATAAAAATGATGACTGGCAATGATGGCTACGGATTGTGAGTGAAGTGTCCGATAAGGACCTTTAAACCTAGGTATAAGTTTCTTAGAAACACCTTTATGCGAATTTAAATTTTTTATCATCACATATTCACCTATGGAATACTTCGTAGGAATTTTTGTCTACGATACGTCTATTATGACTTTGTAGCTTCTTTTTTGAAAGATATGCATTTTTTCGTATATTGTGAAGATCTCTTACTGTTACTGTTAGGTTTTCTTTGTCTATAAGCTTTTCTTTCAAACTATCAACAATTTTACATTGTTGAAGAACACCAAAAAGCATTTTGCTGGGATATTCATAATTAGTCCTTTGTATCGTATTAATAATAGTGTATTCAACGTTTTCTATCACTTTATCCCCATACAGACCTTTATCTTCTTCTATTAATTTAGCTATCATTGGGCCTAAAATTCTGTTAACTCTTTTTACTTGTCCATTTGCTTGTGGAGAACCTGTTGCTATTTTTATGTGTGTATGTTACACATTTTTCTGTTAAGAATTTTTCAAAATCTTCTGAAGTGAAACCAGTACCTCTGTCAGAAAAAATAGTTTTGGGTCTGCTATATGACCGAAAGTAGTCTTGCAAAGCTTTTATCACCTCTTTTGTGTTTGTAGTTTTCGTTGCATATAGTCTTACAAATTTTGTAGAAGCTTCAATTGTGACCAACAAAACTTTTTACATCGAGCGTTATCAATCGGTCCATAATGATCAATACATCAAATGGTTTTTGCTCTTATATATATATATTTGTTTACTACCTGTTTACTGGCTCTTAATTTGCTAAATAATATTGTAGCACAAAATAAACAAACAAAAAATACCTTTGGGTATATTGTTCATATAACCTTCCTCCTTTCCACTTTTTGGGGAAAAGGCTATACATTTTAAACAATTTTTGATATGATTCTCGCACTTTTCGCGAATGTTTGGAAACCAATAACTTTTTCATATTTAATCTTTTATTTTATCTATACCAACATGTCCCAATTCGTCATGATATTTGTACAGCACATGACGTTCCATATCCTCTGGAACGTAAAATAAAATTGACTTGTCTTTTGTTTTTCTGTATACAATACCGTTCCTCATCTCAAGTAATTTATGCTCTGACGTTTGTAAGATATCTCGTAATTTTGTTAATTTTTTGTCTTTTCCATGACATATCAACAAATTTTCTTCAAATGTATTTGCACGCATCCACATGTAACATTCTTGAACCAGAGTGATGCTCTATAACATGATAAAAATTTTGCAATTTTAGTGCCCACCGTGCAATTCTTGGATTTAAATCTTTTTTGTTGAGCGTGAGCGTAAGTGAATTACAATCTGTGACTATTTTAAACCTCTTTCCATGTAAATAGACACGAAATCGCTCTAATGCGTATACAATGGCTAAAGTTTCAAGTTCAAAACTTTGGTATTTTGATTCTGCTTCAGTAGTTCGTTTGGAAAAGTAAAATACTGGATGTATTTTTCCGTCCCGTTTCTTTTGAAATAATATTGCACCAAAACCCGCTGTGCTTGCATCATTGTGTAACTCTGTCTCATCGTTTGGGTCATATAAAGCAAGTATTGGAGATTCTACAAGTTTTTTCCTTAGTAGTTCAAAAGATTTTAGTTCCTTAGGGCCAAATGTAAATTTTGTGTTCTTTTTCGTCAAATCATATAAAGGCTTGGCTAAAACTGAAAAACCTTGGACAAATCGTCGAAAATAAGACGTAAGCCCCAAAAACGATTTAAGTAAATGTGGTTTATCTGGAATAGGATATTCGCTTATTGCCTTAACACTAGATTTACGGATGTTTGTTACGGCAGAATATTCTTGTTCATTCACATCGGCATCCATTTTTACAAGAATAATATAAAAAAAATTTACCTCAACCTTATAAACAAATTTTAAACTTTGTTTAAAAGTTCAATCCCATTTTTGAATTTTAGTAGCTTTTCTTATTTTTTCATTATTTTCTTTATTAATTCAACTTCTGTATATTAATGCGCCATATTCTAATATTCTTCCACGCTAAAACTCTTCTTCCTCTCGTTCATCAAACATTCATACGAAAAGGATAACGTAACTTAAAAATAACATAACATAACATAATATATATTAATACTAATTGCTACAATATGATGTAAGGGCAATATATAACCTTACCACTACACGACTTGAAGTTTTCGCTGCCGGAGTAAGTCGTCACGAATATTATAGCATGATGTTATTGTAGACGAAGCAAAATGTGCCTTTTTTTGCAACTAAAAGCACTTACAATATTGTGGTTTCACTAGACTTGTTTTGTCATTGTTGCTCTAGCAACTAGCAATTATGCCAAGGTCAAATTAAAGCTTTTCTTATAAAACATTTAACATTTTCTGATTTTGCTTGTTCTCCTAGAACTAGTAGACTTTTTATTGTAGTCGTGTAAATTATAATAAGATGAAAATTATTTTATCATCAGCATTATTATCATTATCTGTGCTCATCGTTCTTTCATGTTGTAATTTAATGGGTGCCGCGTTCCCTATTTTTTTGTGTTTGCTTTAACATAATATTTATCTTGGTTTTGTAGGTAATTATGATAATTACGTTTTGATATTGTGGTCGTAACCTATCATGCTGTCCATCAATCTTGATGAAGGGTATAGTGATTGTGGTGTTATGGTTATTATAAATTGCCAAGTATGTATAACTTACACGAAATGGTTCTTTAAGTCTACGACGTGTCTTTATAATATTATATTATAGCGAAACAAGTGAAAATGTCATAATCGATCAAGCCCCACCGATCCTACACCACGTAGCTACGTAAAGTATGCTATAACTTGTTAAGTGATAGCAGTAAAGTCGGACACATTGCTTTATAAGTCACTTTGTGAAATATCTTTATATGGAAGAAGGTTCTAAAAATGGTTCAATCGGGTGCAAATTTGTTACAGTCAATTATTAAGCTAATTAACTATTCTTCACCAAAGTTTGTCAAAAGATATTAAATATTACGATTTTTGCCAAATAAAGTCTTCCTTTAAAATAAGATTTTATACGGGGAGGGCTTCTAAAAATGGTCCGATTCGGTTCATTTGCAATAGGATGCCTTTCTGAGCCAAAGCATGTCAAAAAATTCCATCAGTAGCTTGGACACAAATTTACATGGATATGGTTATGGTTAAATCGATTCAGATTTTAATTCTGAATCGATCAGTGTCATTAAAGATACATGTGGCACTTGACGTTTCGAAGTTACAAACATCTGCATATATTTAATATACTTTTAGGTACAAGGAATACAGTGTATAAACATGAGGTTTTTATTAGAAGTATGATGCCATAGGTCTGTTATGAAAGAAAATGCTATTTGAACTTGGATCCATCTTGTCTTGTTGGTGGTATCAAAATTTAGTCTAAATCGAGGTAAATTTAATTGTTTTATTTTATTGAAACCATCGCTTACACTTCACAACCTCTTACCTACCTAGTTACACACAATATCAATAACTTCCTTATATGTAAATATAGTTATTAAGATTATTAATGTGTCCACCATTTTAATGTATTAAGCAGTGATCATACTTCATGTCGTGGCTTAATAGAATTTTTGACAGAACATGTTCAATAAGTCAAACTTAATTGCATCTCATCAATCTTATTTGTTTCACTAATACATATCACGTTGGACAGAAATTTTAATAAAGCAAAATAAATGGGAATATAAAAAAAGATATTCTCAAAAAACAGCAAGGGGAAGGAATGTTTTCTTGTTATATTCTTGTTGTACAATACATTAAGACGAACATGGGTTGCGGTAACTTTCTCCGAAATATTAAAAACATTTAGTTTCATTCTATAACTGAAGCGTGTGGGACACCTTCTTTCTGGACGGTATAAATTTTATATGGAGAGTATTTTTGCTTCTACTGTTCATCCTTTAGTGGTATTTAAATTATTTATTAATTCTCATAAAAACAAATTTTATATGTATATATATTTATGAGAAATAATATATTATTACAACATAAAAATATTCATTCAAAAGTGACATAAATATCTATGAATCAATTTCATATTCTAGCACCTCCTCTCATTTAGTGAATGTGTAACTTTTCTTTGAATGCATTAAAAGTGTTAAAGTCTAAGGCTTTGGTAAACATATCAGCAATTTGATCTTTAGACGATATATGCTCTATGCATATATTCTTCTTCGATATATTGTCTTTAATAAAATGATGTTTTATATCTATATGTTTCACTGTTTTTCATTCTGTACTTTTAGCCTTACCTATACAACCAACGTTGTCTTCATATATAATTACTGCAAAATTGTTTGGTATGACTTTGAGATCTTGTAATATACCACGTAGCCATAAGCCTTCCGAAGTTGCATTACTCAAGGCTATATATTCTGCCTCACTAGAGGATGTTGCAACTACTACTAGTTTTTTACGTGACCATGACACTAGACATCCATAAACATAAAAAATGTAACCACATGTTAACTTAAGATCATTTGAATCCGACGCCCAATCTGCATCTGCGTTCTTCTCCTGGATGTTGTTGATGTCGCCCCATATAACCAACTGAATAGTAAATATCAGGTCTTACACTCAGCATTACATACATTAGACTACCCAGTAATTCACGGTATGAGTTATTTGTTTCAGTGTATCCTTCTAAAGGTAACTGCAACCCCTTTTCCATTGGTGTACGTGCATCATTGCAATTAGTCATAGCAAATTTGTTTAAAACTTTATCGATTAGAGTTTCCTGAGTTATTCTTAACTAACTTTTCTCATAATCATATTAAATTTCATACCTAAGTAATGTTGTAATTTTCCGCAATCATATGATTCAAATTTCTTTGATAACTGAATTTTCAGAATTTCAATATCGGCTTCATTTTCCCCAGCAATAAGTATATCATCAACATACAATAACAGATACGTTGTACTTTCTTTATGTACTCTCTTATATAAACAAAAATCATGATATGAACGAACAAAACCAATTTCAACTAAATAATCGTCAGAGACCCTACAAAGTATATATATTCTTGATCAGCGTCAAAAACTGAGTCGATTTAGACATGTATGTCCGTGTGTCCGTGTGTCCGTCTGTTGTTGGCACTCTCACGGGCGTACATTTTGAGATATTGAGCTGAAATTTTGTACATACACTTTTAGTCTTTGCACGCAGATCGCTATTTAAAATGGGCAAAATCGGTCTACAGCCACGCCCACAATCAACAAAAAACTATTTACCTGCCACAAAAATTGAGCTATAAACTTGAAATTTGGTATGTACATCTATGAATATTAGCTTCATCGGTATGCCAAAAATGGGTGTATTCAGATTACAGACACGCCCACAATTAATAAAAATCGTTATATCTGCTACAAAAGTTGACCTAGGAACTTGAAATTTGGTACGCGTATACATAGTTATCCCATCTGCTGATGTGCCAAAAATGGGCGCGGTCGGATAACAGACACGCCCACAATTTTTAAAAAACAATATTTAACGTAAAAGTAGACTTGCATCCTGATACGTAATAAGTACACTATTAGAAGGCGCAATATATATATATATATATTTGCCATTATTTGTGCAAAACAAGTTTTCACGCCTTGTAAGCTCATGATCATGGTTAGAGTGTTGTCAGTACATTACACCACAGAAATGCTTCACGGTAGGGAACAAACCAATACCAAAAAAACTTGTTTCCATAAACCATCAGATTACCATCTGATATGCTGGATAAAAAAGAGAACTCCCCAATTGATTTATATACATTAGACCAGTCCTTATTTTAATTTTTTCGAATTTGTATCACGGCAAGCACTAAAAACATTTCATTTGGTGTCCAAAAAACACAAAAAAAAATTGAGCACGGTTGGACAATTTTTAGCCGTGCCTCAAGCCACTCTTTATTTTTTATTCAAAATTATTTGAAAAATGAACCCTATAGCCTTATTCTGAGAACACGCACAGAGGTGTCATTAATCACAAAAAATACTTTTATTAAACGTCAAGTCGATTTGAGATTTTTTCGTATTCTGAGAAAAAATCACAATTTTGGAGACCTCGAAATTAATCACAAAATTGTTATGTGCTCTCGAGCACATAATTGTATTAATGAGTTTCAAAAAGAAGGCAAAAGAATAAAGCGAAACTATATAAATTCATTATAGTTTTTATTTATGTTATAATATTAATCAAATAATTCGGTTTATTTATTATTTACTATCTTTTAAAATATCAACTAGTGAAAAAATTGCATTTTATTTATGTTATTTTTTTTATTCATCGAACAATTATTTGACGTTCTTGATAAATTCTGTTGGTTTCTACCATATTATTAATAGCATCGGCCAATTCCGTTTCCGATTCTATTTGACACTCCTTTATATTTTGAGTTCTTGTTGGTCCTTTCATGGAATTTAATGTTTGAGCCAATTCATCCAACAATACTTTTATTTTTTGTATATGTGTGGGATTGTTTTTATTTTATTTTAATTGTGGATGGTCATCTATAAATTTTAAATAAAATTCCAGTTGTTCTGTAGTACATCTTCGATATTTAGCGTTCTTAGTTTCTTTAAAAAAACGGTTTTAATAAAACAAAAATTATACTTTGTGTAAAACTTACCTTCAGTTGTTTCCATTTTTTATTTATTTATTTGTAATTTTACAATTTAAAACATATGTAAATTATAATTTTGATATTGGAGAATTTTTTGTTTCAGAATACCAAATTTGGAGAGTAGTCACAATATATATAACAAAAAAACTCTCTCAGAAACCTCTGTTATACGAGTATATGATACATCATTATGTCAGAATAAGGCTGTTAATGAATTACATATTTTTTTAACATTAATTTAATTTAGTAATGAAGTCTTTTTAAAAGTGAGACAAATATATACATATCTCACTTTAATGCACAAGCATATGATAGTTTTAATACAAAGCGATGGCACACAAAAGACTTCGATCGGATGACGATATTTTGTTAATAGGTTCAATTGATCATCAAATTACTGGTGCTAAATTACTATCAAGAAAACAAGTGCTACAAGTATTATTTTATAATTTACGAATAGTTGGGTTAAATTTAAGAGAAAGTACTAGATTAGTTGTTGCTGAGGTTAGCACATTTTGGCAGAAAGCACGAATTCCAACATACCACGAAAAATACTGTATTGACAAAGTGGAAAAATTATACACGGAATGGAGATCTATCACAAAGAATCATTGTCGAAAAACTGAAATTTAAAACAAGAAGGAAACTGAATTTCAAGGAAAATTGGATGATTTATTCGATATCGCACACGCAGACGCATTGGAGTTAATAAAACTACAAGAAGACAGAGAGTTTTTACTAAAGCAGCGAGATAAACGAAGACCAGGTTGTATGGTAGGAACAGATAAAATTCTTATGCAAAAAAAAAAACGAAAAGCAGTCAAGAATGAACAAGAAGACCAGCGTAAAATAAAAGAAGATAAACGAAAGAAATTATACGTACAACGGATTCAAAGATGTATAAAATTATGTTTGATATAATTATTGTTATAAAACAGGTATGATTGACTTTGGCGACATAAACGGCATTGAAATTGAAGAATCGACATCAGCAGAAAATGTAAATGCAAATGCATCTAACAAAACTTCATCTGGTGTACCAAGAGGTAGAACAGATTTTTTACACCAAGATTGCTTTCAACTTTAGATAAGTGGAGAATCCCTGATGGTGCTGCAGTTCATATTCTAAGTGCAACTGCTGACGCGTTAGACCAACCATCGAAGAATTTATACTAAATCGTTCATCAAGTCGTCGCATGCATCAGAAACATTGTGCAAGAACAGCACAAAACATTGCAGAAAACTTCGATGTAATTTAATATGTGTCTGTCTTTTCATAGTTCGTATTTATGTAAAAGCCTGGTATAGATTCTCCAAAGCAAATGAAGCACCAAACCAAGACCTAAATTTAAGTAAAAATATAATTGCTTATCCTGAACGAGATATACGAGTATCTTTTGCTTTGCTACAACAAGTTAGCAATCACTTATGGTATTTGTCCGAAGGAGCATCGGTCTTTCATTCTTCGATCCTAATGTAAGTGTTGATATTAAAAGAAAAATGGTTGAAGGTTCAAGCAAATAAAGAAAAATGCAAGAGAATCATAGCTAATCCAACACATACCCTTGAAACATATTCACAAAAAGTTTAAGCGATTTTGTAAATTCAAACACACACGCGTTCTTTGATCGCTTAGAAATTTCCAAAGAATTTTTGCAAGTCGATCCATCGAATTGGAATGAAAGACTTGACTACGTTCAAGGTTCTCAAATTTGTCAAAACTTATCTGTAGTGAACGATGCTGCTGAAAGAGGTGCCAAATTCATTACAGATTATAATAATAAATTAACACACAATGAAGAAGAGAAATAATTCCTTTTTCAAGTAATCAAAGAATATAATATGAATTATCCCACTTTTAAAAAGACTTCATTATTAAATTAAGTTAATGTTAATATGGAATTAATTAAAATATTTTAGTTTAAGGTTCATTTTTCAAATAATTTTACATAACAAAAAAAACGATTTTTAGCCTTATTTCTAAAAATAAAAACAAGGAGTGGCTTGAGGCACGGCTAAAAATTGTCCAATCGTGCTCAAATTTTTTTGTGTTTTTGTTTTTACACCAAACGAAATGGTTTTGACGCTTGCCGTGATATATACTCAAAAAAATAAATTTCTTCATTTACATAAGGACCGGTCTAATATACATGTATATATGTGTATACACTGTATCCTTTATGTATGCATCAGACTTGTCAATAATTTAGTTGCCGCCACACACGATCCACGGGAGCATAACCAATGCGGCCAATGCTAGACAGCAACAGCAACACTTGTAAGTAACGTGCCATCATCCACTGCTGATTGTTGTGCTGTCACTACATAATAATTTGTTTAATATAATTAATGATTGGTTATCATTGAGCATATGCATATCATTATAAACCCACTACACAACATACAATGTACAATGTAGCATTGATTGTTAATAATACAATAATAGTATAACGTCTAGCAGTAGCTTCGTACATTTATTTATCTCTCTCTCTCTCTCTCTCTCTCTCTCTCTCTCTCTCTCTATCTCTCTCTCTCTCTTTCCCTCATTGTTCTTGTACGGTAACATTATCCTGAGGCGGTTGTATCAGTAATTATTCTCTAGTGTATGTTTAAATACCGTCTACATCCTTTAGACATGGTCCAGAACAGACAATCATCCACCACCAATATAAATCAATAACCAGCAAGACATACTCGTACCATACATTTATATATATATCTATGATAAATATGTGGAATTTTTTGCTTTGCATTTCTTATTCACACACACACCACAAAAAACGTGCATCAATCATCTCGCTGATAATTAGTTTATTGATGTATATTGTACAGTAATGCAAAGCTTTACACCTTCAACTTTCAACAACTTTAACGGTCAACATGTATGTCTCATGTATCATGTATGTCTGTATGTAATCAACTTTTGGCAGTTGTTGTTATAAAATTTCCATGATTAAAATTGGAAATCCCTCACGTACACACTTATGCATAAATAATAATATTATAGTTACAAATATTTTTCATTAATATTAAATTGTAATTTATTTATTATTATTTATTACACCCTCCACCTCAATGATGAGGGTATACTAAGTTTGTTCTTTCGTTTGCAACACCCAGAAGAAGGCGTCAGAGTCCCTACAAAGTATAAATATTCTTGATCAGTGCCAAAAACTAAGTCGATCTAGACATGTATGCACGTGTGTTCGTTTGTTGTTGGCCTTCTCACGGGCGTAAATTTTTAGATATTGAGCGGAAATTTTGTACAGGCACGCAGATCGCTATTTAAAATGGGTAAAATCGGTCAAGAACCACGCCCACAATCAACAAAAATCTGTTTATCTGCCACAAAAGTTGACCTAGGAACTTGATTTAATACGCGTATACATAGTTATCCCATTGACTGACGTGCTAAAAATGGGCGTGGTCGGATAATAGACACGCTCACAATTTACAACGTAAAAGTGGATTTGCATTGATACGTAAGACATACACTATTAGAGGGCGCAATGTACAGATATGTATTTGCCACGCCCACCGTTGTGGAGGTGGAGGGCATTTAAGATTTGGCCTAAGCCATATTAGGTTTTCTTACTTGTTTTTTATTTCATTAGTTATAATATTAATTACATACATTAAACTTATACAGATACAATAGGAAAAGCTTATGTGCTAAGTTTAATGTGTATATACATAAGTAAAATAATTAATATAGTTAAAAACAAATAAAACAAGTCAAAATTATATGGTCGGTCAAGCCCGACCATCAAATACCCTACACCATCTGATATATTAAATTTAATGTATTTCTTTGAAAATAAAAGATTTTATTTTTCTATACCTACTTGTATTTTCAAAAATTTCAAAATGATACATAAGTTAAAAAAAAATTTTTTTTATATATTAGTAAGTTTTTTCGGTGTATCAATATATCTATTTATAACCTGTGGAAAAGGGTATATTAAGTTTGTGCGGATGTTTGTAACTCCAAAACGACAAATGCCACACCCACCTTCCGATACCGATCGATTCAGAATCAAAATCTGAATCGATTTAACCATGTCCACCTGTCCTCCTGTCCGTCCATCTAAATTGGTGCGCAAGCTACAGGTCGCATTTTTTGAGATATTTCGATGAAATTTGGTACAAGGACATGTTGTGACGCGCAAAGTCACGGCGTTCTTTTTGCGCTACACTTAAAACCGAAACCAACATATGTCACCTTAGATTTGAATTCCCAACTCTGTTTATTTTGTTTTTGTTTATTATTTATACTTTAATTTTGAAGCGCAATTAGAATTCCCGCTATTTATGTTATTGATTTTTGTTGCATATCATTATTTTAGTATATTTGAATTCCTACTTTGCTCATTTTTGTTTTCGCCACGAAAAATTTCATCTTTGAACTTATCAAAACTTGTTATGGACTTGATGTTTTTTCATACAAATAACGCGGTGTTCCAGAGTAAATCAATTTATGTAAAAATAACAAGTTTCTAATATCAAAAAATGAATTTAAGCATAATCCAAGAATCTTTATAGTATACACCGAGATGCTGTCATATTTCCTCTTATTATATATATATCTTGCACATTTATTAAGGGCAGTCTGAAGTTTCTTATTAGAAACATAATCCAAATTGCCATATACATTAGCATTAATAGATAATAGAATTACAACTAGTGTTCTAATTAATTTTAATTTACTGTCTATAGGCACAAAGGACGATGAAACCCATAATCTTCTCAGTATACCATGAATACGCATTACAGTCTGATTAACTTGATCTTTCAGGAACATAATCGTTATATAATTTTAGCATCATATTAGATAAATACTCCACTTTATCATTACCATTAGCAAGATAATAAACATTACTCCACGAGGCTAAAGACGATGCAATAGAAAGTTGTTGTAGGTCAGTTGAGTTTATATCTCTATAGCTAAACGTGAGCGACGTAGTACAATTTAATTGTATATCAAATACCACAAACTGCAACTCATGATCAGAGAGACCTCCCACAGAAAATTGATCATAATGCAAAACAAGTGATTTGTCAGAGACACAAACTAAATCCAAAATAGCTGGATTATAATTATGACCATTACATTACATTATGGCTCACCCAAATATTAATCAGACTAAGCCCAGAGGCTGATATCAAATCACACATTCGATTAGCAACTGTGTCATTTAATAGCAAATCTACGTTGAAATCGCCACACAAGATAATATTTTCATAATTGATAATAAACTCATTGAGAGCATTAAAAACTTCATCAACACAGTTGTTTCTGTTAGGATTATATACACATACTACCAAGCATTTTGAATTTTGGCCACAAATTTCTAATCCTAAATATTCTTTGCCTAGATATCCTGCAATATTTATATTGCATGCGCCTAGGTCGCGCCGCCGTTGCCATCTCTTTGTCCCCGCGCCTAGATATCCTGCAATATTTATATTGCACGCGCCTAGATCGCGCCGCCGTTGCTATCTCTCTGTCCCCGCGTATAGATTGTAAAGCCTAGGCCGCGCGTCACTTACCACTACACGATAATTAACACTCACCGCCCGTGTACCCAGCACCGCTCGACACCTGTATTCAGTGACGCTCTCGTCTCCAGCAACGCTCACCGCTCTGTATCCAGTACCACTTGCCGCTCTATATCACACGCCGTTCTGCAACGACGCCATTCTCGCAACCTGTACCGCTCATTATATAAGTACGGTAAGTTACTCTCGCACCGTTCATCACTCGACGCCGCACATTACACTTGTATCGCATAGCGCGCTTGTACTCATCGATCAGCACCGCACTTGAACCGCGCACGACTCTTGCATCGTTCATCCCTCGACATTACACGTCACACTTGTACCGCACGTCGCTCTTGCACCGAATCATCGCTCGACATCACACGTCACACTTGTACCGCACGCCGCTCTTGCTCTTGCACCGCTCATCGCGCAGCACCGTGCTACCCACTTGTCCCGCTCACCGCTCTGTCCCATTTGCCGTTCTTGCATTACCCACTCACCGTTCTGCAGTAACGCCGTGCCCCGCACCATAAGCCGTTACCGCTCTAAAAAGTAAAGTTTAAGAAGGCAAATCCAAAGGCTGGAGACAAACCACATCCTGTCGTATAAATTTCTTTGGAAAGGAACCTTGGACTCGCTGAGTTATACCCCAGGTACTTCAAGAACTTCTTTACAATGTATTGGCCCAAAGGAGAACCCTATTGAAAATGGACCGGATTGGACCATTTTTAGAACCCCTCTACATAGGAGGTCCTATTATTTTTTGAGATATTTCGATGAAATTTGATACAAGGACATGTATTGGCCCAAAAATGAACGCTTTTGAAAATGGATAGGATCGGACCATTTTTAGAACCCCTCCACATATAATTTTTTTTTTTATTTCATAAATAATAGATCGGTATAATTAAATGTGGTTGTGGCATTTGTCGTTTAGGAGTTACAAACATCCGCACAAACTTAATATACCCTTTTCCACATGGTGGTGCAGGGTATAAAAACTAAATTTGGCTTGAGCTAAATCCTAAATACCCTCCACATCTCCACAACGGTGGGTATGGAGGTATATTATTACGCCCTCTAATAGTGCATATAATACGTATCAGCTTGCAAGTCCACTTTTACGTAGTGTATAGTTCTTTCCAAATTGTGGGTGTGTTTGTTATCCGACCATGCTTTAAATAGCGATCTGTGTGCAAAAACTAAAAGTGTAACACAAATTGAACTATGAACTTGAAGTTTGGTGCACACATTTGCAGGTTTGCTTTCCATCGATGTGCCAAAAATAAGAATGTTCGGATTACAGACACGCCCACAATTTGCAAAAAACCATACTTCACGTGAAAGTAAACTTGAAAGCTGATACGTAATACATACACTATTCGAATATTTTAATCGGATCGAATAAATCGTGAACAACTGAAACCGTTATAATCTCTAAACAAATATCTTTACCTTTACAAACGATGTGGTGCTGTAGAGTATATATACACAATGAAATGAAAAATGCATAAAATCAATATTTGAATAAAACATTTTATTGTAGGTTTTCAATCCACATTAGCCACCACATATACTTTATACATGAACTGTGGGTTGTTTTGGTCTAAACTAAACAGACAGTCAGGCAGGCAGGCAGCTAGGCTTACTGACGGGCCTGCATATTGTACATATGCATTGAAAAATCGTTTATTGTGCAATAACGCAGAGATTGGGTTTTTGCATGTGTGAATATTTTACTTTTTATGTTTTCAACTGCCCCCAATTGCTTAAAATAATATTTTGTTAATGTTAAATGTTTCATTTCAATTTTTATGGAATTTTTAATTTTTATACCCTCCAAATTTGTGATGACGGTATACTAAGTTTGTTCTTCTGTTTGTAACAGCGAAAAGGAAGCATCAGAGACCATACGAAGTGTTATGTCTTCAAAAGCCCCTCTTCTTTATTCACTAGAGATGACAATTTATATAAGTTATGTACATATACAACGTTAGATTATTTATAAATGCACTAGTTCTAAATTATTTCTCCAACATCTCCCCTCCTGACTTTATAAAATACTAAATTATAACTTCAAATTCAATATAGCTTATTACATTATTATAGATTCATAATATTATTATATATCACTGTCATTAAATAAAAAAAGCTTTACATAATAATATGGCAACTCGTTTGTAGTCTTTGTTCCTTTTTTTATACAATCCGGTAACGCTCTTTTTATGTACTAATTGCTTCGCCATTGAATTGTCGGCACAAGGAAGAAGATTTTCACCGTGTAAAAACGTCTAAAGAACCAACAAACGAGCTGTCTTTTTTATATTATATAAATTCAAATCCAAATATAATTTTGTATGCTTATTAAACATAAATAAAGTGAATAGGGTTCAAGTTAAACGGACTTTTTCCTTTTCCTATCGTGAACAATCACAATGTTTACAAATTTCCAATGTAATTCAATTATAATTTCAACTCCAATCCTACTTCAAGTGAAATTGTGACATATTAACAACTTTTATAATAATTATTTGTTATCAATAAATTCATAAAGCTTATACATATTATTTAACAAATAATTAATCAAAAATCATAAATTCATAAAATATATATGCATTCATATGTTGTATATATAATATAATACATATACTTTGAAGACGTATCAGAAATTTCATTTATGTTTTAGTAAATATGAATTACGTCGAAGCACACTTCCATTTTCTAACTGTATGATATAGGATCTAGGGTGAACATCTTTTCTAACAACTTCCGCTTTTACCCATTTCTTCCCATCCAAATAAAAAACTCTTCCAACTTCATTAAACTCATTTTACTGTCGTGTGTTTCTGTCATAATACATTTTACTTTTATTGTTGTTTTTAGTTAATTGTTTCTGAAATAAACTGTTAGATTTATTTTCAAATTTACTTAGTTTGCACGGTAGGATAGACCTAGTTTGTCTCCCCATCAACAGTTCAGCTGGTGTCTGTCTTAACCCTTTTACAGGTGTATTACGATATTTTAACAACGTTAGCCATAATTCTTGATTACTAGCACTAGCTCTTTTAAAAATATTTTTAGCAGTCTGCACTGGTTTTTCTGATAGATAAATGAAAAGTTTTATTTTTCTTGTACTGCTTTTAATTTTTTTCTTTAAAAATGAAAAATTTTATTTTTCTATACCTACTTGTATTTTCAAAAATTTCAAAATGATACATAAGTTAGACATTTTTTTATTTCTTGTTTGTTTATGAAAAAAAAAAAAATATAGGGAGGGGTTCTAAAAATGGTCCGATCTGGTCCATTTTCAATAGGGTTTCCCTTTGGGCCAATACATGTCCTTGTACCAAATTTCATCGAAATATCTCAAAAAATGCGACCTGTAGCTTGCGCACCAATTTAGATGGACGGACAGGAGGACAGGTGGACATGGTTAAATCGATTCAGATTTTGATTCTGGATCGATCGGTATAATTGAAGATGGGTGTGGCATTTACCGTTTAGGACTTACAAACATTCGCACAAACTTAATATACCCTTTTCCACAGGGTGGTGCAGGGTATAAAAATGCTATAAACACTTTTTTCTAAATTAATTGTTTATCTATTAAGACTACAACAATCATTCGATCGGCCTAAGCAAACCAATTCATCAATTGATTTTATGGCTGCATATATTCTACAGCAATACATTAATCTTTTGCAATATGAACTTTTCAATTTTCATTACTGCCTACATTATATAGAGGGTTTTATGAGTTCACACCAATAACCATATTGTATTGTGTTTTCAATTGTGCTGCATGTGCTTCTAAATAAATTTAAGTGCCTTCGTTTTTTTTGTGTATGGAACTCTCAAGTATTCATATTCATAGGTCGTATATTGTATGCAAGAATGCATTAGTTTTCCATCAATTGCCACTTATCAATCTGATTGATAGAAGTTTTAGAACTTTTCTACACAATCTCGATATATATTGAATTGAATTCTAATTTAAAAAGAGAGTTTTATAGAACAGAGGAGAGAAACACAATTTTTAGTGATATAATAATCTTAATAATTTTGATTAATTAGATGAGTCTTTATAATTTCTCACTTTTGGAAACAATTTATTACATTTACTTACCCTCCATATAATGGGTTGTAAACTAAGTTGAAATTACATTTGCAACACTCAGAAAAAGTCATCAGATTAGTATAAAAACTCAGTCTGACCTAGATATGTACAGGGTATGGACAAAATACCTGACATATACACAATATTTACTTATTAATAAGAGATAGGGCCTCCATTTTGGAGCTCCCGTCCTACTGTTTTTGTCGAAACAGTATTACTCAAATGAGTGTTGAGTTCTGCTGTCACTTTTTAATGTTCGTCGCTCTCTATCAGTTAACTTTGAGTTCCGCCCATTACTCCTCTTTGCCGATTATGTTTTACCATGTTTTGTGTATGTTGTCATTGGGAAACATAACCTCGAGTGAACCTTCTGATATGGCTAACCTTTTTGCTACTTTCTTTAAAAGGAACTATTGTCAAAATAGTAAGACAACTACCCGTATTTTATAAATTCCTTTAACGTTTTTTCAAATATTTGCATCACTGATACTGACGTGCTGAATACACTGAAGTCTTTAAAATTTTCTTTTTCAGCGGGTCCAGATGGTATTCCCACAAGCATATTGAAAAATTGTGCAAATACTTTATACATACCCCTATGCATAATGTTCAATAAATCTTTACAAAGTTGGTAATTTTCCTCAATTTTGGAAAGAAACTTATATTTTCTCCCTTTTCAAAAGTGGGAGCCGTCAGTTAGTTGAAAATTATAGAGGAATTGCTAAACTTAGTGCTACACCAAAGATGTTTGAAAAGTTAGTTAGTATGTAATTATCTAGATCTATTTCTTCTGTGTTAAGTCCTGCTCAACATGGATTTGCAAAAGGTCGATCAACTGTCACTAATCTTCTCGCATTTGTAAATTATGTGTCTAATGGTTTTTCAGTTGGGCTTCGAACTGACACTATTTATACTGATTTTAGTAAGGCTTTTGATAAAGTTGATCATGCTTTGTTAATTTATAAATTAAGTAAAATTGGTTTTCCGGTTTCTTTAACATCTTGGTTATCTTCCTACCTAAGTAATCGAACACAGAAAGTATTATTTAATCATTCTTTTTACCGTTCCATTAATGTTTTATCTGGTGTCCCCAGGGTAGTCACATTGGGCCACTACTGTTTATTCTTTATATTAATGATTTGCCGAATGTAATAACCAACTGTAAAATTTTAATATATGCGGATGATGTTAAATTGTTCTTAACGTTACATGCAGGTGATCGCGGTACGCTTCTTCAAAATGACTTAAATCGACTTAATAATTGGTGTAGGGTGAATTCTTTGTGTTTGAACCTTGCAAAAATGCAAACAATTGAGTTTTTCTAGATCTACCTCTCCTGCAGTTGAGTTCTATTTAGATGCATATAAGCTTGAAACGGTTTCGTCATTTATAGACTTGGGCATATTATTTGATCAAAAACTGCGGTTCGACCTACACATAAATTATAGTATAAATAAAGCTAAATCGCTACTAGGATTTGTGAAAAGGTGGGCAAAAGAGTTTAACGATCCTTATGTTTGTAAACGTCTCTATACCAGTCTACTTCGTCCCACGCTAGAATATGGTTGTGTTATGTGGTCACCGTACTATCGTGTATATATCGACCATATTGAAAGTACACAAAAGCAATTTTTACTTTTCGCTCTACACGGTCTCGGATGGGATCCGTCGAGAACCCTTCCACCATATTTGGACCGCCTAAGGCTCATAGATCTTCCCACCTTAGAAAATAGAAGATTGTATCTAGGTATTTCCTTTATAATTAACCTCGTAAGAGGTTCATTAAATTCACCAACTCTGTTAAGTGAAATAAATTTCCATATTCCAAGTCGTAATACACGTAACTATCTGCCAATCTACCTAACACATTGTAGAGCAAACTATGAATTTTATAGTCCTTTGACGCCGTTTATTAAAAGATTACAATGATTATTACTTCTTGCTTGATCCATCAGATACCTTAAAAACTGTGCAAAAAAACTTTTAAATTATCTGTGGTTGCCAAACTTACACCCTTGGTACACGTAATTGTACTTTTAGATATAATTTATATGTAAGTAGTATATTATATACATGTCATACATAGTGTAATTTAGTTTAAGCTTAGACTAATGTGTTTTTGACTAGTGTTTTTCAGAAGCTGTATCGACCCTGATTGTTGTTGTTTGTTGTTGTTTCATCGTTGCTGAATTGCAAACGTATAATTTAATTTAAATTTAGATTTAAGCAAAATTGAAACTTTTATACTTAACTATGTATAGCTAACAACATTAATGAAATAAAGATAAAGAAGGATATAAAGATTACTGGATACATGATATTGACGCTCGTGAAACGTTACACAGGCGCTCCCGCTAACCGATCGCTCCTTTTAACCGTCTCGTAGAACAAATCGTATAACACACTGAAATATAAGGTACAAGATCTGGCGCGTACGCGTCGCATTATTTACACGAAAGCAATGTTGCTAACATGCAATAGGATGTGCTATATTGCATGGTGTTCGTATTATTTTATTCATCCTCTGTAAGTACATGCCTGGTTCTGATCACCCTACTCATAGGTACAATTGGATTTCAAATACTCACATAAATCACATAAATCACATAAATCACATAAAGAATTATTGTAATAAAATATTTTTAATCAACTTATATACAACAATAGTAGTAGTAGTATAATGAGTATAATGAAGAGCGACCTGCTTTCTAAAAGATATTTAGATAACTACAATGAAATAATAATAACAATAAAATAAACGGAAGTTTTGAATTACTTTTACTATAACAAAGCGTTTAATTAATGTAAAGCAATTTGTGTGATTGCAATCAAGGTAGAGACTTAAAGTGTCTGATACATATTGATATTTATTTATTTAGATAAGATATATAGTATATATAAGATAAATAATTTGTTGTCGATTATGGGCGTGGTTCGTGACCGATTTCGCCCAATTTAAATAAAGATCTACGTGCCGAAACTAAAAGTGTCTGCGCAAAAAGCTCAATAACTCAAAATTAAAAAGGGTGACAGCACTAACAACAGTTGGACACACGGACATAGATCGACTGAGTTCTTGATGCTGATCATAACAATACATGTATACTTTATGGAGTCTCCAACGCCTCCTTTTTGGGTGTTGCAAACATTGTGACAAAGCGATGTATACCCCCCATATATACATACATGCAGTAGCACCACTTTCTTTAAAATTTCCTTGATAATAAATGTTTTAAATTTTTCTCTTTCTTAATTACAGATAAATTTAACACCAAAATAAAAAATAAAGAAATAATCATACCATATAAATTATATTGTATGAAACCAAGAACAAAATACCATGATATCGTAATATCATCATACAACAGCAACAGCAACAACTACAACAAAACGATTTTGTTGAAAAATCGACTTGAGATAATATGTACAATATAAACACACAAGCTACCATCATAGCCAACAGCTTAGCACTTAATATCTCAACACTATGAGCAACAACAACAATAATAATAATATTGTAAAGGAGAATGTAGATAAAAAGCATATATTTTTTTATATTTAATTTAAACACAATAATAATAATAATAAATGTACAAAAGTCCATTGGGGCACAGTAAGGAAAATTAATCTTCTAAAAAAATAACAATAACAACAACAATAAGAGAAGCAAAGGGTTATATGAGCGTGTTTCTAATTTATTTTAAAGCATGAACAACAACAACAATAATAACAACAACAAGATACACAAGTTAAAAAGCAAGAATAATAATAAATCTTAAAACCAACTGCAACTGAAATAAATCATACAAGAAAATAGTTTTGAAACGAAACTCAAACATACAAGACTGAGATCTCACAAAAAAAAAAGTTTTGTAAAATAAAATAAATTTACAGCTAAAGTAACAATTTTTTAACAATGAATTAAAAAACTGAAAAACAATAAAAATATTACAAAATAATAACAATTTATAAACTTTTTTTTACTTCGTTTCTTTTCAAGCGTTAACAATATTTCGCAAGAATTTGTAGAAGAAAATAAGCAAACTGTGAAAAATTGGTGATAATTATACAATTAGCCTTTAGCAATGTTATTTACACAAAGTAGGCGTGGTCATTATTTAAATACAATGGCCTGTCATATGCTGCTTTTTATGGATTTAGGATTATGGATAACACATGCAATCATCGGCTGTCAAGCCGGTAAGTATGGCTGCACAATGTAATTAAATTTATCGTATATACATTATTCACAATGAAGGGTGCAAGCGTATGTTGGAAAAAAATACAAAGTAAAAAATTAAGTTATTATGAATTGTTATTGACAACAATAATTATTAATTTGTTTTGGATGTAAACCATGTACACATGAACATATAAGATAACTAAATTTGGTTTAGGCCAAATCTTAAATACCCGCCACGTCCAAAATGGTGGGCGTGGCAGGTATATGATTACGCCCTTTAATATTGTATGTTTTACATCTCAGCTTAAAAGTTGAACATGCCCTCTTATGGCACATTGATGGATGGGAAAATTAGAAATATTTGTTCCAAATTTCAACTGAATAGCTCAATTTTTGTGCTGGATAATAAGATTTTTATCAATTGTGGGCGTGTCTCTTGACCAATTTTTCCCAACCTAATGTGAATAGCGGTCTACATGTAAAAACGACAAATGTCTGTACAAAATTTCAAATCGACGAAATGTATTATCGAACGCACGGACACATAACTCAGTTTTTGATGCTGATCAAGAATATATACTTTTTAGGATCTCTGACGCCTGTTTCTGGCTGATATAAATGGAATAACAAACTTAAGGTAATTCCCATTTTCACATTTCACATAGAAAGGTATAAAAATGACGAACGGACACATTTAAACGAAAACTCAGATTTCGATTCTGAACCAATCATTTGCCCTTTTAAAAGTTACAATCATCTCCACAAATATATTATACCATTGTAGCATACCCTAGCGTTAGGTATAACAACATAATTAAATGGGGAAAAACAGCAGCGTTTGAATAACAGTTTTATATGAAAAACAAGTAAGAAAACTAAATTTGGCTTAGACCAAATCTTAAATACCCCCCACCTCCACAACGGTAGGCGTGGCAAATATATATATATTTCGTCTAATAGTGTATGTCTTAGGTATCAGCATGCAAGTCTACTTTTACATTGATTATGGTTTTTTGTAAATTGTGGGCGCGTCTATTAATTGACCACGCCCATTTTTGGCAAGTCAGTCAATGGGATAACTATGTATACGCGTATTAAATTTCAAGTTCCTAGGTCAACTTTTGTGGCAGTTATAAAGATTTATGTCGATTGTGGGCGTGTATGTAATTCGACCACGCCCATTTTTGGCATATCGATTAAGCTAATATTTAAAGATGTACATACCAAATTTCAAGTTTATACCTCAATTTTTGTGGCAGATAAATAGAATTTTGCTGATTTTGGGCGTGGCTCTTGACCGATTTTGCCCATTTTAAATACCGAACTGCGTGCAAACACTAAAAATACCTGTACAAACTTTCAGTTCAACGGCCGTGAGAGTGCCAACAACAGACGGACACAGACACATGGACATACATGTCTAAACCGACTCAGTTTTTGACGCTGATCAAGAATATATATACTTTGTAGGGTCTCTGACGCCTCCTTCTGGGTGTTGCAAACGGAAGAACAAACTTAGTATACCATCATCATTGAGGTGGAGGGTATAACAAGATAGAAAAGTTCAGTTAAGACCGAAGCTTAAATACCCTCCTCGTTTTATAGCCCTCTAAAAAATAAGTTTCTATTGCATTAAATTGTTGCGTATATATTATTATTCAGGTCATTTTTAAACAACAAATAGAGTTTTTGCGTTACTCAATCACGCTCATTTTTGGCACAGTGTTGGACAACGGTACCTCTTATATATATACCAAATTTCAACTTGATAGGCATAGTATTGTGCGATATATAATTTTTTAAAGATACAATTTTTTCGAGGTATGTTGAAATTTTTGTTTATTGTGGGCGTGTCTCCAAACCGATTTTGCCCAATTTCAATACGGAACAGCGAAATTGAACTAAAAATACGTGTGCAAAGTTTCAATTTGATATCTCAAAAATTACAACCGTGACAGTGCCAACAACAGACGGACACACGGACGGACATGTCTCATACGATTTCTCTTTTCATGCTGATTAAGAATATATATGGTTTGTGGGGTCCCCGAGGCTTCCTTCGATGTGTTGTAAACAGATGATCAAAATGAATATACCCTCTTCCCTAAGGTGGAGAGTATAAAAATGAAAGCAAAGCGTTTGTATTCAAATATTTGATATATTGTAAAATTATAAATAACACACATGAAAAACACATTGAAATTATTTAATTTTGACGGCACACACATACACACACACACGCACGCACTCTTATATAAGATTTATATGCACCCAAAAAGAGCAAAGTCCAATATCTGACATTAATTATTTAGCTTACCATTACTGATCTTTACTCACAGTCACACCAAAAACAAAACATATGCAAGTGTTCTATGTTTTGCGTTAATACAGTACAAGCAACAATTGACATATATATGTATATATATATACTTCCTTACAAGTAAAAAATCAAATTGTTTGGCGTGCGATGATATCCGCCATAAATTGAATTAATTAATATAATATAAACACACAGTAATTGTATGGAATTGTTATGGTGTGTTTGTACAATGAATAGAAGAAATCAAAAACATATGTTTTGGCATGTATAGCAAATTTACTGTGAATCATTACGACAGCCGAGGCAGACTGTATGCCAGTAAACGGTAAATTTTTAGGAAAAATTTGACACTTGCCGAATACCACACACATACCTTACGCAATAGAGAGAAGAGGGAGGAAGAGTGAGATAAAATCAGTTTTTTATTAATCGTAATTTATGAAGGCGATAAGGTGGCAGGTCTTGGCTTCAACATTCAATTGTTAGAAATGCGTTAATATTCAAGACATGCCAGCCTTATATGTAAATATGTTTTTCTTTTTATTAACACATAAGGTAACTGAATCATTATCTTTTCAAACAATCTCTTATAGTTTGTTATATGTGACAATGTGTATATGGTGGTGTACTCTTTCTAAATTATTCTACATATCTGTCACTTTAAAGTTTAACATAATTTATAGCTGTCATAAGTGTCTAAGTTATTTGATTATAAATTAGTCAATTGTTTTCTTTGGTGTCACGTAAAATATGTGAGATATTCAAACTTTTTTTTATAATTTTTTTTTATCATTAATTTCGTGATTTGTAACATTTCTATTTATAACTTAATCGACTTGATACAATTCTACAAAAGTCCACAATCTTAATTGTTTGTACAAGTTTTGCAATGTACGGCACAAGCTATTCTTACTGGATTTGTAAATGAAAAGTTCGCATGTGTTAATTGCAAATGTTATCAACGCAAAAAAAAGGAGTAAAAAATTATATTTGGCAAAATCTCAAATACCCTCAACATCCACACACATACAGTGGGCGTGGCAGTTATATGATTACACCCGGTTATGTATTACATATCAGTTTGCAAGTCCAGTTTTACGCTACGTACGGTTTTTGTACCCTCCACATAAGATGGAGGGTGTACTAATTTTGTCATTCCGTTTACAACACCCGAAAGAAGATGTCAGAGACCCTACCAAGTTCCATATTCTTAATCAGCATCAAAAACTGAGTCCATCTAGACATGCATGTGTCCGTCTGTCCATATGTCTGTCTGTTGTTAGCATTCTAACGAGCGTAAATTTTCAGATGTTGAGGTGAAATTCGATTACCCCTATTTTGGCACATCGACTTAATATATACTCGTATATATATTTCAACTTAATAGGGTAAATTTTATGGCAGTTTTGATACTGACCCAGAATATACATATATACCGTGTAGGATTTCTTATTCTGCCTCTTTCTGGTGGCGAATATAAAAACTACGCCTCTCTGTAATAGCTACAGACGTGGAGGTTTATTAAAAATCAATATTGAAATGTTTTTGTGCATCCTTTTATAGATTTATTGTTAATCATTTCTTTTACATATTTACTTCTCTAAATCGATTAATATTCGTTGGAAGACTTTTGCTAGTATGGCAACTGCCTCACAACTGTGTTTCGCCTTTTTCGTATCCACATATAACCACTCCTCGGGAAGGACTAAATTATTCGTAAGACCGAAAGACTCCAACTTGCATAGTATTTCACATGCAGCCTTCTCTTTGTTAAATACTTTTTTAGGTATAGATTTACATGCTTGTTCAGCTTTAATCTTACGTTCCGGGTCAACTGTAACGTCATTCGTCCGTTTTGTTAGTTTCGCTTTCAAAATATTTAATACAATATGTTCGTACAGTTTGAAAGCGGTATCACAATCGTTGATTCCCCTTATGATTTTAATTTTCGCAGTAATTTGGCCGTTCCTCATAAGACCATTTCTTTCGAAAACGCATTTTAAGAGGCATTTAGCTTTGGGAAAATTGTGGACGCGTTCCAAATGGTATAAAAGATACTTTTCTGGGAACGCCGTGTCCTCCGGAAAATAGTCCAGACTTTGAACTTCTTCTTTAGTTAGTTGAAGTTTTTCTTTACAAGTTAGTCCTTTTGTCGCATTAATCTAAAGTGATGTGACAAGTGTGGAATAAATTAAAAAATTACAAAACTATAATTACTTACCAGTGCGACAAGTGTAATAACGGTTATTGCGGACTTCATTTTTACGAATTATTTTCGCTTTAGCCAAGTTTTAATCGATCTTTTATAGCGGAAATTCAAAGCTGCAATCAATTTGTTACAGAAAGGGCGAAAAATAGTTGTGACGCAGTTCGTATACTAATAGATATCGTGGATCAATTTTTCTAGGAATACGAAATGTGTAGTGCGTATTGTACACAGTATAATAAATCGATCAAAGAATGAATAAAAATAATTGTATATTTATTTTTATAAACATCCACAAAATATTTTTTCGCATCTCAATCAATTTTTATAGTTGTTTGATAGATATATATCGATTTAGGGCGTGGTTCTCAACCTACTATGTCAGACATGTGATAGAGTCTCGGACACCTCCTTGCAAGTGGAAGCAGCGAACTGAGTATACCGCCCCATCCTATGTAGAGGGAGTATAAATAAATGTATTGAAGAAGTGCTTAACAAATGTAAAAATCTAATCAATCGTGTGATTCAATATCTTTTTCTCTACCGAACGTAGTAGCATTAGTATTAACCTGCAATAGTAACCTGACGTTATGTGACTATGTGACGTTGGACATACGTCCATCCTTTGTTTATTATTGAACTACATACGTTCATATAACGATACATAAACATCAACAGTATCTGACATCAAAATTGTTTCAACTTGAGATCATTGAAACCTTTGTGTCCACAGCAAAATAATAACTAAACATATTTATACAGAAACGAAGAAAAACAATAAACAAATGATTGATAGGCCGGTTTATATGCAAATGTAAAAGTTCAAAATACATTTATTACACTCTACACACACACACAACAGCAGCAACATTACGCAAAATAATCTTTTTAGTAAAAAGAATAAAAAAGAAAATGGGTAGAAAAGAAATCTATAACAATTGTCTCAAGTAAAAAACGCCGCCGCCAGACAGTTAAAGACACTAATAACATAAGATTATAAAGGAGAAGAGTATAAGAATAGTATAATAATAAGAAAAAGTTTTCCTTTACTCTTCTATACATACGCCTCCTACTCTGGTTTGCAATTGTTATGCACTTTTGTAATTTTTTTCATTTTTAACATCTTTTTAGTCCCATTAAATTCCAACAACATTAGCAAGTTCATTAGCAATACAAACAGTATACGACCAGATACCATAAAACTAATAACAAAGGTCCATAATAATCATAATGGTAAGTGTTATATAACAGTCTTATAAATATGAACGAATGCTGAAGAAATCAAAATATTTGGTTATTGCAGAATTAAATAATATCCTAATTAACAATGACCACAACAGTGAAGGTAATTAATTTTCATGACTTAAATCTTAAGGTCACATCTAAATGTCAACCACCTCATAAGCATTTTCAGTATCAATTTAAATTTTATTGTTCCATTAGTAATATTAAGAAAGAGGCGTCAGCATCAAAATTTTGGTCTATCTAGATATGTCCTCCGTAAGTCCGTTTGTTGTTGGCTCTCATGATCGTAATTTTAGAGATATTGAGATTTAAAATTTTATATAGACATACTTTTAGTTTATTATACCCTGCACTACTTGTGGCAAAGCTTTTGCGGAAATGCCACACCCACCGATCGATTCAGAATCAAAATCTGAATCGATTTAACCATGTCCGTCTGTCCGCCTATCCGCCTGTCTGTTCATGTAAATTTGTGCGCAAGCTACAGGTTGCAATTTTATACCCTGCACCACCCTGTGGAAAAGGATATATTAAGTTTTTGCGGATGTTTGAAATTCGTAAACGGTAAATGCCACACCCACCTTCAATTATACGGATCAATTCAGAATCAAATTTAACAGTGTCCGTCTGTCCATCTAAATTTGTGCGCAAGCTACAGCTCGCATTTTTTGAGATATTTTGATGAAGTTTGGTACAAGGAAATGTATTGGCGCAAAACTAAACCCTTTTGAAAATGGATAGGATCGGAACATTTTTAGAAACCCTCCACATATAAAAATTTTGATTTCATAAACAAACAAAAAATAAAAGAAAATTCTGACTATTGGAAATTTTAAAAATACAAGTAGGTATAGAAAAATAAAATTTTTCATGTTTCAAAGAAAAAAATTAAATTGAATAATATATCAAGTGGTGTAGGGTATTTGATGGTCGAGCCTGACCTACTATAATATTTTCACTTGTTTTAAATATTTTAATGAAATTTGGTACAATAATATGTATTGGCCCAAAGAGGAACCCTATTGATAATGGATAGAATCAGAACATTTTTAGAACCCCTCCTCATATAAGATCCTTAAATAATGGAGGACTTGACAGACTACGATGAGCTACGCCCATAATTGATAAATATCTATTTATCTATCTAAATGAGCCAAAAATGAGTGTGGTCGAATAACAGATACGTCCACAATTAGAGGACGCCTTTATATACTTGACACGTCACCTACTATAGATGTAAAGGGTGTTTAAGATTTGATCTAAGCCAAATTTTGTATTTTTATAGTCATCATCAGACTGATGTGCGGGTATATGGTTTTCATTCAGATGTTTGTAAATACCAGAAGAGGCCGAGCTATACCCCCAAAAGTATATGTATTCTTGATCAGCATCAGTAAAAAAGTTGATTTAGGCAATCTGTCCATCCGTGTGTCTGTGTGAATAATACACTGTTTTCATTGGAACTGTAACAGTCGTAAAAGTTGAGATATCGCACTGAAATTTGGTACATATCTACATACAAACAGTAGGCGTGGCAGGAATATGATTACGCTCTCTAATAGTGTATGTATTACGTACCAGCAAGCAAGTTGATTTTTACGCTGAGTATAGTTTTTTGTAAATTGTGGGCACGTTTGTTATTCGACCACGCTTATTTTTTGGCACATCGATGGATGGGATAATTATAACTATATATATATATATATATATATATAATGCGCGCAAAAACTAAAAGTATCTGTACAAAATTTCTGGTCATTTATGCACGAAAGAATGTCATCAAAAGACACACATACGGACACTCGGACAAACATTTTTAGTTCGATTCAGTTTTTGATGCTAGTCAAGAATATATAAATACTTTGTAGGGACTCAGACGCGTCCTTCTGGGTATTTTAAAAGAAAAGACAAATATAGTGTCTTATGTGGAGGGTATAAAAATTTAATTAAAACCAAACAAAACATCAAGAAACCACGACAAGAGACGAACCAAGAATATTCCAAAACCCTCACTTTACAACTGCACCACATAATATTTTTCAAATGAATTGCTTAGTACCTATTTATATACTTATAAATATAAAATTTACATTTAGAAATTGAGGTATTATTTCCTAAATATTTGGATGAGGTTAATAATGATGGATATCCTAGATTTTACCCACGCCTTTTATAGCCCCAATTTACTTGTTTTTACTTGTTTCATTCTGAATTCTACTAGGTACAATATCTTAATTCGTTAAAAAATCGCCTTTTTCCTTTTCTAAAAGAGTGCTCAGATTTTAAATTTAATTATTGGCATTTAAAAATGTTTTCATGGACTCAGAAGGAATGTAGCGAAATTTTAAATATGACATTATAATTAATCCCTACTAAAAATTAAGTACAATAATAAAATTGTTAGTAATGCATAAAAGCATTCAATATATGTAATTATTAGATCCACGTCCTTTACCATTGGTGACGCGGGAGCACTTTAGAAGTAGTACACCCGATTTTGAAAGTAATTACGCAATTACTTTGGGTGCTCCGCTATTATTACCCCGTCAAGAAGAAGCCATTTTAAATATGAATGATGATTTTACATTAAAGTGTGAAGATAATGAACCGATAATATGGAAATATCCCGCGGAAGCTGAAATTGAGGAGGACATCTATACGCCATTAGATAAAAAACGTTCTCATGGCAAAATGTTGATACTGAAAGAGGTCAACTATATGTCAGTGGGAAATTATTATTGCATTAAAGGTAATCATCTAACGAAAGATATACAAGATATGGAAGATGCTGAATTAACCGATTTAACCAACAATAATCTGGCCTCCTCGATATATATTTTTGTAAATGGTAATACGAAACATTAGATAATATGTTTAAAGAAATTTATTAAAATAATTTTTCATTAGATACGGAAAATTTATTGGCGCCCATGATGTTTCCGGTTATACATGTTATGCAATTTCAAGATGCCATTATACCCTGCAAACCCAGCATGCCTAATGTTCAAGTTATACTAACTACACCATCCGGCAAGGTAAGTTCAAAATTGTTCTTCAAACATCTTTATACTCTCTCTCTCTCTCTCCTCTATAAACATGAACTAAATTTTACATTCATAATATAATTAAATTAATTTTATAGGATTCTTATGATGAATCTAATGCCACCATTATGATTAGTATGTCGAATATTACCTATCAAACCAAAGACTATCCACCGGATTTAATATTTGATGGCATTAGCTATAATCCGAAATTGGGTTTTATAATGCATCGCTTGGCTAAAAGTTCATTTTGGTTCAATTGTATTGGCCAATATATGGAACACACTAGTCTGAATAGTTTTTCAATATCAATATCGCGTATGTTTCATATATTTATGTTTTCTCTCTATATTATATCAAATATCATAAGAAAAGTAGTTAGTTGAACAAAGTACATGTGTATTTATATCGTATAATCCTACAATTAATTAATAATTAATTAACTTTTGTAATTATATGCCAGTAAATATAATTTTTATATTTACAATTATAGTTTTAATAAATATGGCTACTTGGCAACTCTTTTCATTCCGATCGGTATACAACACTGTAATACCGAGATGACAAAAGTTGAATGAACTATGTTGTCTATTAAATCTTTGACGTAATCGTTTCGACTTCCCGATTATAGGACAATTTTAATTTAATTTTTTATTTATTATCTCGGCGCAAAGTTTACGAGGCCCATATCTCACCCTCTAGGATATTTGCAGGAGAAGAACGAGAAAACTTTTTCTGAAATATTTGATATTGGAAAATTTCAATCCCTGATAGAATAAATTATTTAAATCAATGCAACCCGCCTTAAGTTTATTAGGCTAAAACTACAAATATGTTTATAGTTCGGTAATTTTTTTTACGCTTTCCTTTCATTCATTTATTTGGTCAGGTAGTGAAACATTTGTACCCGACACATACAAATCACCTATGTATCACCTATTTGCATGTATATAAATAATAATTTAGTTATTTTTTCTTAAAAAAAAATCTCTCAACTTCAGACACTAAAGAGTGAAGATCTTATACGGTATGACCCACGTTTGGGTTTTGTTATTGGAATACGTAACTTTAGTGACAATGGCTTGTATATATGCCGCCCGAAAGTGCCAGCCCCATCTAATGAGGAGGAATCAACGGAAATCGAATTAATACTTGGTAACCTTAGCATTGATAGTGAGTTTTGCACCCCAGTTTTGTGCTTGTTATCTGTCCTCTGTACTGTTTTGTGTTTCTTATATGTTGAGTTTGTTCTTCTTTTTTTTTCCAATTTTGTTTGTTTGGAGTACGAAACGTTTTTTGGTTGATTTATTCCTCTCCATCTCTAACTACAAAACTCCAAAACAAAACAAAATGAACTAAAAAACTATGTAGATCTAAAAGAAATGGTTGGTTGGTGGAGTTTATTACATATTAGAATTTCCTAATTATCATGTAATGGGTTAATGGTTGGTTTTTTATTTTGCTTTTATTTTAAATTTAAAAAAAAAATTTTGAGAATTTTTTTATATAAAAAAAAATCTTGTTTTCTCTTATCTAATCTCCTTAGTCTTTCGCGAATATTGCACAATATATGTATATATAAATGTATAAAAAAAATTTCTAAAATTTCCTTTTCCTAAAAAGCGTTTTCAAATGATTCTTTACAATCCACCTCTAAATTGGATGAACTAATCGCGGCTATTTTAATAGAATTAACCACAAAGAATAGTTTTTTAACTTCCTCAGCTGCTTCTCTATCTTCTTCATGCTCAACAATATCATCACCACCACCACCACCTGGCACCACTCTCACTACAGATAACGAAAACGAAAAAGGTTTAGTAACTAACAATAATAATTAATGATAATAATAATAAAAGTTTTGTGAATGTCAACCAAGTAATAATCATAACATTTTATTGGTGATATCGGTTTTGTCTCTAAACATTTGTTTCATATTTTGTTGGTACTGGGATATATGATAGCATCAGCTTCCATCTTGCTTCTAAATATCGCTGATGATACTGATTACAAACAACGTTCAACCACAATTGATGCCGTTGGCGACGTTGATGATCAGGATCTTAATATTGTTATTAACGAAGATAAGAATGATAATGATGATGATGATGACGCTTTATTAAAAATACGTTATAATCGTGATGTAGAGATAACTACGCGTCGCTCGTCTTCACATAATAATAAACTTAGTACACGTCGACGTAAGTGTTGTCCTGCGTCTTTGCTGTTTTGATCATGCTGTCATCAATATTTTGTGGACTTCCGCTTTCTTGATTTTCTTCATAACTCCATTGTTCGGCAATGTTTTCTACTTTATTTATATCTTTTAATTTAACAACATTTTTGGGTGTGTTATGGTTTCGTTTTTTCACGCTATATGTTACAATTTTATCGCACTTCTTTCTATACATTGTGTGATAACAATTAACTCTTTATTAATTATTTAATATTAACTCTAATGAAAAAATATATACTCTGTAAGTTTTTTAATAAAAGCCAGCATCCTTAAAAGTTGTTAGAATTCGATAAAAGAAATAAGGAATATATATGTAGGACACACACAATAAAACAAAGTGAAAATATTAAAATTTATTCTCCTTATGCTACAATTCGTGAAGAAAAGGGTTTTAAAAATGTTTCGATCGCTTGCAAATATGGGTGATTTTCTCATATAATGAGGAAGTCGCCAGTTCGATACCTACAACAGTCGAACCCTTGTTTGAGGTGATGGGGTGTTTCAGCACGGTGCCGTGAATTTATAAAAGACATCTCCTGAGTGCCGATCTTTTATAAAAAAAAAAGTATATATGATTACAAAAAATACTATATAGCGTTATATAAAGAGAGGTCCCAAAAATGATTCAATCTGAACCATTTCCAATCCGGCTATGATTGTTGATTGATATCGAAAAATACAAAGACTGACAGATGGACGTGGCTAAATAGATTTAGATTTTTTCTCCGAATTCATGAAAAGCTTATCATTTATAGTTTAAGAATTATAAACATGCCTGCAAATATAATATACTTTTATACGACAAGGGTGTAAAGAAACTAAGTCAAGTAACAACATGCATATGAACATGTGGACATACGGTCACACGGACGGTGCGTGAAATGTAAAGATGTTCATTTTTCACTCTACATACCTTAATCTGCTACTGAGTTTACTGTCCAATCACCAAGGCAGACTATAAACAAATATTTCTTTAGAAAACCATCACTATTACTGTTGATTTAAATTATTTTCCACCATATTAGCAAAACTCTTCGCCTTTGTTGATAGTTGTAAAGTTTTAAAGTGTTAAACAAAAGAATGCATGCAAATTATTTCACTATCGTTACATACATATGCTTGCTTTACAATATTTATATTCACTGTACACACTTTACCTAGATATATTTCTCATTGTAATTATGCTCTAAATCATATAAAATAAGAATAAAATGCATGCATGTTTGAAAAAAACAATAATATCCCCATGTAGTCTTGCTTGTAAAAAAATGTATTATTTAAAAAATAGGTTTTCTTGATAATTTTAGTAATAACGATAAATTACATATAATATATAGCTTATACCACACATGTGGATAAACCAAATATTACATCGGCCAGTAGACATCACGCCTATGAGGGTGATACATTTAAATTGATATGTGTAGCTAAAATAGCTCATGATGTTCGATATAAAATTGTGTGGACAATGCCCGAACAAGTGGATCCGGTAAGTGAAAATGTTATTCTCACAATGTTAATACTTTACAAAACTTGGAATTGATCCAATGGGACAAATAATGGAAAATAATAATCATTATTTTTAACTACTTACGGCACTTATAGAAAATTTTTCTTTAGCCCCGATCTTTATGAAAAAATTAAAAAAAAATTAAGAAAACTAAATCTTAAATACCCTCCACATCTACAACGGTGGGCGTGGTATAAATATATATATATATATATTGGGGGCATGCCTGTTATCCGACCATACCCATTTTTGACACATCGAATAGAATAACTATAGATTAGCGTATCATATTTCAAGTTCATAGGTCAATTTTTGTACCAGTTATATAGATTTTTATTGATTGTGGTTGTGTATGTTATCCGACCATGCCCATTTTTGGCACATCAATGGGTAAGTTATTTGTAAATGTGCACACCAATTTAAAGCAGATAGCTCAATATTTGTGACAGATAAATAGATATTTGTGTTGTCTGGTGTGTTTTTGACCTTTTTCATTCTGTTGAAAAAAAATTATGAAGATATAAAATAAAAAATAAAAAATTCTTTACAACACAGACATCGTGCCTAATAAACCAAACAAAAAAAAAATCAGCTAAATAGATATTTGTCGATTGTGGGCGATTTTACCCATTTTAAATAGCGATCTGCGTGTAAAAATTAAGTGTCTGTACAAAATCTTAAAAATATCCGCTAAACATCTCAATATTTACGTCCTTGACAATCTAACAACAGACAGACATACGGACACACGGACATATATGTGTAGATCGACACAGTTTTTGATGCTGATCGAGAATATATATACTTTGTAGCGTCGCTGACTCCTGAAGTGATTGCTATTACAAAAAGTCCTTGGGAAGTCGCTTACATTAATTTATTTGATTAAATATTTACAGAATCGTACCATTGAAGATGGCCCCAAAATTTTAGAACAAACTGGTACTCACACATATCGTCAACATACATTAACCGTAAACGATGCGAAAAGTAAGGATTCTGGCAACTATGTTTGCAATATTATTGATCATTCAAATAATAAAGCGAGAAATACTTACAGAATGTTTATAATGGGTAAGTACATCCAGAAAACTGTTTTACATAGAACTCCAACAGCTAATATCGCTTTGACTTTAATTTTTAAAAGAAAAAGGTACCAGTTATATAAATGTCAGTGAACCTAATGATTATTATGTGATAAAAGAAAAAGCTAATAAAACTATTCAGATGACGGTACGTTATAGTGGTTATCCGTGGCCCTCTTTAACTTGGTATGGCCCCAATGGGAATGAAATATTACCGGTATCTCATAAAAAATTCAATATAACCACTACGGATGTATCGTCTACGTTGAAAATTATAAATCCTCGTTTACTGGATAGCGGTACCTATGTTATAAATGCCACCAATGGTATTACCTCCAAGAGTCAACAATTTAATGTTAGCATTAGTGATATACCCATAGTATCAATGAGCGATGTATTTGTTCAGGCTAATCAAACAGCTCATGTCACTTGTTATGTACAATCCCATCCAGTTGCTGTAGTAACTTGGGTATTTGTACCGTGCAGTATAACACCCCGTTGGCCATCTTGTGGTAGTAAAGTTATACAAAATTTTAATGTAAGTTGTTTCTACATTTCTTAAACTTATTCTTATTGAAAAATTTTTACTTTATCTAGGAGACTACTTCACGTAGCCGTGATAAATCTATTGAAATTACAAATGATTTATATTTTGTACCCAAAACTCCCGGCATTATGCATTGCAAAGCGGAGAATGCTATAGGCCATGCCATAGCCAAAGCTCATGTTCTAATCCGTGATATTGATGGCAATATGACTGTTACCGGTATTGATGATGATATTATAGCACGAGGTGATCAAGTGATTATTACCTGCGCTGCTGTCGCTTATTACTTCACCGATGACCTACTGTGGTTTAAAGATGGCGTAGCAATAGAAGGGAGAGATGGTAAGACATTTTTCTATATGTTTATGCTGTTATAAATCGAAGATTTTTCTATAATAACATACAAGACACAACCAAAATATATTTGTAATTTAATTCAGTTTATTATTCAAGGCAATTTTGAATCCATGGATTAGTTTGTACTGACCTCAGTGATAGAGAAAACTTGTATTTAAACTGCCCCATCTTCCAGTAGTAAAAGTTTGGATGCTTTAGGCACTAAGAAAAAACTCAATATTACTTGATGCAGATTGTTCTTCTTTATACCCTGCACCACCCTGTGTAAAAGGGTATATTAAGTTTGTGCGGATGCTTGTAATTCCTAAACGGCAAATGCCACACTCATCTTCATTTATACCGATCGATTCAGGTCACATTTTTTGAGATATTTTGATGAAATTTGGTACAAGGACATGTATTAGCCCAAAAATAAACCCTTTCAAAATAGACCGGATTGGACCATCGGAACCCCTCCCCATATGATATCCTATTATTTTTTGAGATATTTCGATGAAATTTGATACGCGGAAAAGCATTGACCCAAAAATAAACCTTTTTGAAAATGGACCGGATTGGACCATTTTTAGAACCCCTCCCTATATAAATATTTTTTTTTTATATCATAAACAAACAAAAAAAAAACTTTCTGACTCATCATTTTGAAATTTTTGAAAATACAATTAGGTACAGAAAAATAAAATTTTTCATTTTTCAAAGAAAAATACCAAATTCATCGAAATATCTCAAAAAATGCGTCCTGTAGCTTGCGCACAAGTTTAGATGGACAGACAGGAGGACAGACGGACATGGTTAAATCGATTCAGATTTTGATTCTAAATCGATCGATGGGTGTGGCATGTGCCGTTTAGGAGTTACAAACATTCGCAAAAACTTAATATACCCTTTTCCACAGGGTGGTGCAGGGTATAAAAAGATTTTAAATATATATGAAAATTTGATGCAAGAAACGTCTTTACTTCAAGAGGCAGAAAAACCAAGAAAACAGGATATATGAGAACAAGCAGCTTTTGACATATAAGAATTATAACAACACTGCAAATACACATTGACATATAGAAAGCGCCATCTACAACATATGCTTCAATTGTACGGAATCTATTCTCGACTTTTTCAGATTTATTCGTAACAACTTCAACTACAGAATACTCATATAAGAGGACTCTAGTTTTTACCAATATTGAGGATAAGGATCAAGGGACTTATGAATGTCGTGCTCGTTATATTAATGATAATAAATTTGATTATAAATTTGTTAATATCTTTACATATGGTAAGTGATTCAAAGCATTAACAAGAAATTTATTATATATTGTATGGTTAGTCCAGGTCGAGTTTTTAAGACAGGTAAATATTCATAATATAGAGGAAGGGATTCCTTTTTAATATGCGAAGAAATACTACCTAGTTTTTTTATCCAAAGCCATTCTAAAAATAATTTGTTTCGTTCAAAATTTTATACCACTGTATTAACCGAAAGTGTAACTCTCGCATCTTCAACAAGGGAGGTCATAGGTTCTTGAAAAACCGTGAGCCTGCATATATATAAATGAATGTTTTAACAAGTAAGAAAACTAAATTTGGCTTAGACCAAATCTTAAATACCCTCCACATCTTTAGTATATGAATATGGTTTTTTAATTGTGGGCGTGTCTGTTATTCGATCACGCCCATTTTTAGTACATCGATGGATGGCATTACTATAGATAAGCATACCAGATTTTAATTTCATAGGTAAATTTCTGTGGCAGATATATAGGTTTTTGTTGATTGTGGGCGTGTCCGCTAATCGACCACTCCTATTTTTGGCATTTCGCTGAATACGGTAATTATGTATATGCATCCAAATTTGAAGTTCATATGTCAACTTTTGCGCCAGATATACAGATTTTTGTCGACTGTGGGCGTGGCCCATTTTAGCGATCTGCATACAAAAACTAAAAGTGCCTGTACAAAATTTCGGCTCAATATCTCAAAATTTACGCCCGTGATTATGTTAACAACAGACAGATACACGACACTCGGACATACGTATTTAAATCGACTCAGTTTTCGACGCTGATCAAGAATATATATACTTTGTAGAGTCAGGTGTGGCAAATGGAAGAACAATCTTAATATACCCTCATAACTACGTGGAGGGTATAAAAATAAATTCTATTTGTGGGGGCACAATATTATCTACCATTCAGTTTACTTTCCTTAAGAAGCGGCATTATATTTATGTAAATGTTTCTTTTTAAAAACCAATCTTAATAAACCGCGACTAATGTGTTTTGATACTTCTCAGAACCCTCGCCACCTCGCATTACCAGCACAAACTTGGGTAGTAACCTTAAAATTGAACGTAAATTGGGTGATTCTCTGGAATTGATTTGTGAATCGGAAGCTATACCACGTGCCTCAGTTACGTGGTATAAAGATGATATCCAAATACCCAACAATGTTACTAACAATCAACAAATGTTGATTATACCCTATATGAGACCCGAGGATGAAGGCCAATATAAATGTGTAATATCAAATCGTTTGGGTTTGGTAGAAGAAATGGTAGCCGTAAAAATTACTAGTGAGTTATGACTTAACATAATAATTAACTCTTATAATAAATTAAATGTCATTTTTTGTCAATCTATTCTAGATATGCCCGGTTTAAAATTGGGTTGGATTTTAAGCATTTTATTAATTTTATTAATATTGATCGCTCTGGTTATCTATTTGTGTATACGTGTAAATCGTGAACGTCAATTGTTACGTGAATTGAAAGCAGCTGGTTTAGCCAATTTCGAGGAGGGCGCTGTAGAACATATCAATCCGGCTTTAACATTAGACGAACAAGCCGATTTATTGCCATACGATCGAGGTTTTGAATTTCCACGTGAAAAATTGAAATTAGGTAAACAATTGGGTGCCGGCGCGTTTGGTGTAGTATTAAAAGCTCACGCAGATGGTATATTTCCGGAAGAGAAGGAATCTGTAGTAGCAGTAAAGATGGTAAAACGTAATGCTAATAATGAAGTGATGCGTGCTTTAGTATCGGAATTGAAAATTATGGTGCATTTGGGTAAACATTTAAATGTTGTTAATCTGTTGGGTGCAGTTACGAAAAATATAGCCAAACGTGAGTGCATTTAAAATTAATCAATTTATTGGTTTAATTGTTTTCTTTTTTCAATTTATTTTACTTTTTTTTAATCTTTATTATACCCTCCACCTTAGTGATTAGAGTACACTAAAATTGTTCTTCTGTTTGCAACACCCTGACATATTCTTTATCAGTATCAAAAACTGAGTCGATTTAAACATGTGTGTCCGTGTGTCCGTATATCTGTCTGTTGTTGGCATTCTCACGGGCGTAAATTTTGAGACATTGAGCTGAAATTTTATACACAGACACTTTTAGTTTTTGCACGCAGATTGCTAAAATGGACAAAATCGGTCAAGAGCCACGCCCACAATCAACAAACATCTTTATATATACCACAAAAATTTTGCTATGAACTTTAAATTTTGTATGCGTATACATAATTATCCCATCCACTGATGCGCTATAAATGGGAATGCTCCAATAACAGACACGCCCACAATTTACAAAAAACCATATGCAACGCAAAACTCGACTTGCAAGCTGAGATTTATGTAATACATACACTATTAGAGGGCGCACTAATGTGTCCTTCTATTTTTATTTCCACACCCACCGTTATGGATATGGAGTGTATTTAAGATTTGGCCTAAGCCATATTTAGATGTACTTACTTACTTACTAATTTTTTTTCTAAAAAAATATTTTCTAATATTCCTTGTTGCTCTCTTTTAGGCGAACTGATGGTAATTGTAGAATATTGCCGTTACGGTAATGTGCAAAACTTTTTATTACGCAATCGTAAACGTTTTATCAATCAAATAAACCTGACAACGGATAAAATTGATCCCACTATTATGACACAACGATTTTCTGATAACTTTGAATTGAATCGGTAAGTCGAACGATTGTAGGTTTAGTGAATACTTCATGTAATCGTTTGGTTTATTTTCTATTAATTTTTAATTTTATTAATTAAGTAATTAACTTTTGTTTGTTTTTTATTTTCATATTTTAATAATCTAAACTGAAATAATTCCCATTTAATCTCAATAAAATAGCACAATCTTCCATTAAAGCTTGTTTCTTGTTTTGAGTTTTTTTCCTCTTCCTATTAATCATTATGTATTGTATATATATGTATGTTGTATGCTTTGGTATATGGTATTAATTAACTGACTTGACCACCCTTTTCCATTTTCCAATCGATCAATATGATGTTATGCATTGTGGGGCACGCGTTTGCATAACAAAATTTAACCTACTACTACTATCACTATTACCACTCTACCACTACTTTACCACTACTACCTCCACTACCTTTGGCTTTTGGGCAAATCAAAACACAAAAAAAACGAAACAAATTTTTGGGTATCAATGTATGTGGTTATGTGTAGTGATGGTTTGAGGTATGCTAACCTGCCCTTCTCCAATCATCAATATATCAATCACATGAATAACATCAACAATATGAACAACAATTATTCAATGAATCATCACAGACACTCAGACAACGATCCACGTTCGGGTACACGAGCTGGCCGTCCCAATTCAACCGGTTATATAACAAAATCGGAATTGTATGAGGGTCAATTGAATACATGTGCCACCGAACAAACTGTTATGACAACCATACCGGAAGGTAAGTAATCAAAGAAAAAATTCAATCTTAAGTAAAAAACCTAAATTAGGTTTTAGGCAAATCTGTACTCAGCTTGCAAGTTGCACGCTGAGTACTGTTTTTTGTTAAGTGTAGGTGTGTATAGGTAAGTAGATTTTTGTTAATTGTGGGCGTGATTCTTGCGCATTTTAAATAGCCATCTGAGTGCAATAACTAAAAGTATCCCTACAAAATTTTACCTCATTATCATTAAAATTTACAACCGTGAGAGTGTCAACAATAGACGGACGCACTGGTATGCATGTCTAAATCAACTGAGTTTTTGATACTCATCAAGGATATATATATTTTGTAGGATCTGTGATGTGTCCTTCTGGGTGTTGTAAGCGGAATGAATAACCTAATATACCCCGCATCTTATATGGAGGGTATAATAAATACTTAGGCACAAAATATTAATAGTTAAGTACAAACAATTACAGTCTCCTTAAATTATTAAAAGGAAGTATTATTCAAGCACATACATATGGAAGTTGAGTACCAAAACTTTGTATATAGTCGAGAATTTTTTTTTTCTATTAATTATTTTTCCTATTTTCTTTAACTTCTCTTACATCCTTTCTTTACCAAAGGACTTATATTAGATGAAGGTAATCTATTGTACATATTGATTACGAAAAAATGTTCTTCTCTTTAATCTGAATAATGGAATAATCGAAAAAAATTGTTTTCAGATGATGACCATAACATTATGTCTAATAATTCCATACAACCCGCTTGGCGTTCAAATTATAAACCTGACTCAACCGAAGCCATGTCCATAACGACAACCGATTTAATAAGTTGGGCCTTTCAAGTCGCCTGCGGAATGGAATATTTATCCTCTAAAAAAGTATTACATGGCGATTTGGCGGCTCGAAACATACTATTGTGTGAGGAGAATATTGTAAAAATTTGTGATTTCGGTTTGGCGCGATCTATGTATAAAAATGATAATTACAAGAAGCAAGGCGAAGCACCATTGCCAATCAAGTGGTTGGCTTTGGAATCATTAAGCGATCATATCTTTAGCACTTATACGGATGTTTGGTCGTTCGGTATAGTGTTATGGGAATTCTTTTCATTGGCGAAAGTGCCCTACCCGGGAATGGATCCAAATCAAAGTTTATATTTGAAACTCAAGGATGGTTATCGAATGGAAAAGCCGCCCTACGCTAATGATGATTTGTATGACATAATGTTGGAATGTTGGAGTACCAATCCGGAGCGGCGGCCATTGTTTAATGTACTGAAGGAGAAATTTGCTGCCATGTTGGGCGAGGAAGTGACAAATGTATAAAGTTGTTTCTCTTTCTTTTTAGTCAATAATGAAATTTTTTTCTTCTACCTCTAAACATTTCAGCATTATGTGGATCTGAATGAACCATATTTAAGGGTGAACAGTGAGTATATGAAAACTCATCAAACTGATTATCTAGCCTTAATGGGTGTGCCTGATGAAGTAGCTCCAGCACCGCCACCTTACATTAATGGTCATATATTACCAGAAATACGTAAGTGTTTTGTTTCTATATCCTCCACATTAGTGATGAGGGTATACTAAGTTTATTCTTCCGTTTGCAACACCCAGAAGAAGTTGTCAGAGACTCTACAAAGTATATATATTTTTGATTAGCGTCGAAAACTGAGTCGACTTAGACATGTATGTCCGTGTGTCCGTGTGTCCTGTTGGCATTCTTACAGGTGTAAATTTTAAGATATTGGGCTGAAAATATGTACAGTTACTTTAAGCTTCTGTACGCAGTTCGCTATTTAAAATGGACAAAATCGTTTAAGGGCTACGCCAAAAATTGACCACAAAAATTGACCTAAAAAATACAAATTTGGTATGCTTGTCTATATTTATCCCATCCACCGCTATGCCAAAAATGTTCGGTTAAAATACGCGCTCACAATCGACAAAAACCTTTACATCTACCACATGAACCTATGAACTTTAAATTTGGTGCACATATTTATGGTTAACCCATTCATCGATGTGTCAAACATGGGCATAGTCGCATAACATACATATGTAGAACATACACTACTAGGGGGCGCAATATATATATATATATATTTTCCATGCCCACCATTATGGATGTGGAGGGTATTTAAGATTTGGTCTAAGCCAAATTTAGTTTTCTTACTTTGTTATACCCTCCACCTTAGGGAAGAGGGTATATTCATTTTGATCATCCGTTTACAACACATCGAAGGAAGCCTCGTAGACCCCACAAACCATATATATTCTTAATCAGCACGACAAGAGAAATCGTTTGAGACATGTCCGTCCGTGTGTCCGTCTGTTGTTGGCACTCTCACGGTCGCAATTTTAGAGATATCAAATTGAAACTTTGCATACGTATTCTTAGTTCAATTTCGCTGTTCTGTATTGAAATTGGGCAGAATCGGTTAAGAGACACACCCACAATAAACAAAAATCTCAACATACCTCGAAAAAATTGTACCTGTAAAAAATTATATATCGCACAATACTATGCCTATCAAGTTGAAATTTGGTATACATATAAGTGGTACCGTTATAATTAAAAAAAAAAAAAACACTATTTGTTGTTTAAAAATGACCTGAATAATAATATAAACGCAACAATTTAATGCAATAGGAACTTATTTTTTAGAGGGTTATAAAAGGTGGAGAGTATTTAAGCTTCGGTCTTAACCGAACTTTTTTATCTTGTTTTTTTTTTTTGGTTTGGGACACTTGAAATTAATCTTTCTAATCTATAAACCTTAGCCAATCGTATATATTATAAACTAATTAAATTCTTAATTCTTTGTTTGTATTTAACTTTCATGTCTCTATAATGCTATTCCACACAAAATGCATCCCAATACACGACTACTTTTCCACTTTTGCACATGTCACGCCCCCTCACATATTAAACGTTGTCTTAAACATGGTGTAGGCATAGACTTATCATCGGATGATTATTTACAAATGAGTCCGAATAGTGGCTCGGTCATTTTTTCACCAACACGACCCAAAGAAGCGGCTCCTAATGATAATTGTGATGGCCTAGATCATCCATCTCTTATGACTACCACTTCTTTCACCTTCCCCGAAACAGATACTGCACACGAATCGGAACAAGAACAACAACAACATTCACCAACTATTGCCCATAATATGGACAGTCTAATAAATAAACAACGTCTGAAAAAAGGTGAAGGTGAGCCATTACCGGAAGAGATACCAATGCTGTCTAATGCCAACTACGAAAAAGATCACGTTAACAAGCCATCGATTAATGAGTTTAATCATAAATTTCCAAATTTCTTACAACAAGCACGTCATACACCCACTCCGTCACCCCGTCATCATATATTCGAGACGAATACAGCGAGTGATAGCGATAATTATGTCAATCTCAAGTCGCCGAAGAAGATGTTAAGTAATAATAGCGGCAGTAAAGGAACTGAAGCCTTCTCCAATCCCGGTTATCAAATACTCAAGACTGTACCAGATAAAGTGGCCAGCCAGAATTAAAGCTTAGATTACAGTTCTAAATTTGTAAGAATTTTACACTTATCTCTCTCTATCTCTTCATATTCCTAATCCTCTCTCTCTTTTTATCCCACTCATTGTCTTGCTGTAATCATCACAAGTGCCACTTACTCATAACCTTAGTGTAAAGCCTTATTATATAATTTAGTTAATAAAAATAAAAAATATATAACTTAATCACTTTTTTAAATGCATTTAAAATCAATCAATCGCTTTCGAAAGAACCTTCATAGAAAACCAAACTGCTTATATTCTAGAATGGAAAAAGGTGAATTGAATGAAAATTTAAACAGCAACAACAAATTCACACCTCATTTTATATTTAGCTTTAAATGTTAATTATTTTACCGTTAAGTATTTTTTAACCAACAAAAAAATTCTTTTTTTTTTAAATTTCAGTGATAAAATATAACTTAAAAAAATTGTAAATTTTCTAGAAACTACCTTAAGAGTTATATCTGTATTAATTGTAAATTATACAAATATATTAAATGATGTGGAACTACATTCATTTAAATTAAAAAGTAAAAATAAAACCACGATAGCTTTTAAAAACAAATTAATGGCTTTACAAAAATGGCACTTATTTTTTAAGATATTAGCGTTTAGATTAAAAGAAATCTCCTACAATATTACCTCCACTTAAATAAAATTTCATTGAAAACATCCATTGTCTGCTGAAATAAAATCTAAAACCTTCAATTAGAGACTCGAATAATACGTATTCAGGGACTTTCCCCTTTATTCGTCAATAGTAGTTTTCAATTTTCATGTTTAAGTCGAATATTTTGAATTCTACTCGTCTTAATCGTACTATTTATACAGTTATAATGAACAAGTAGGAAAACTAAATTTGGCTTAGACCAAATCTTAAATACCCTCCACATCCATAACGGTGGGCATGGAAAATATATATATATATATATTGCGCCCCCTAGTAGTGTATGTTCTACATATGTATGTTATGCGACTATGCCCATGTTTGACACATCGATGAAGTGGATAACCGTAAATATGCACAAATATGCATCTTAAGCTCATAAGTCAATTTTTGTGACAGATATATAGATTTTTGTCTATTGTGGGCCCATTTTGCCCATTTTAAAAAGCCATCTGCGTGCAAAAAGTAAAAGTGCTTGTACAAAATTTCAGCTCAATATACAAAATTTACGCCCGTGAGAATGCCAAACACAGACAGACACACGGACACACGGGCATACATGTCCAGATCGACTCAGTGTTTGATTCTGAATATATATACTTTGTAGGGTCTCTGACGCCTTCTTCTGGGAATTGCAAACGGAAGAACAAACTTAGTATACCCTCATCATTAAGATGGAGGGCATAAAAATATGATGAAATAAAAATATATAAAAGAAATGTTTTTATAAAATGCACACGTTTTCTTACAAAATTGTATGTGGCAGCTTTAAACTTATTGTTAACTTCACGCATTAACTGTGCTCTAAATCTTTCTCTCCTCTCTCTCTCTCTCTTTTGTGAAGAATAACAAAATAGCTGTTGATAACAGCACTGTCCTAATTCTTCTTAAACTCACACAAAAAATTTTTGTCCATATATGAAATTTTGAAATTTTTATAAAACAATCCAGCGGATATTTGTTATTGTACTTTCGTTAAATAACATATAAATTCAAACTTTTTTCCTTTAACAAATAAAACGTTTTTGGAATAAAGAAGTGTAAAATTATTGCATAGAAACCATGACCCATTCCACTAAGCAAGTAAGTATGAAAGAAAAACAATGTTCAAGAATATGATGCAATAGTCAAAAGTCTATCTAGTACGAATTAGAAGAGTTTTAATTTAATTAATTTTTTTATAAGGGTGTACAACTATTGAATGGCTTTAAAAAATTGACACTATTTGACCAAGGCTTAGGTGCACAATTGCCAGCCGCTTATAAGAAATTCTATAAGGAATGGAAAGAAACACAACCAGCTGCTGTCCATTATATACCTAAGGAAGGTGAATGGGAACGAGATGAGGTCACTAATTTTGTAAAACCCGTGCAAAATGTACCCTTGCCACTAATTGATACGCCAGAAAGTCATGAAGGCATTTGGGGTGGTGAGGCCGTCATCAAGGGTTTTCAAAAGCGTAGCAAATTTCGGCGTCGCGTTCCTCACTTCTGGGTGCCGGTACTAAAGCGTTCAGTAGTGCACAGTGTTGTATTAAATGAGTACATGTCGGTTGTAGTAACCGATCGCACCATTGAAAAGATACACGAATGTCATGGTTTCGATCATTATTTATTAAAGGCAAAGGACGTTTTGTTTAATAAAATACAAATAACATTTAAAGTTTTACTTTGTGGTTCTAGAATTTAGCATGTGACTTGCGTTCAAGGTTGGCTCTAACGTTAAAACGTAAAATATTGCAAGAGTTATTAAAAGGTTGTCCCGCGCATGACGGCAATCCTAGCGAACAGCAACGCATTCTTAACGAGTACAAGTGTTACTTGGAAGGAGTAAGTGGCGTTTTATACACATATATATAAGAATCAAATCAAAAATATTGTCTTGTCTCTGTCCAATCTACTAAGTACACTGCCGAAGAGATTGATTGGTACGGTTACTCATATGGAGAAGCTTTACGTAAACTGCAAGCTCAAATACATGCCGAAAATCCCGTTGTGCCACATAAATTTGAATTTCGCTTACAATTAATTGAACAATTAAAAAAAGCTGGTATAAAATCTATTGGTGATGAGAATTTATCTAATGACAATGATGGCGATCTAGAAGCGTTAACTAAACTGTGAGTTGCGCATTTTTTATACACATTTCTCTTTTATTAATAAAAATTCTTCATATACAGAGAATCAGAGGGCACACCGTCGTCCAATTGGTTGGCAAGAATTAATCCATTTGGTAAAAAACAAGAAACCTAATAGCGCCCTATTACGTGGCTATCGCTGTAGTTTATAAAATTTATAATCAGGCATAACAACAGCACAACTATCGATTTTCACTTCATCCAGTTTTTTTAGTTTGGCGTTTATTACAACAACAAAAAATCAGTAACCCGTCTTTCCAAAAAATATATACTCCAGAGCTGCATTTAAAGAAATTTTTTGTTTTCTTATGTAAGGGAAAATCTTTAATAACTTTTTATAAATGATTTTCGTTTGTACAAGTAAACAATAAGTTTCGATAAATATATAGCTCTAAAAAAACATTTTAAATGTTTCATTCGAATTTTCTTTAATAAAGTATCAAATGTACTTTTTCGAATGATTTTGTGAGAAGGAAAACCGTAATTTTTCTAAACTAAATAAACGAAATGTTTTATAACAGAGTTGCATAATAGTAAGATTTGTTTTGCGGAAATTTAGGAAGAATGTGCAAAAAGTTAAAAGCGAAGCTTACCTTAATTAGGAACTTCAATACATGCGAAGAAAAATAAATGTATTGCATTTTCTTTTCCTTTTTACAGTAGACGGTCTACTTCGACAAGGGTTTATAGAAGGAGTTGTATAATACAGGAGGACAAATTTTGATCGTATTACGTATAATACGCTCAAATCACTTTCGGCTGTGAACGGCGTGAATCGTGCGCACTCTACTATATTTTTTCCACAATGAAGATGCATTAAGAACGCTATATATAAACTAAAATATTAAGCAGCAAAATGGTTTTATTTTAGCGATCGTTTTCTTTCATAGTAATACACAATATTGCAAATTTTACACACATAAATACACAAGTTTTTTACGTTATATTCATTTATTACAGTTGTTTTCATTATTTAGGAAAACGTTCGCTTTTTTAGATGTAAGGAATTTCATTTTGATTTACTATAATGTTGAAGAAAAGTTATTGGAAATATATACAAATAGGAAACATTTAAAGTTTATTTAAAAAGTTGTTATATATAAAAAAAGGGAATTTTTTTTTTACGTTATTTGGTACATATATGAATAGAGATATCTATATTAGGATTTTCTCCATGCCCAACTATACATCCAACTAGTGTGTCGTTTTATATAAGAACCCCATGATTCTGAACCTTTCCCTTCTTTCGAATCCAATACTTTAAGTCTATTGAAAGCTTCAGAAATTTGTTGTCCCATTCTTGAATCCAACTCTTTTATTAAATTATCGGAACGATTCTGTTGATGTATGTGACTGATTATAGCAGCCATCAATGTTAGAAATGAACCGATTAAAGCGCCCATGATACCTAATATTTTTATGAAATTCGTATGATTCTTCTCTTTCTCGTAGCTATCCGTTATAGCTGCTGACAATTCATAGTTTAATAAATGCTGCTCCTCTACATCGATTTTTGTATAAGCGTCCATTAATAACTTCTCCTTTTCGATTAGCTACAAAAGTAAATGAACAAGATAGAAAAATTCGGTGGCATTAAATTGTTGCGTATATATTATTATTCAGGCCATTATACCCTGCATCACCCTGTGGAAAAGGGTATAAGTTTATGCGGATGTTTGTAATTCCTAAACGGCAAATGCCACTGTTATGCACACATAACACACACACGTAGCTTATATTTTGTGATAAGCGATAACCAATAACATACAAGCACAAGCAATCCCTTTTGAATTGTTTGTGCGGGAAATTCCCTTTTTTAATTTTTGCTTATCATGGAAATTCCCAGAATTAGTTATATGATAAAATTATCTAATTCTTCAGGATAATGTTCGTCTTCATTTGCCTATATAAGACGTGGAGTTTTTCTCTGACATTATTCAGTTGTCTGGTTCGTCTTGCTGTGTGCACATTATTATAATATTAGCACTTATATCATATCCTTTGTTAACTAATTACTTAAATAAATAAATCTATATTGTTGCAAACACAACAGCCACACTCATCTTCAATTATACCGATCGATTCAGAATCAAAATCTGAATCGATTTAACCACGTCCGTCTGTTCGTTTGAACGTCTGTCCTCGTGTCTGTCCATCTGAATTTGTGCGCAAGCTACAGATCGCATTTTTTGAGATATTTCGATGAAATCTTGTACAAGGACATATATTGGCCCAAAGGGGAACCCTATTGAAAATAGACCGGATTGGACCAATTTTAAAACCCCTCCCCATATGATATCCTATTATATTTTGAGATATTCCGATGAAATTTGGTACAAGGACATGTATTGGCCCAAAAATAAACCCTTTTAAAAATGGACCCGATTGCACCATTTGTAGAACCCCTCTCTTTATAATTTTTTTTTTTTACATCATAAACAAGCAAAAAATAAAAAAGTTTCTGACTTATGTATCATTTTGAAATTTTTGAAAATACAAGTAGGTATAGAAAAATAAGTAGTAGTAATAATAGTATTGTGCGATATATAATTTTTTAAAGGTACAATTTTTTCGAGGTATGTTGAGATTTTTGTTTATTGTGGGCGTCTCTCTCAACCGATTTTGCCCAATTTCAATACGGAACAGCGAAATTGAACTAAGAATACGTCTGCAAAGTTTCAATTTGATATCTCAAAAAAATTACGACCGTGAGAGTGCAACACACGGACACACGGACGGACATGTCTCAAACGATTTCTCTTGTCGTGCTGATTAAGAATATATATGGTTTGTGGGGTCTACGAGGCTTCCTTCGATGTGTTGTAAACGGATGATCAAAATGAATATACCCTCTTCCCTAAGGTGGAGAGTATAAAAAAGAGACACTTAAAGAATCAAGTTATTGGGGGTACTACTCACTTCAATTTCTTGGCGTGTCAAGTGTAAATATTTCTCTGGCGATCGACTGTTCGCTACTTTCATATCCCGATATATATTACTTAAATCTGTTCTCACTTCATCCAACTGTTTCATTATGGCACGTTTTTCGTTGCGTTTTGCAACTAATTTATTCTATTTATAGGACAAAGATTATAATTTTAGTGTTGTTGTTGTATAATGGTCAAGATGTTCATGTCCATCTTACCTTAACTTCATTAACATACTTCTGGGACAAACGCACCTCCTTCATAAGAGTAAATTCTTCAATTCTATTTAGTATTGTCTTAACAAATTCTTCTGGATAATAATTTAACGTACTATTGTCATTATACATATGTCCACTGCTTGCATTTTCCTTAATTTTAAACAATACTTTTTTAATAATGTGCCCAGGTCGTGTTTTTATATCATGTTGTTCTCTAACTGTTTCCACTGTAGATTTTGCATCATTTTCCAAGCAGGGCAAACTCTCATTCTGATGTGGTACAATATTAGAAATGTTATTTTCACTTACAGCGCTTACATGAGTGACATGTTCTTGCTGTTTTTTCTTATAAAGCGTGCAGTATTGGAATTGATGTTTAATCTTAGAACGAAACATAATTAAGATTCGTTGCTGAATACTTTAAGTAAATTACTATTGTAAAGGAAAAAACAAGTGTAGTCCTTTATATATTTGTATCATCTGTATAATAACGGTATTGCCAGTGGAGGATTTTATATGTGAAGTCTGCAAAACCAACTTTGTATGACAGAGTTCGTTTTAATTTGGGTATAACGGGTTCAACTCAAGTAGAATGTTAAGAGTTTAATAAGGGTATTTTTTGGGAACTCTGTAAAATAAACGTTTGTTATCATTTGGAACTTATGATTGTTTTATTTATTATATAGAACAATTTTTCATCACTTGCGGATTTATTAATAATTATTGAATGTCTTTGTTTAAAGTTAATCACACATTAAATTCTTCACTTATTTAAAAATACATTTCCTTTTACGCTAAAGAGAGCAACAAAAACTACATGCGAGCCCTCTGTAATTTGGGAATTACGGTTACGTACTCGTGTAAAACGATGTTTTATTAATTTCAAGACCTTTAATAAATAATGCAACTGCTTTATCAAATTACAAAATATAAATAAAATGTCTAAACCTATAACATTTGTTACTGGTAATGCCAAGAAATTAGAAGAATTTGTCGCCATCTTAGGACCAACATTTCCTCGTAAACTTGTCTCACAAAAGGTCGACCTTCCCGAGCTACAAGGTGAAATCAATGAAGTAGCTATTAAAAAATGTAAAACGGCTGCTTGCCAAATAAATGGACCGGTGGTAGTAGAAGATACGAGCCTCTGTTTCAACGCTCTCAAAGGATTACCAGGTAATTAAACAAATAAAACAAAATTATTTATATTTTATTTTTGTTATTTAGGTCCTTACATCAAATGGTTTTTGGAGAAACTACAGCCGGAAGGTTTACATAAGTTATTAACGGGCTGGGAGGATAAGTCGGCTCAAGCGATTTGCACGTTAGCCTTTACAGAAAGTCCTGCGGAGGAGCCGTTATTATTTCAAGGCATAACTGAAGGCATCATTGTGCCACCACGCGGTTCCAGAGATTTCGGTTGGGACCCCATATTTCAACCTAACGATTACGAGTTAACATATGCCGAGATGCCCAAAGAAGAGAAAAATAAAATCTCACATCGATTTCGTGCTGTAAATGCTTTTCAGCAACATTTCCAAGCGTAACTTCGATTCTAAAGAATTGGTTGTACACAATATGTAGTTAATTAAGATTACATTTAATACATGAAAAATTTTTATATATCGTCCAAATATGTATAGATCAAAAGTTATATTATAAAAAATGTTTCAAAGGAATCTCAAAGTTTTGTTCTAGTTTTGTTTTTTTTCATTTTTATTATTAATCGGCTTTTTTGCTTCTGCCTCTTCGGACTGTTTTAGCGGACGCGGTTTTCTTGACACTACCGCGTTTGGACGCTTCAGTTTTATTCCAATAATACAACACTTGAGCTGCAATGACGCCATTAGCAAAAGTGGAGGTACAGAATGTCGTAACCATCATGGGGTCACCGGTTTCTTGGACAGAGGTAAATATACGAGCCAACGATCCGGCAAACAACAAAAACATTGTGGCAGCTGATAGTTGTCCGGTAGAACTATTCCTATAATTAGTCCAAGCTTGTGATAATTTTCCCACCAACAAAATGGGAATGTTCACTTTCTGAGCTGCTAATAAAACAGTCAGCGGTGTCAGCCCCGAACATAATACATAAACTGCTACTGCATAAAACCCACAAAACAATGAAGTTTTGACATAAGCCCCGCTATAGTATAGAACTAAAGCGGCAATCAATGCTGTTTGCAAAGCTAAAAATGTATTATCGCCCCAAGCACTGAACGGATAACCTTTCACATAATTATATGACATGTGGAATGTTATGGCTGTCAAATCCAATAGTACGGATATCAAGTTGATGCCCTCACCAGATTTATTATTGTAGATTTTCAACACTTGAGGAACCTTCACCAGAAGGGAGCCGGCAATTATACCCACCCCCAAACCTTTACTTAATATAGCCTTGAAGCAGGGCACTAAAAATGAAAGAAAATTTTTCTTTACACATGAAATTTTTTTTTTTTGCAATAAGCTCACCATCTAAAAAATTATGTTCCAAAATATAATTGTCGTAGCATTTTTCACCCATCACAAATGAAGCTGCAGTTTTTAATAGATCAGCCATTATATATTTTTTATTAAAAATTTTCGTTTTTCTTCGCAACGTTGTCTTCGATTTTTTTATATCGTATAAAAAAACTTCAAAGCCAACAGATAAAAATACAAAAAACAAACAAGTAGAAAACTAAATTTGACTAAGGCTAAATCTTAAATACCATCCACATCCACAACGGTGGTCGTGGCAAAGATATATATATATATATATTGCATCCTCTAAAAGTGTACGTATTACGTATCAGCATGCAAGTCTACTTTTACGTTGAATATGTTTTTTTGTAAATTGGGGGCGTGTCTGTTATCCGACTATGTTCATTTTTGGCACGTCAGTCAAAGGGATAACTATGTATACGCGTACCAAATTTCAAGGTTCTAGGTCAACTTTTGTGGCAGATATATAGATTTATGTCGATTGTGGGCGTGTCTGTACCTGTATTCTACCACGCCCATTTTTGGCGCATCGATGGATGGGATAACCATAAATATACGCACCAAATTTCCTTTTCTGGCAATATAAAGATTTTTATTGATTGTGGACGTGTCTGTTATTCAATCATGCCTATTTTTGGTACATCGATGAGTATAATATTTATAGCTAAATAAACAAAATTTCAAGTTGCTAGGTCAATTTTTGTGGCAGATATATATATTTTTATCGATTGTGGGCGTGGATCTTGTCCGATTTTGCCCATTTTAAATAGAGATCTGCGTGCAAAAAGTCTAAGTATCTATACAAAATTTCAACGCAATATCTCAAATTTTTTGCCCATGAAAATGCCAACAACAGGCAGACATATGAACATACATGTCTAGATCGATTCAGTTTTCGACGCTGATCAAGAATATATATACTTTGTAGGGCCTCTGACGCCTCCTTCTGGTTGTTGCAAACGGAAGAAAAAAACCTAGTATTATCCCCCATCTTATATGGACCATATAAAAAAACTAGCCGCTACACCTTCTCAGCAGAAAACATGGTATTCATGTAGTAAAATGCAAAATTATTAAACCACAATTTAACGCTATAACTTATATATTATATATAATACCTTCATAGAGAGAGAACCTGTTGTGAATTTCACTGACTAGCCTTTTTTATTATAGAACACAGGTTTTTTTTTGAAAAAAAAAAAAAAAAACGCAGATGGGTGAAAATTCGTTTGGCCATTAAAACTAAATATATTTGCCAAATAATTGTATAAAAATTATAAAACAATGGCTTTTTTTGAAACTCAGCAACCAACTAATGAATTAAATCATTTAACAAATGAACAAAATGGTGAAATAATGACCAATAGTAATGGTGAAAAACGGGTGGCTTTAGTCACCGGCATTACAGGACAGGTACATTAAGTTATGAAAAATAAAAAATTAAAAATTTTATATAAAAAAAGTGTTTTACCGTACAGGATGGTTCTTATTTGGCTGAATTTCTATTGAAAAAAGGTTATGAAGTGCATGGCATTATACGAAGGGCCAGCACCTTTAATACTACACGCATTGAACATTTATATGCCGATCCAAAGGCACACAAAGGTGGTCCTATGACTTTACATTATGGTGACATGACTGACAGCAGTAGTCTGGTGAAAATTATCAATTCCGTTAAGCCACAAGAAATCTATAATTTGGCTGCACAATCTCATGTAAAGGTGTCTTTCGAATTGAGTGAATATACAGCCGAAGTTGATGCCTTAGGTACTTTACGTATATTGGATGCTATACGTACTTGTGGCATGGAGAAACAAGTGAAATTTTATCAAGCTTCTACGTCAGAGTTGTATGGTAAAGTGGTGGAAACACCACAAAATGAGCAAACACCCTTTTATCCCAGGTCACCTTATGGTACCCAAACTATTTGTTCTAATGTTCTCTTATAAATATATAAATATTTTATTTTGTAGCCTGTGCCAAAATGTATGGTTTCTGGATTGTTGTTAACTATCGCGAAGCATATAATATGTTTGCTTGCAATGGCATTTTATTCAATCATGAGTCACCCCGTCGTGGTGAGAACTTCGTTACTCGCAAAATCACCCGTTCTGTGGCTAAAATCTACTTAAATCAATTGGAATACTTTGAGTTGGGTAATCTTGATTCCAAACGTGATTGGGGTCACGCTATGGATTATGTCGAAGCAATGTGGATGATGTTGCAATGCAATGCACCCGGCGATTATGTTATTGCGACTGGGGAAACTCACAGTGTACGTGAATTTGTAGAAGTTGCATTTCGTTATATCGGCCGACAAATCGTCTGGCAGGGAGAGGGTAACAATGAGGTGGGCATTGAACAGGATACTGGTATTGTCAGAGTGCGTGTAAATCCGAAATATTTTCGCCCTACTGAAGTGGACTTGTTATTGGGGGATGCCTCCAAAGCCAAACGTGAATTGAATTGGTCACCAAAGGTGTCCTTTCATGAGTTGGTTAATGATATGATGTCAGCGGATATAGAATTAATGAAAAAGAATCCCATAGCTTAACAGTAGCTTTAGTTTAGTAAATATGTTAGTTGTTTCTATTCTCCATGCATGTATTTAAATCTATGATCAAAGCACAAATATGAAATTTTTTTTCTATATTGCATTTCTTAAGTTTAATTTCTAGTATTTTGTAGTAGTTTATATAAATATTGTATTAATTTATCAATGTAAGTTTTAATAGTAATTATAATTCAAAATAAATAATATTAAACTATGCATTGAGAAAGAAATGCATTAAAATTTATTACAAATTTCAACAGCTATTGATTATAAATAAATTATATGAAACAGAGCAGCAACAAATCTGCGTTTAAACAGCAAAGTTAATTTTAAAATACAATCAAAAAAGAACAATTGTGTTGAAGATTTTATGAATGTGGAAATTAACGGTAAAGTCCATAAATAAAATCTAATTCTGAATTCCCAGAATATAATAATTAGATGTTTTAATTACTGTTCTTTTTTATACAGCATTACCGTAATAAAGTTAATCCCGTTTCGTACTATCCGTGCACAGTTGCTAACTTTTCTCCCAAATCATACCGCGGTACTAACAGTAAGGGAACGAGAGAAAATTACAAAGAATTCATTTGCATTTACATTTTGTGCATTTTGTGCATTTTGTGCATTGTAACAAAGGAAATCTATTGCATCTAATAAATCAATTTTACACCAAAAAGCACTTCTTGTGCTTAATACACACACGTTTTTTTTATATTTACCAAATGAACTAAATTTATTTAAATTTATAGTAGTATACAGTAGAGATTGAACCATAAGAGAATGTGCATTTTTAATTAATGAAAAAAAGCACAATCATAAAAATTAAAATATTGAAAAAAAGATGTAATAACACATTTATTAAAATAATACAACAAGAAAAGTGACGAAGGAGTTGCTGAACAATCAACTCATATCTTATCTCAGTCAGCAGTGCAACAGTCAGCATGGTGGATAGAAATCGCATTGATACTACACCAACTAGAGTGACAATGGTGTCAACCAATGGTGAGACAGCCGCCAATTATCCCAACTGGGTAAATATTTAATATTTTAATCAATGTCTTATGTAGACAATTAAAAAAATAACTTAATAACTTATTCTTTCGATTAGATCGGTTTCATTTTTATTTTTAATATAATTGTGGGTACCGGCGCTCTAACGTTACCAGCTGTCTTCGCTAAAGCCGGCTGGTTGCTTAGTCTAATTGTGATCATATTATTGGCAACCATTTCATATATGACGGTAACATTTATGATTGAAACAATGGCGGCTGCTAATGCTGTAAAAACGTGGCAAAATTTACAGGTTCTTAAACGTTGTTACGATGTAGGCACCCTTTTATCTTCTTTTTATGTATATGTGCATGTGTGGGTGTATATAAGAAACACCCACCATAATTGAACCGTTCAGTGCACACATTGATTAACTCCACTTTTTGAAAAATCTTAAATTTAGGTATCAAAGCACTGGGTTTATTATATCATCGCATTTCTCAACTTTTTTTTTTATGGACTTAATCGATGTGTGCACTGAAAGGTTCAATTGTTAATTATATAATTAAGATAAACTAAATGACTGAAGTAGTTGTTCTTCGAATTCAATAGTTCGAATGTTGTGGAGGAAGCAACAAGGATGTAACGAGTTCATCGGTAATGGCTCAAGAGCTTAGTGATGAAATTGATGATCCTGAAGCCTCCCTCTTGCCAACAGAACCTAATGGAAATACTACTCGCACACCAGGTGGCCCTTTTTATGCTCAGCAATCTATACTAATGTATTATCATTTGAATAAGAAATTCGAAATGGGTGAAATGGCTGCATTGTTCTTCAATCGGTTTGGACATGTCGTGTTCTATTTATGTGTTTGCATTTATTTATATGGCGATTTAAGTATTTATTCAGCTGCTGTAGCAAAAAGTCTACGTGATGTGTTTTGGTAAATATTTAAACTCTTTTTATTGAACAATTTTATTAATTGCTTTTTATAGCATGTCATGATTTTCATAAATAAGCTAATTGAGCACAAGCTGCAATATTATAGGATGTATATCAGTAGTATTTATTAAGAGAGTTTATAAAGTAATGCAGTAACAGTTATTTGTACTCGTTCGTGAAATAATGAGAAAGTCGAAGAATGTACTTATTTTGAAAGAACTAATGAGTACAATAAATTGTAAATTTTTAATAATACAGAAAATTTTTCTCTTCTTATAGTGATCATTTCAATAGCACAGAACCATCAAATGTCACTACAATCACAACCACAACCACCAACCCCAACGACAACAATAATAATAATTTAAATTTAACTATTGAATCTTCGAATCTGGCAACCAGCAGAAATGAGACAGATGAAGATGCGATAACACGCTGTTGGCAGCATCACACATTAACCCGTTTAAATGTTTATCGCTTATTTTTGGTGGGCTTTGTAGCTTTATTCGGACCATTTGTAGCGTTTAGTGTACAAAAAACAAAATACTTGCAAATATTTACAGCATTCTATAGATGGTGTGGTAAGTTTCAGATAATTTTTTTTTTGCAATTTTTATAAAATAAAAAATAATTAAAAAATAATTTTTTTATACCCTCCACTTCAGTGATGAGGGTATACTAAGTTTGTTCTTCCGTTTGCTACACCCAGAAGGAGGCGTCAGAGACCCTGAGTTGATTTAGACATATATTTTTTTTTGCAGTAGGAAAGCATCGAGAGCCGGACGTGCGGAACTCTAATCCGCTAAAACCACCTTTGCATCAATTCCCTTGTCCCTGCGGTACTACCATGAGGTTTCCATCACATTGGGGGATTGCCGGTGACGCGACGTAACACTAGACGACCTAAGACAATCGTATAGGAAGGAGGTTTTCGCAAAATGCATGGCAACACTCCAAACCTCAAAAAACTACCCTTAAAGAGCAAGTCCAACGATCTGATGTAAAGAAATAAATAACGATCCTAACCGCAAATTGTACGAATTCTGCAATGAAATCGAATTCAACAGGATAGTTCATAATACCGCAATTATCCACTGCGTATTTCTCCATTGGTTGTTCTACGCTTGCAGAGGACGTTTGAAGCGTAACAACTAATTTTATCCTAGTTTGTTGTGGACTCCAACATTATATCGATGGCAACGGTTATTGCAGCACCAACACCATTCTCAGCTTCTCTACGCTCGTTAAAGAAGCGGGGACATGTTAAGAATACATGTTCCGCGCTTTCGACGAAGTTTCTATCACAACCCGGGCAAAAGGGATCCTCATCATGTCTAAAGCGATGAAGGTATGCTTTAAAGCAACCATGGCCACTTAACAACTGCGTGAGATAAGAATTTATCTCACCGTGTTTCCTGCTTATCCATGGGTCCAGGCGAGGAATGAGCATATATGTCCATCGCCCTTTGTTTGAAGTGGACCATCTGCTTTGCCATTCAAGCATACTGATCTCTCTAGCCATGTTTCGAGCATCGCCGCGGTGTTCACGTTCGCCTTGAGCTATTACAGATTCTTCCTTGATAAGAAGGTCTATTGCAGTCATTCCTGCAATGACAATAGCTGAATCATCTGAGACGGTATGAAAAGCGCTACAAACACATAATGCAGCGAGCCTATACACCGGTTCTAAAATTTTCCGATAGAATTTATGCCTCAAAGCGTCGGCCCAGCTTGAAGCCCCATACAGCAGCGTGCTTTTTACTACCTCCATTAAGACACGTCGCTGAGGATACTTCGGTCCCTTTGTATTTGGCATAATACGCAATAGAGCCGCACAAGCTGTGCTGGCCTTATCCCTAATATGCTCTAAATGGTTTTTAAAGGACATTCTAGTGTCTACTATTATACCTAAATATTTAAGAAAGGAAACCGTTTCAATATGAAACTCTCTCACCCTTATAACAGGCCTCTGTTTTGTGGTCAAACCTTCCTACGACAGCCATGCTTGCACAGATCTTATAGCAGCGTTGACTTCTCTTTCGATCTCATCTTTTTTTTTATTAAATAACCATCCACTCAGGGGATGACCCCTATACGTGCAAGCACGGTGGTGGCTAGAAGGGATTAGAGGGAGTTTGTGTTTGTGTACATTTGTTTTGAGTTTGCGCACACTAGGCATGGTGGGAAATACCTCCGGAGGTGGGAGGTTCCAGAGGCGAACACCCCGGTTGAAGAACGAACCTTTTCTGTAATGTGTTGTGCGATACGCCGGCAACTCCATAAGGAATGGGTGAGATCAGTGACCACTACTAAAGGGTTTCAGCGGAGGACAAATCTCTTTTATCTCTCTAGAACATATGCCATAGAAGTACCTGTACATAAACAAAAGCACTTTTAGCTTTATCGATATGCCAAAAATTGCCCTATTCGGATTACAGACACGCCCACAATCAATAAAAATCTTTATATCTGCCACAAAAGTTGACCTAGGAACTTGAAATTTGGTACGCATATACGTAGTTATTTCACCCATTGATGTACCAAAAATGGGCATGGTCGGATAATATACACGCCCACAATTTACAAAAAACCATATTCATCGTAAAAGTATTCTTGCATACTGATACGTAATGCGTACACTATTAGAGGACGCAATATATATATATATATATTTGCCACGCCCACCGTTGTGGAGGTGGAGGGTATTTAAGATTTGGCCTAAGCCAAATTTAGTTTTGTTTAAATTTAAAAATAAAAAAATTAAAATCAATTTTTTTTTAAATTAAACATTACATTTTTTTACAGCATTTACTTTTATGATCTCGATTGCTATAAAGCTACTCATAACGGATGGTGTTAAGGGTCATCCTATGGCTATTAATTTATTGGGTTTACCGAGTCTTTTTGGTGCTTGCGTTTATTCGTTTATGTGCCATCATTCATTGCCCAGCTTATTAGCACCGATACGTAACAAGAAGGATGTAAGCGGTATACTGGGTGCTGATTATTTAGTTATCTGCTTATTTTATATACTTTTGGCTATGACCGGCATATTTGCCTTTGACACATTGGATGATTTATACACTTTGAACTTTATACCCGATCAAGGTGATGATTTTAGTTTTCGTGCTGAACTTTTAATAATTATTGATTATATTTTGGCATTATTTCCGGTATTGACATTATCCGCCAGTTATCCCATTATAGCCATTACCTTGCGCAACAATTTACAAACACTATTTTTGGATACGAGCCGTTACGATACCTACAATTTATTTATACGGCGTATTTTATTTCCCTTGGTGGCTGTACTGCCACCTCTCTTTATAACATTCTTTACCGAAAGTGTTATTAGTTTGGTGGCTTTTACTGGCACCTATGCTGGCACTAGTATACAATTTATTATTCCCATAGTTTTGGTATATTATGCACGTTGCACTTGTCGTGAACTTTTGGGCAGTGGTGTCATCAATAACTTTCAAAGTCCTTTTCGCAGTAATTATTGGTTGGTCTTTGTCTTTTTATGGTCTATAGGCTCTCTTATATTGGTAACGGTTAATTTGTTTATAGAACCTCAAGCCTAGACCCTTAAAACAACTCTAACTGAGAATATAAACTGTTAAGCACAATAATAAGAATAAGAATAACAAAGGAGTCTTCCTTATTATAGTAATAGTTAGAGCTCTCTAGAGTGTACTAATTTAGCTGCAACCATCCAGAGATTACCTTAAATTTCTTTCCGTATAACTCACTCTTTCATTAACAATCTTCTCAAGCAGAAAATATTAATGAAAACAATTATATTTTTTTTCCTAAAGTTACTTCCTCACCATATATACGAAATACTCTTATACAGAATAATTAAAGCATAAAGTCTAACCACAATTAACAATAACAATATTTACTTATAAATGCGAGAATTCGTTTCTAATTAAGAAAAATGAAAAATGTACTCATATTTAAAATGGTACTCATATACAGTTGAACACAAGAGATTCAATTTTTTTCATATATACGAGAATATAAAAAAAATGAAATTTAAAATTCATTGCTATGTATGTATGACTATTATTGTAAATATTGATGTAAAGTTTATTTGAGTTAAATAAAGTTTGGTTTGTGCTAAAATCAAGTGTACATTTAAAGTAAAGTATTCCCACTTCTCTAAACTGTTGTATTATCTAATTTCAATACATTTATGTAAACTTTATTTTTCTAAATTCTTTGTTACTTAACCCTCTTTTTAATTATATATTGTTTAAATTTTTCAATTCAATTACGAACTGAATAAAGTATCTAAATACTGTTGAAATTTAGTTCGAACATCCGTTGCCGTACTAGGTGACAAAAAAAATGAATTTTTTTCTGAAATCACTACAATGTTAAAAATGTGTTGTTAACAAAATAAATAAAAAACAAAACAATACATTAAACTTTAGAACAGTATTTGCAACACACAACGGCCAAGTAAAGGGTCAGGCATTATTAGTACGGCTCTGAATTCTTAGTAAAAGCTTTGCAAAAAAAGGAAACATTTTTGTGGCTTTATTACATAAAACAGGTTTTAATGGGTAGATTTGAAAATAAATTACACAAAAATAAGAAGAATACAAATAAACAAAATTTAGGCGACGTCTCTGATTCCAATGTTGAAAAGTGTTGAAGAATGTGTATGATGTGATGTTTGTATGCATTCGATATATATATATATATACTCGTATATGCGTTTTTAGTGGACAACAAAACTCTAATCATCATTCAGAGTAATGTGTATATTGGCTGATGGATGTAAACCTATTTCCTTTAATGTGCGTAAATCATGTTCCGCTTCAAGGGTTTTCCGCGGAAAAGCGCAAATCAGTTTGTAACCTTTTTTCGTTATATGCGGCTGTGCTTGATTAATGTATGTGTGCAATACTTTCACCAGAGTGTCAGAAGGCCAACGCAATTGAACAACTTCATCGGCACCATTCGTATTTAAAAGTCTCAACTTTAACATTGTCAGCTCCTGGGTGGCTGAACCCAACTGTTGTTCATAGGAAGTGCTTTCATTGCTTTCACACACACTCTTTATATCATCCTCCACAAATTCTTCAACATTGCTATCTATATCACTACCACCACCACCGTCAACTGGCATCCACAAATCATCATGATCCGTGCCATCATCGCCCTGTATCGAGGACGATGATGATTTATATGTGACACCATTCGTACCATTTTCTCGTATCGAATTACGTATAGCCAAAGCAATTTGTTCTTCTTCCGATAATTCCAAAATTTTGTTACATTCCTTGTAATTGGAGCTGGAGGTGCTGGCGTCTTCGTCAGCATGATTGCCAATATTGTTGTTGTTATTATTTTGATTACCTTTGCCATCGCTTTCCAAGTTAATGGCGTTATTGGTTCGTTTAGCCGAAGAGGACGCAGAAGATGACGTTGAAGCTGACATTTCATGATTAAAGTCTTTATGTACCAATAGAAATTTATTTAGTTCGGGCAGTATATTGGAGTGTTTGGGATTAATTTTCTTCCACATCTCTTCACCAGTACGAGGATCTATAACACATAAATATGGCAATTTGGTGCAATGATAAAAAGCAACAAAACGTCGACCTTCAGATGAATCAACATCGACCTGGGAATAGATACGTTACAGTTATTGGATATTTTATAATATAAATATAAAACAAATTCAATTTTTTTACATACTTGCCACAACAAGAACTGACGTTTTAATAGTTTCCTTAACGCCTTATCGGGCCATACATCGCGATTTAATAGTTGCGAATCGAAATTATCACTCTGCACATTAACCAACAGCCATCTTTTCCAAGCTTCAGCTCTCGAACGTGCAGCCTGGAATGTTCCAGCAAAGGCTATATCAGTCGGTGGCCGATACAAGTCCTCCAAACGTTTACGTTTCGGTTCTATATCATCTAAAGTCGTTACAGTCGGTTCACGCGGATAACGGCTAAAGCGGGAACGACTATTGGGAGATTTCTCATAAACACTCTCTACCGCGTTAAAGTCACTAGTTGTTGCTTGTTGCAGTTCTTCTTCCATTAATGCTCCCTCTCTAGCAAAATCCCTCAAAGGGCATACTTTTACACGGCGCGTTTGTTGTGACAAACGTCCACCTGCGGCAGTGGTGGTGCTGGTGCTGGCTGAACTAGACGCTGCATTAGAGTAGAAATTATCATCATTGGGGCCAACTAATTGTTCTCGTATGGGTGCAATGGGTGCGCGTATATCGTCATCATCGGTTATGGGTGCATGACCAGTGGACATCTCATCAGGCACATTTACATTTGCTGGCAGAGCATCATCATTAACATTGACACCACCACCAACGCCACCGGCGACACCCTCAAAAAACAATGCTATAGCAGCCTCCAAGTCATTGTTGCAAGCAGCTAATAAATGCTTTGCTTCTGCTACGCTGCACGCTGACTCTGTTACCTCAACAACACGTTGCACTAAATCAGCTGGTGGCTGCGACATATTTCTCCAACCTTTACACCGTATATATTAATTTTTCTCTCCAAAAATAAATTTTTCCTTTGTTTAACTTGAAATTTTTTCAATCGCATTGAATTTATTAAAAAAGAAAAAAAAAAGAAAATTTTCCGCATTAAACAAAGGTCTGTCTCGTTTGAAATTTAAGATATTTAAAAAAAAGTACAAGAGAAGTGTACGACATCTGGAAAAAAACTACTAATCATCATTTGAAAATTCATTGGGAGAGAGCTGCCATTTTGAATAACTTGACAGTTGTATTAAAATTATAAACAATCAAAATGTGTTTCTTTAAAAATAACACATTTATATAATATATTTTATTTATTAAAATAATATATCATAAATTATTAATTTGATTAATTTCAATAATTTATGCCCGTTTTCTTGCCCTTCCACTTATAAAATATTATATATAAAATAAAAAAAGAAAAACAACTGCTAAATAGTTTTTCTCTACACACATAACAAAAATTAATAATTATATAAATCATTTTACTTATATTTTTGCATGGGTAAACCGCTTTTGGGGTTGGCCGAGGGTTAAAAATGAAGCAGCAAGAGTAATTGCTCATTGAAAGTCGAAGAGAACGGCTGTGCTGTGTGGTGTGTCGCTTTCAATGTAATTTCTTTGGTTATAAAATTGCAATCTTGTAAAAATGAATATCGAAAAATACTGAAATAGTGTGGAAATTATTGTTGAAAAATACATAAATCTAATAATAAAACAAAGAAGAAATTGAAAACGAATGAAAAACAATAATAAAAACGCCGCCAGCCTAGTTAGTGATTATGAATTCGTAAAAAATTGTACTAATTGTATATATGTGTGTAATGGAACAGAAGTTGATTATATAGAGAGTGTGTACTCAAATGAGCGAAAAAAAACGAGAAGAAACTACAGGCACGGACTTCAAAAGTAAATAAGAGAAGTGATTTATTTATTTTGTTGTGTCGTTTTTAATAATAATTATAACGTTATATATTTATAAATGATGAACTTTAGCACTTCGTTGTGTTGGTTTGTTAATTAGTGCAATATTTGGAGTAATTCAATAAAAATGGTTTCGCTTATTAAAAATCAACTGCTGAAACATTTATCAATGTGAGTATTCCGCCACATATACCTCTCTGCCTTGCATTCTACTATATTCTGTTAAAAAAGAACCAACAAAAAAAAAACCAAACGTAGAAATTTATTTAATTAATTAAGCGTCATTCTTTTGTACCATACATGTAAATATATTATATTCCCTTCCCTCTATGCTGATAGGACGGAAGTTTATAATATGCATTCAGTTTGTATGGCTTTGCAATTGTAGGGTGATTTATTGCCTCATATTGATAGTAACAAAAGTAAGTTAAACTGCGTTATCTCAGTTAATTTACGCTAATATATAAAGCAAAGGATTTTGTTTTTGTACCCTGCACCACCCTCTGGAAAAGTGTATATTAAGTTTATGCGGATGTTTGTAACTCGTAAACGGCAAATGCCACACCCACCTTCAGTTATACCGATCGATTCAGAATCTGAATCGATTTAACCATGTGCGTCTGTCCGCCTGTTCTCGTGTCTTTCCATCTAAATGTTTACGCAAGTACGCAAGTTACAGGTCGCATTTTTTGAGATATTTTGATGAAATTTGGTACAAGGACATGTATTGGCCCAAAGGGGAACTCTATTGAAAATGGACCGTATTGGACCATTTTTAGAACCCCCCCCATATGAGGTCCTATTATTTTTTGAGATATTTCGATGAAATTTGATACGCGGAAAAGCATTGGCCCAAAAATAAACTCTTTTGAAAATGGACCGGGATGGACCATTTTTAGAACCCCTCCCCATATAATTTTTATACCCTCCACCTCAGTGATGAGGGTATACTAAGTTTGTTCTTCCGTTTGCAACACCCAGAAGGAGGCGGCAGAGACCCTACAAAGTATATATATTCTTGATCAGCGTCAAAAACTGGGTCGATTTAGACATGTAGGTCCGTGTGTCCGTGTGTTTGTCTGTTGTTGGCACTCTTACGGGCGTAAATTTTGAGATAGTGAGCTGAAATTTTGTACAGGCACTTTTAGTCTTTGCACGCAGATGGCTTTTTAAAATGGGCAATATCGGTCAAGAGCCACGCCCACAATCGACAAAAATCTATTTATCTAACAAAAAATATGAGCTACAAACTTGAAATTTGGTATGTACATCTACGAATATTAGCTTCATCGCTATGCTATGCGAAGTGGGCGTATTCGGATTACAGACACGCCCACAAATAATAAAAATCCTTAAATCTGCCACAAAAGTTGACCTAGGAACTTGAAATTTGGTACGCGTATACACAGTTATCCCATTAATTGACTTGCCAAAAATGGGCGTGGTCGGATAATAGACACGCTTTACAAAAAACCATATTCAACGTAAACGTAGACTTGCATGCTGATACGTAAGACATACACTATTAGAGAGAGCAATATATATATATTTGCAACGCCCACCGTTGTAAAGGTGGAGGGTATTTAAGATTTGGCCTAAGCCAAATTTAGTGTTCTTACTTGTTTTTATATGGGAAGGGGTTCTAAAAATGGTCCGATCCTATCCATTTTCAAAAAGGGTTTATTTGTGCGCCAACGCATTTCCTTGTACCAAATTTCATCGAAATATCTCAAAAAATAATAGGACCTCTTATAGGGAGGCGTTCTAAAAATTGTCTAATTCGGTCCATTTTTAATAGCGTTCCCGTTTGGGTCAATACATGTCCTTGTACCAAATTTTATCGAAATATCTCAAAAAATGCGACCTGCAGCTTGCACACAAATTTACATGGACAAACGGACATGGTTAAATCGATTTAGATTTTAATCCTGAATCGAATCAGATTTCAATTCTAATTTTAATTCTGAATCGATCGGTATAATAAGTATAATTGAATGTGGGTGTGGCATTTGCCGTTTAGGAGTAACAAACATCCGCACAAAGTCAATATACCCTTTTCCACTTCTACAATTAGAGATCAACTAAAAAAGGTTCGTTTTTTTTTTTAGGGATTTTTAGGGAAAGAAGAACAAGAACTTTTAAATATTTACGAAAGAATTTTGTAAAATTTGGTTACTTTTCTGTTCTTTTCCTCTTTCCCCACCTGCCTGTTGTTATTATTTTATTACGTATTTGCTTAACAGTCACCAATCAATGTAATTATGTCCTGCCATGTGGTAAACTACGTTAGGTTAGGGCGTATACTGTTTGTAATTTGTTTGTAATTCCATCTACAACATTCAGGAGGAGGCGCGTCAGAGATTCTACACAATATATATATTGTTGATCAGCATCAAAAATTGTCCGAGTCGACCTAGACATGTATGTAGATGTGTTTTCGTATGTTCATCTGTTTTTGGCATTATCAAGCCCACCATTTTTATGTAGATGTGTAGTGTATTTAAGATTTGACCTAAGTATATGCTCTGTATGCTAGCGCCGCAAAACTTAGTGCATGAATACAAACGTTTCTAAAGCTTTCCTATTTACTCTGACTCTGCTTTTTATTATACCCTCCACCTCAGTGATGAGGGTATACTAAGTTTGTTCTTCCGTTTGCAACACCCAGAAGGAGACGTCAGAGACCCTACAAAGTACATATATTCTTGATCAGTGTCAAACTGAGTCGATTTAGACATGTATGTCCATATGTCCGTGTGTCTGTCTGTTGTTGGCACTCTCACGGGCGTCTTTGTTTTCCAAATTGGGTCAGTATTTTTGCGTTAAACTTTTCACGGCCGTAAAAATTAATATATTGAACTGATGCACAGACATTCTTAGTCGTTATTTAAAATCGGCAAAAATCGATTCATCTTTCGCAAAAATTTAAATTTGGTACACATATTTATAATATATACCAAATTTGATGAGCCAAAAATGGGCGTAGTCAAATAACAGACACTCCCACAATCGATAAAAATCTATTTATCTGTCACAAAAACTTAGCTATTAAATTGAAATTCTGTATACATATTCATAATTACTTCTTTCATCAAAATGGGCATGGTCGGATAATAAACATATCCATAATTTACAAAAACCAAACTCCACATAAAACGGTACTTGAAGGCCGACACATACACTGTTTGAGCGTATAATCATATACCCACCACGCCTACTCTTTATAGATATATGTGGAGGGTATTTAAGATTTGCCCTAAGCCAAATTTAGTATTTTTACTTGTTCTTTAAAACTTTTTCTTTTCTATTATCTAAAATATTTCCTTCATTATCTATTTCCAATATATTATATATTGTTTCTACTGCCTTAAAGCCAAATCCTGTTAAATTCAATGCCGTATCTTACTAAACATAACTCAGTAGTATATCCTTTCGGAGTATTATTGTTCCTTAGTGACTACATTTAATGTTTATATTGTACTACGCGTCGTTACATGTCGTGATTAGAAATCATTTTTCAAAAGACACCACATCTGCCTTTCGCTGTTTTATATGACAAGTATTTCTTTTTATCAGCTTATTATTTCATTATTTATTATATACAAGTATGCACTTACAGCTTTCTTCTTTTGGAAAAAAGTCTCCTTTCGTTTAGAAAGAAAAAGAATTGAATATTGATTCAATTTGTCTCTAAATGGAGATGACAAGCAAGGAAATGAATTTTGTTACTCCAATCAAAATTGTTGTAATGGTTATAAAGCCAATAGTATTGTGGAATCCTCTAAACCAGCAATTCCCTCCAATACCACTCCCATATTACTTTTATGATATAACTTTATCCAGTGTTGCATTGTCGCGTATTTACTAACCAATAAAGGTTTCCCTTTTTGATTAACGTTAAATTTTATTTTGTATTGTTCTTCACTTTATTGTAACATAAAGCATTTGATAATGGCATTTGTCCTCATTTCCTATGATGTAAAACCGTTGAGACTTATTCAGCGCGAGGGCATTCTCTAAGGGCTCCTTTCTTCAACAATAAATACTTATGTTATAATGTATATTTCTTTTCTACGTTGTATGCTTCTGGATTATATTGCAGAACGGAAATTAATGACCCTAAACGTGAATTATAATTAGAGGATCAAAAATTGTTTTTTCAGCTCGAGATAAAAAAAAAAAAATGTTTTTTTGATAAATTTTAAAAAAGGCAAAACAACTATAAAAACATTTAACATAATTAGAGGATTTCATAAGTTTAAATGAATTTTAATTAAGTTGGAATGTTGCTGGAACAGTATCAAAAGTTGAGTCCATCTAGACATGTATGTCCGTATGTGCGTCTGTTGTTGGCATTTTACCGGTCGTACATTTTAAGCTATTGAGCTGAAATTTTGTACAAACACTTCTAGTTTTTGCACGCAGATCGCTTTTTAAAATGGGAAAAATCGGTAAATAGAAACGCCCCCAATCGATAAAAATTTATTTATCTGCCACAAAAATTGAGCTATGAACTTAAAGTTTAGTATACACATCTATCGTTATCCCATCGCTCGATATGGCAAAAATGGGCGCAGTCGAATAAGAGATACAAATAATCATACACCTACCGCGCCCACTATTGTACATGTGGAGTGTATTTAAGATTTGGTCTAAGCTAAATTTAGTTTTCTTTCTTGTTTTATTTTAATATTCAAAGCGTTGGGAATTCGATTAAATTTTTTACTCCCTTTTACTTATAACAGTTACACAAAAAACCTATCATCGGATAAAATTAATTTGAGCGCATTTCGTGGAGAGGGTGAATTATCCAATCTTCAATTAGATGAGGCCGTACTCACCGAATTATTGGAATTGCCAGCTTGGTTGCGTTTAACTTCCGCCTGGTGTAATCATGTTTTATTTCGTATCAGTTGGACTAAATTAAAAACTGTACCAATTTTTTTGGTAAGTAAGCAATTTATGAAAACCTCCAAAAAAAGAAATGCCACTATTTTTCATTCAATTATTAATAAATTTTTTATTGGTATTTGCAACTAAAAAAAAAGACTCTTGATGAGGTTAACATAATAGTAGAGACTTGTGATCCCCATATAAGACTGGGGCAATCCAATGGCGGTGGTAGCGGAAGTGGTAGTACTACATCATCCGCTTTGCCTCAAGTGCCTCCCGGGAGGTATAGCTTTATACATAAAGTCATTGATGGCATGACCATCATTGTGAATACAGTAAATGTGAAATTCTCAAGTGCCGCCTTTACAGCTTCTGTACAGGTTCGTATTAAAATGTGAAAAAGTGAACATTATTAAAACGTTTTCACTTACGAGTTGTTCATTTGTATAGATGTCCCGAATACGGGTCGAATCGAAAACGCCCAAATGGGCTAATGGTGATTTACGTTTAACGCGCCTTAAAGATCCTCAACGGGGAATTATATTGATATTTAAGGAAATGAGTTGGCAAACCGTTCGCATTGAGGCCAGCTCTACTCAGGATAAATCGTTAACACCGTTACGTTTATTAACCAATCAGGCTAGATGTCGCATAACTATACGCAAACGTTTAGCAAATTGTTCATTATTAGCGTCACGTTTAGTTTTAATATTGGATGATTTGTTGTGGGTATTAACAGATTCTCAATTAAAGGCCGCTTTACATTTCGTCGATTCGTTATCGGGTCTGGTAAAGGCAGCAACTCAGGCTACACAGAAATCAAGTGCCGTCAGAAAATTGGAGGTAAAGTAAAAGTTAAAGTTAGATAACAAAGGATTCGATAAGAAGACCAACGTACCTTTTTACATTTCATTTTATTCCTTTCCTAGACATTACCTGAATATCAGGCTCAGTTGGCTCAACAGCAACCGCGACAAGCGGATTCGGTGCATACAAGTAATAGCCAAAGAATGTTTAATGCCTTCGATGTACGCGAAACGTCGTATCATTTCTTTAGTCAACGGATCGATTTGCATTTATGCGATGACGAGGGCGGTAAGTTTTCCAAATGAAATAGGAATGGTTGTATTTTCTTAATAAAATGATTGGGTACTTAAGAACACGTCGTTACGTCCTACACCTTTAGTATTTGGGTACTTTAGTTCATGAACGGTACTGTTTTAGTACTTAAGTGTGTGAGTAATAATTGCGTAATACTTCAGTATTAGTTTTTTAATCATTTAGTAACAGAGCACTAATATTTTAGTATTTAGGTCTTAATATTTTCGCCATAACATACAGTACTAATATAAGTACTATATATATATATACCCAGCTCCTATATTAGAACATCAATCTTAAACGTCAGTCCTAATGTTTTAGTACGGAAGCATCAATTCTCAATAATTTTTGACATTTTTTATTTTAGTATTCCAAATAATAACGAAGTATTTTAAGTACTAAGCATGCATGTTAAACTATTCCAAATTTAAATAAATCTCTATATTAACTGCCTTTCAGATGGTCGCTCTAGTTATCCGGAACTGAATAAAGGTGGAGCTTTACAAATCTCAGTACAAGCATTCCAAGTGGATTATTATCCTTATCATTTAGCCAAATCGGATCGAACACATTGGGCCAAGTAAGTGATTTTATTAAAAAATCTTAAATCTTCTAAAACACACCTTATAACAGATATCGTGAAGCATCCGCTGCACCAGCATTATGGTTGAAAGATTCATTGAATTTATTTTATGAATCTGTATTAAATCTAAGTCAACCAAATCGTCCATCATCACATGCTCCACTAGAACGCTCCACACCCAATTCACCAGTCACCTTAAATGTAACAGCTTTAGCATCACAATACGCCTCAAATGCAACATCAGGTAGTCGGCAAAGTCCCTCACCATCGACCGGTGGCAATACTCCAACCCAAATGGCAGGCGGCAATGGTGGTGGCGGGGGTTCAGCTGGGTCGGGTCATTCATCGGTTAATAGTTATAATGCACGAATTGATGGATATAAACAAAAATCCGTATTAGATAATTTAGCGAAATTGATGAGTTCATGCGTGATATTACGTATTGAAGATTTTCAATTGTTTCGCGTGACAACGGCTGGCCGCAAACATGTGCCCAAAGAATTTATTTCAGGTAAATAAATTTAGAAATAAATTTATAGAAGCTTCTAATCGACCATTTAATATCCCACACCACTTAATATCGTAACTGTATCGGTAAATGGGAGTCACTGTCGTACAAAAAAGTCAGTTTTTGATATATGCTTATATGGAGAGAGGTTCTAAAAATAATCCGGATCAGGTGCAATTTTGTTACAGCCAATTATTAAACCCTTAAAAACTATTCTTGAGTCAATTTTGTTAAAAAAATTAAGAATTAAGAAGTTTTGCCATCATTATAAAGATATATTATAAAATAGAGCGTTACATGAGGAGTGATGAACCGATGGAGACCATTTTCAAGATTCATCATCCTTAGCCTAAAAATAATACCGGTACTAAATTTCATGAAAAAATATCACTAATATAAAAAAAAACATAGACGGACAGACAGATAAATATGGTACAATCCGTGCAGATTTTGAATCTGATCCTGAGCGGTACAATTAATACAAAATTCAATATTGTATCATCATACTCCATCTTTTACTGAAAATCCTGTCATAACATATAAGTAATTCTAACTTTGTTTTATTACACCATTATCTTCCCTTTACATAACTCTTTCTATATTTTTTATTCCTTATAAATGTGATTTTGTGCGTGTGGGTGTATATGTATATAGCACAACATAAAAGGAAAAAAAAAACAGGTGATTTGTTAAAATTTATAGGTACCTATTTACCTGTACAGATTAGTGTGTTGCTTTTATGTATATAGAATATATGTGCAAGTTATCTATATATTTTTTATTATGATATTAAAAAGTATATATTTAATTTAATCGCTTTTTAGTAGCACTTATCAATACAATTTTATTTTAAAAATCTGCAAAATTTGTTTTCGTATTTCTTTTAATACCCTCCACATAAGGTACTAAGTTTGTTTTTCCGTTTGCAACACTCAGAAGGAGGCGTCAGAGACCCTTTAAAGTATATATATTCTTGATTAGCATCAAAAACTGAGTCGATCTAGACATGTATGTTCGTATGTGTGCCTGTTGTTGGCATTCTCATGGAAGAAAATTTGAAATATTGCGATGAAATTTTGTATGGGTACTATGAGTTTTTGCACGCAGATCTCTATTTGAAAGAACCCGCCCACAATCGATAAAAATCTGTATATCTGCCACAAAAGTTGACCTATAAACTTGAAGAGGCGCCCACAATTTACAAAAAACCGTACTCTACGTAAAACTTGACTTTTAAGCTTATAAGTAATACTTACACTATTAGAGGGCGCAATATATATATACATATATATGCCAAGCCCACCGTTGTGGATGTAGAGGGTATTTAAGATTTGGCCTAAGCTAAATTTAGTTTTCTTACTTGTTACTTCTAAGGATTTAAACTTTTTGATTAAAATAAATGGAATTTTTTTTGTATATAAATATTTTCTATTTTAGGAGATAAGGATCGATACTCCTTTCCGGCCGAAATCCCTATCTTACATATGGAGTTCACATATTTCTATTATCCCGGCGACTTTATATTTCCATGTACGTTTCTATTTTAAAGCTCAGTATAGAGTATACTAAGTTTGTTATTCAGCTTCCAATAACCCTAAACAGGCGTGAGAGACCCTATCATATATATATATATTTTTGATCAGTATCAAAATCTCAATCGCTAAAGATCTGTCCGTTTATTGTTGACTTCCTCACGATCGTATATTATAAGATATTAGGTTGAAATTTTATGTAAACATTTCCAGTTTCTGTACCCAGGTTATTATTTAATTTGGGGGAAATCGGTCAACAGTCACGCCCAAAATATATTCATTGATCACAAAAATTAACCTATGAAGTAAGTATAATTAATACTTCCATCGATTTGCCAAAAATGGGCGCGGTTAGATAACGGACAAGTTACAATTTATAGTAACAGATCCCTTAAGGATCTAAAGCGAAATATTTACTTTAAGCATTAAATCTATTTGAAACTATTTTCTAGCAAAAATGATCCGCTTTTTATACCCTGCACCTTAGTGATGAGGGTATACTAAGTTAGCTCTTCCGTTTGCAACACCCAGAAGAAGGCATCAGAGACCCTACAAAGTATATACATTCTTGATATGCATCAAAAACTGAGTCGCTTTAGACATGCATGTCCGTGTGCCGGCGTGTCTATCTCTTGGCATTCTCACGGGCGTAAGTTTTGAGATATTGATCTGAAATTTTGAACACAGGCATTTTTAGTTTTTGAAGATCTTTACATAAAATGGGCAAAATCGGTCAAGAGCCACGCCCACAATTATCAAAAATCTATATATCTGCCATAAAAATTTATCTCTAAAATTGAAATTCAGTATGCATATTTAGAATTAACTTGTCCATCACGCCCACAATCAATAAAAAAATTTATATCTGCCACAAAAATTGACCTACATATGAACTTTAAGTTTGGTGCACATATTTATGGTTATCCCATTTATCGATGTGCCAAAGATGGTCGTGGTCGAATAACAGACACGCCCACTATTTACCAAAAATCATACTCAGCGTAAAACTCTATTTGCAAGCCGATACACTACTACATACACTATTAGAGGGCGTAATATATATGTATATCTGCTACGCCTACCGTTGTAGATTTGGCCTAAGCCAAATTTGGTTTCTTCTTACTTGTTTATTTTACCCTAGTACCACCGTCGAAACTATTTTTACACATCAATCCCGTGGAATTACATTTTGATATAAACTCCGTGCTATGGCTAAATTCATTCGCCTTGAATTTACATGAAAGTTTGTTACGCACTAGTGTAATATGTTCATCGCATAATTCCACCGCTGTCGTTTCACCATCATCCACTATTGCTTCGCATGGTTCCCAAAGTATCACTTTGAAAAGTTCATCAAAAGTATCATTATGTAATGTGGATGCCATGGAGAATGATGATGATATCGAACCAAATCTTATGTATATGGATGTTAAAGTTGAAGCAATTATGCCGCGTATTATTATTGAATCGTCCACGGAGACACCGCATCAAAAAGATCGCCCCAAAATGATGCAAATACAAATATCACGTTTCGCTCTAACTAATATACGTGAGACAGGTTCATCCCGTGCTGATTTAGCCCAAGCTTTACATTCAGTGCAGGAGGGTTCACTGGTATTTGGTAATGGTTTTCCTTCGGCTAAAGGTGATATGTGCATTGTTACCGATCGCATATTGTCCCATGTGGCGGCCACTGATGTAATGGGAATGGCGAGAGGTGGGGATGTCGGTCGGGACTCATTACTAAAATCAGCCTCGACACAGTGCCTCACGCGCTATGCCATGTGGTCGGAGCCGCGGGATGTTTGGTGCATTAAACTTGATCCCGTTTGGATTGATTTTCTTGGTGCTCGTTCACTGGGCGCCAATAAAGCCATACCATTTATTGATGCCGTACCCATTACATTTTGGTTGCATTCTGGGACGATAACGGCAGCTTCTATGTCCGCCGATTCCTCTCAGAGTTCCAATTATAATGCTAATGGTGGCGGTGCAGGTGGTGGTGGCTGCGGCGGCTCTGATTTTCTAGCGTCCACAGCGAAAGGTTCTTCCGTCGAGATAAATATTCAACGTTTAGATAATGTCAACAGTAATTATCACAAAGTACCGCTCAATCCCTTCTTAGATAGTGAGGAAGATTTAAATTTTGAACGAAAATCGCAAAGTTCTGTACAAACAGAACGTACTGCTGATATGCATGCAATAGCTCATATATCCAATTTAGTTAGTTTACAAATCGATCACTATCAGTATTTGTTCCTGTTACGTTTAGCTGAAGAATTAACTGAAATGAGTACATTTCTGGCGTTGGATGCTGAACGTATATTACACAAGGTTAGTATCGGATCTTATCACCTCCTCCACCTTAGTCATGAGGGTATATTAAGTTTGCTCTTTCGTTTGCAACACCCAGGAAGAGGCGTCAGAGATCCTATAAAGTATATATATTTTTATCAGCATGAGTCGATTTAGACTTGTATGTCCGTGTATCCGTGTTGTGCCTTTATGGTCTTGGCATTCTCACGGGCGTAAACGGATATTGAGCTGAAATTTTGTACAAGCACTTTTAGTTTTTGCACGCAGATCGCTTTATAAAATAGGCCAAATCGATCAAGAGCCACGCCCACAATAAATAAAGATAAAAATCTATATATCTGCCATAAAAATTGGGCTATAAAGTTGAAATTTAGTATGAATATTTGCAATTAACTTATCCATCGATGTGCCAAAAATGGGCGTTGTCGGATAACAGACACGTACACACAATCGACAAAAACTTTATATCTGTCACAAAAATGAACCTATGAATTTGAAATTTGGTGCATATATTTATAGTTATCCCAGCCATCAAATGGGCGAATAACAGACGCGCCCACAATTAAGAAAATACTTTACTTCACGTAAAAATCGAGCTCATACGTAACAAATACAATATTAGATGGCACAATCGCCGCCACGTCCCTTATTGCAGATGTGTAGGGTATTTAAATTTTGGTCTAAGCCAGATTTAGTTTTCTTACTTGTTTTTTATTATACCCTGCAGCCTTTTTGTTGAAACTCCTAAATGGCGAATGCCACAACAACGTTCAATTATACCGATCGGTTTAGAATTAAAATCTGAATACATTTAATTAGGTCTGTTTGTCTCTCTGCCCGTGCAAATTTATGAGTAAACTACAGGTACCATTTTTAGAGATATTTCGATGAAATTTGATACAAGGACAAGTATTGGCCCAGAGCGACTTTGGTGGAGAATAGTTAATTAGTTTAATAATTAGTTGTAAACAATTTGAACCCGATCGGACCATTTTTAGAACCTCTTTGCACATAATGATTTTTCACAAAATGACTTATATGGCAAGAACTCTGACTTTATTGACACAACTAATTGGTGTATGGTATTAAATGGTCCGATTTGACCGTTCATTATGTTATGACGTATTTTTTTTTTTTAGCAAAATAGTTCATTATGTTCACGTATTTTTTTTTTTTTAGCAAAATAGTTCAAAATCTGTAATATTTGGTTGTGTGATACCACAAGTGGAAATTACATTTGTAATGCCGTCTCCAACACCTGGTAAGGAATCAAGTGGTGGTGATGCTGAAAGTGTCTTACCCGATTCAGCTAGTTTGGGTGATGATTTGCATATAAATAGTAAGATTTATTTATTATTTCTTTAATTTTTTTCATTTCAATTTTTTCTTAACTAATGTCTTCATTTTCATTTTTCAATCTTTAATTTCTGTTATATTCTCATTGATTTTGTAGCATGTTTGATTTTTGAAGCATGTTTATGAAATTTGAGATAGTTTTTTGAATATAACGACAAGCATGAGATTCTTATAGTATTTTTATAATTGAAAAAAATGACTGAAATTATACAAACTTTCAAAATCTAAGTGTTGTTAAGAGAATCCATTTAATATAAATAATTAAAATGTATATATACAAAATGTATATCATAATATAGGTACAAATATGATATGGCCAACGCCACCACCTTTGGATCAAATCAAAAACAATACATTTGGCAGCGTTGAAACACCTTCGCCCGTCACTACTGACACAGTATTTGATAGCGGTTTACAACTTTCCAATCCAAACACTCATGGGTGAGTTATTAAGTAGATAACTTAAAATATCTTTTTTATTATCTTATACTAAAGGTACTTTTTAAATTATCTAAAGTCATAATGTTCACATACAAAATACACCAACACGTACTTCTTCCAATACTAGTCAAGTGTTCACTAAACCAGACACTGGAGTCCATACATCATCATCAAAAAAAAGTTATCGTTCTAATCGTAATTCAGCTAGTGATACAATAAGTATAACGAAAGAAATCAATTCGGGTAAGTTGTTATTAAAAACTATAGACTTGGGGCTATATTAACTAATTGTGTTCTCTCCTTAGGGATAATGTCTATGAAAAAGGGTTTTTCCAGTTTTATGACGTCGATAGATTCAGCCATAACGTCTAGAACGGTTACAAATGATGATGTGAGTGATACATTCTCCATACAAAGTGATATTAGTTCAGATTCTGAAAATTTTGCCATTGTTATGGGTGATGACAAAACTATGGACTGCATTGATGTGATGTTTAGGTAGAATGAATAGGATATTTATATAGAACAAAAAATCTTATTTTCTTTTTCTTTCTTCTAATTCTAGATTAAATCCTTTTAATAATGATAGTAATTTAAAAGCCTTTCCCGTAGAGGTGGCTAGTGAAGTTTATGAGGAAACTTTAACAAAAACAAATTTAAGTTCACCTTCAGAACCTTCTGAGACCAGTACATGGCGTAGACGTGATCTAGTTTCCATGGCTACCTTCAGGTTTTAAAAATAATTTTCATTTTTATAAAATTCATGTTTTTTATATCCTGCACATAACATGTCTGACTATTTGATTCTGTCTTTATAATTGAAGTACCCAGAAGCAGGCGTCCAAGAGCCTAATAAGTATATACATATATTCTTGATCAGCAGCAAAAAAAGACTCGGTCTAGGCATGTATGTCCCTGTGTCCGAGTGTCTATCTGTTATTGGCATTCTTACAGTTGTAAATTTGGGAATATTAGCATGAAATTTTGTACTAGTTTCAGTACGCAGATCACTATTTAAATTGGGCAAAATCGTTTATGAACCACGCCCACAATAGGCAAAAATCTATTTATATACCACAAAAATTGAGCTATGAACTTGTCATTCGGTATGCATATCTATAGTTATCGCATCTATCGATGTGCTAAAAATGGGGGTGATCGAATAACAGACACCATAGTCACCTTAAAACTTCACTTGCAAGCTGATACGTAATACATAAATTCATATTAGAGGGCGTAATAATATATCTGTCACGCTCACTGTGGAGATGTGGAGGGTATTTAAGATTTGGCCTAAGCCAAACTTAGTTTTCTTATTTGTTATACCCTCCATCTCAATGATGAGGGTACACTAAGTTTGTTCTTCCGTTTGCAACACTCAGAAGGTGCCAGAGACCCTACAAAGTATATATATTCTTTATCAGCGTCAAACACTGAGTCGATTTAGACATGTATGTCCGTGTGTCCGTCTGTTGTTGGCACTCTCACGGGCGTAAAGTTTGAGATATTGAGCTGAAATTTTGTACAGGCACTTTTAGTTTTTGCACCCAGATCGCTATTTAAAATGGGCAAAATTGGTTAAGAGCTACGCCCACAATCGATAAAAATATATTTATCTGCAAGAAAAATTGGGCTATAAACTTGAAATTTGGTACATACATCTACAAATATTAGCTTCATCGATATGCCAAAAATGGGCGTATTAGGATTACAGACACGCCCACAGTGAATAAAAATCTTAATATCTGCACAAAAGTTGACCTAAGAACTTGAAATTTGGTACGAGTATACATAGTTATCTCATTGACTGACGTGCCAAAAGTGGGCGTATTCGGATAATAGACACGCCCACAATTTATAAAAAACCATATTCAACGTAAAAGTAGACTTGCATGCTGATACGTAATATGTACGCTATTAGAAGGCGCAATATACATATATATTTGCCACGCCCTTTGTTGTAGAGGTGGAGGGTATTTAAGATTTGGTCTAAGCCAAATTTAGTTTTTTTACTTGTTTTTTTTTAATTTCAGATTAACAACTGTTGAAGTTATACGGCAAATAGAAATCAACAATTCTAATTTACGTGTTCAAGTGGCCGCCATATCCTGTGATGAATGCGGTGCCATACCATGGGATGAATTACAGGTGGGTGGGAAGGTGTTGTGAATATGTAACGCAACATATATTACTGTTATCTTTTAAACATTTCCTGAATGTTTTGCTTATTCTTTCTTCACAATTACCTTTCTATCATTTTTATTAGTTTGTTTTTTATATTCTTTTAAGGATATTTCTGATTAAATTCTTTGTAAATAACCGTGGGTAGGGGTAATATTAATTAGTTAAAAGGTTTATTATGATGTAGATAACGAAAGATTTTAAAGGCGGATGTACAGACAACTTAGTACACAATACTCATTTAGTACGCAAATACTTATTTGATGCCTTTATCTCTACAATTGTATAAAAATAAGTACCTAACTGTTATGTAAAGTATTAAATATTAGTAGCAAATACTAACACCTGAGTCCTGGAAATGAAGGGTAACTAAATATTAGTACTAATACAGTAAAAGTAGTAGTAAAGGACTTAGTAACTGTGTTTAATTATCACAGATTATATATTAGCACTCAAGTAGTAAAAATTCTAAATTTTGTGAAGTACTTATCAATAATGTTTAATTATTATATAATGGCCTTTTTAATAGGGACATGACAATTTTGTATTTTAATATGAACGCACCGTTTTTCATGATCTGTCAATGCCAACACGTCACTCAACTATAACATTTGAGTTTGGAAATTATTAAAAACAAGTAAGAAAACTAAATTTGGCTTAGACCAAATCTTAAATACTCTCTACCTCCACAACGGTGGGCATGGCAAATATATATATATTGCGCCCTCTAATAGTGTACGTATTACGTATCAGCATGCAAGTCTACTTTTACGTTGAATATGGTTTTTTGTAAATTGTGGGCGTGTCTGTTATCCGACCATGCTCATTTTTGTTATCAGTGGGTTAGGTAACTATGTATACGCGTACCAAATTTCAAGTTCCTAGGTCAACTTTTGTGGCAGATATATAGATTTATGTCGATTGTGGACGTGTCTGAAATTCGACCACGCCCATTTTTAACACATCGATGAAGATAGTATTAATAGATGTACATACCAAATTTCAAGTTTATAGCTCAATTTTTGTGGCAGATAAATAGATTTTTGTCGATTGTGGGCGTGGCTCTTGACCGATTTTGCCCATTTTAAATAGCGATCTGCGTGTAAAGACTAAAAGTGCCTGTACAAAATTTCAGCTCAATATCTCAAAATTTACGCCCGTGAGAGTGCCAACAACAGACGGACACACGGACATACATGTCTTAATCGACTCAGTTTTTGACGCTGATCATGAATATATATACTTTGTAGGGTCTCTGACGCCTCCTTTTGGGTATTGCAAACGGAAGAACAAACTTAGTATACCCTCATCACTGAGGTGGAGGGTATAATTATTGAGTCGGTAACTTTAAGAAATCAACTAGAAAACCTTGTGGTGTCGATTTCATGTCGGGGGGAGTGATCGATTTATATTTTTTCATCGGAGAAATTGATCGTCATGTTATGGCCAATAGAGTTCGTTATCATGGCTCGTTAAATGTAACATGTACACTAGACCGGTCCTTATATATATGGAGAAAATTATTTTTTCGAATTCATATCACGGAAACAAAAAACACAAAAAAAATTTGAGCACGATTGGACAATTTTTAGCCGTGCCTCAAGTCACTCCTTGTTTTTATTTTTAGAAATAAGACTAAAAATGTTTTTTTTTTTTTATGTAAAATTATTTGAAAAATGAACCTTAAACTAAAATATTTTAATTAATTCCATATTAACATTAACTTAATTTAATAATGAAGTCTTTTTAAAAGTGGGATAATTCATATTATATTCTTTGATTACTTGAAAAAGGAATTGTTTCTCTTCTTCATTGTGTGTTAATTTATTATTATAATCTGTAATGAATTTGGCACCTCTTTCAGCAGCATCGTTCACTACAGATAAGTTTTGACAAATTTGAGAACCTTGAACGTAGTCAAATCTTTCATTCCAATTCGATGGATCGACTTGCAAAAATTCTTTGGAAATTTCTAAGCGATCAAAGAACGCGTGTGTGTTTGAATTTACAAAATCGCTTAAACTTTTTGTGAATATGTTTCAAGGATATGTGTTGGATTAGCTATGATTCTCTTGCATTTTTCTTTATTTGCTTGAACCTTCAACCATTTTTCTTTTAATATCAACACTTACATTAGGATCGAAGAATGAAAGACCGATGCTCCTTCGGACAAATACCATAAGTGATTGCTAACTTGTTGTAGCAAAGCAAAAGATACTCGTATATCTCGTTCAGGATAAGCAATTATATTTTTACTTAAATTTAGGTCTTGGTTTGGTGCTTCATTTGCTTTGGTGAATCTATACCAGGCTTTTACATAAATACGAACTATGAAAAGACAGACACATATTAAATTACATCGAAGTTTTCTGCAATGTTTTGTGCTGTTTTTGCACAATGTTTCTGATGCATGCGACGACTTGATGAACGATTTAGTATAAATTCTTCGATTTGTTGGTCTAACGCGTCAACAGTTGCACTTAGAATATGAACTGCAGCACCATCAGGGATTCTCCACTTATCCAAAGTTGAAAGCAATCTTGGTGTAAAAAATCTGTTCTACCTCTTGGTACACCGGATGAAGTTTTGTTAGATGCATTTGGATTTACATTTTCTGCTGATGTCGATTCTTCAATTTCAATGTCGTTTATGTCGCCAAAGTCAGTCATACCTGTTTTAAAACAATAATTATATCAAACATAATTTTATACCTCTTTGAATCTATTGTACGTATAATTTCTTTCGTTTATCTTCTTTTATTTTACGCGGGTCTTCTTGTTCATTCTGGACTGCTTTTCGTTTTTTTTTTTTTGCATAAGAATTTTATCTGTTCCTATCATACAACCTGGTCTTCCTTTTTCTCGCTGCTTTAATAAAAACTCTCTGTCTTCTTGTAGTTTTATTAACTCCAATGCGTCTGCGTGTGCGATATCGAATAAATCATCCAATTTCTCTTGAAATTCAGTTTCCTTCTTGTTTTGAGTTTCAGTTTTTCGACAATGATTCTTTGTGATAGATCTCCATTCCGTGTATAATTTTTCCACTTTGTCAATGCAGTATTTTTCGTGGTATGTTGGAATTCGTGCTTTCTGCCAAAATGTGCCAACCTCAGCAACAACTAGTCTAGTCTAGTACTTTCTCTTAAACTTAACCCAACTATTCGTAAATTATAAAATAATACTTGTAGCACTTGTTTTCTTGATAGTAATTTAGCACCACTAATTTGATGATCAATTGAACCTATTAACAAAATATCGTCATCCGATTGAAGTCTTTTGTTTGCCATCGCTTTGTATTAAAACTATCATATGTTTGCGCATTAAAGTGAGATATGTATATCTCACTTTAATGCGCAAATAGAAATATATTTGTCTCACTTTTAAAAAGACTTCATTTTTAATGTTAATGTTAACCCCTTGACATAAAATGGCGTCTGGTAGACGTCATTGTTTTCTTATGTCAAAACAATATTTGACGTGTCTCAGACGTCTTCAACATTCCGATGCGAGTTGTTCTTAAGAGTGCAATCAAAAATCATTTCTATATCAAGAAATTAAGAAAAAGACATGCAGAGAGTTTAGTTTACTTTTATTCAAATAAAGTATTTTGAACAAGACACAAAGCTGCATTTGAATGCCATATAAACCGATAAATAAATAGTATTTCTAGGCACATTTTTTTTAAAGTAATTGATATGTCAAGGGGTTAATATGTAATTAATTAAAATATTTTAGTTTAAGGTTCATTTTTCAAATAATTTTACATAAAAAAACGATTTTTAGCCTTATTTCTAATAATAAAAACAAGGAGTGGCTTGAGGCACGGCTAAAAATTGTCCAATCGTGCTCAAATTTTTTTTGAGTTTTTTGGACACCAAATAAAATGTTTTTAGCGATTTCCGTGATATAAATTCGAAAAAATTAAAATAAGGACCGGTCTAATGTACACTGCATTTGGAATAAATTTGAGTCCAATATCTTCACTATTTTGAGTTTTATTTAAATACAAAATTGTTATGTCCTTATTGAAAATGCAAATATGAAGTACTTGGGGTGACTGAGACAATGTCTTAACCAAAGCAGCTCCCAAAAAGAATATACATATTGTAGTTTCCATGTTTTGCTCATAACTGAATTTTTGCATGTTGTCTTGTATTCAATAAATAACTTTTTACTCTCTTTTTGCTTTTTTTATATAACAAAAAGAATGTACTTTTCTCTACCTTCTTCATAAAAATAACACACACAAACACAATAAATATAATATAATTATAATTGTAAATGTTTCGAATAATAATTAAAATTTATTGTATATATTTAAATCATTTTTATGTTTCTTTCTTCTTCTTCTCTTTTTCTTCAAACTCTCTTTGTAATTCAAATTTAACATTATATGTAACGATACCACTGATCATCATCACTCAATGTCTAATAATCGCTGCCTGTATGTTTTGTATTTGTGTGTATTATCGGTACTACAACCACCAACAATAACAACACCACTACCACCATCATCATCATCATCATCATCATTATTATTATGTCATCATGATTATTAAATTAAACGATTGTTTGTATGTTATTGAACAACAAAAATAATTGCTGTTATAATAATAATTAATAACAGAATATATTCCAAGTCAATAAGGTATTCATTTATTATATCAATCCTTCTTCATAACTTCGAACTTAGTTTATTTCTCACATATGTACCTTCTTCAAAGCGTACGTATTACGTATATGTTGAGAAGTTCAAATACTAATTTTGTATGAAATTATTATTATTTTTTATTATTATTTTAAATTATTTGCAAAATGTGTGAAATTTTCGTTTAGTTATTTTTATTTCCCATCCTAAACCACTTGCAGTTTAAGACCATGTCCGTCTGTACCTCTGCCTGTTCATGTATATTTGTATGTAAGCTACGGGTTGAATTTTTGGAGATATTTCGGTGAAATATGGTGTAAGTATGGTGTAATATTTCAATGAAATATTTAAAAATGTGTCAAATTGGACCATTTTTAGAATCCATCCTCATATAAGGTTCTATTATAATAAAATTTTTTTATATGAAAAAACCGTAATTGTTAATATTTTCTGACAAAATTTGGTAAAAAAATAGTTAATTGGCTTAATAATTGTTTGTGCAAAATTTGATCCCGATCAGACTAATTTTATAAGCCCTTCTCCTAAAACGTCCTTATTGGAAATTAATCTTTGTATGGCAAAAATCGCAATTCTTAAGTTTACGGATATGATTAAGTGTTGTAGGGTATTAAATGGGTGGACCTGACTGACTATAATATTTTCACTTTTTTTATGATTTTTTTCTATTCGCATTGTAAGTAAACATTTTATTTGCATACTTAATTATTGCTGAAAATGTTTAGAATTTTTAGAAAGTTCTGTAGAGAAATTGTTACTGTTTTTTGTAAATGATTTTGAAAATGATGTGATGTTAAACTTATTTTGTTTGAAACAAGCTTGTGTTCTGTGATGAATGTACATTTTAAGTTTTATTTTTATCATTCCGATCGTAAATACATTATACGTAAGGAGGAACTTGGAAATGATGAAAATTGTAAAAATATGCTTTTGTCCCAAATTTTAATTAAATATCTTTCAAAACTGAGAGGTCTATGAAGAGAAAACAATAATACGGACATAAGGACAGGCTTGAGGAATTTTAAAATAATAAAATTAAATAATTTTAAACAAAAACTTTACATGTAAAAAAGTTAGCCATTTTTAGAAAATATGTTAATAACATTCATACGATTATAAAGATAAAGATTTTTGAACTTAACGAATTAACGCTTGCTCAATACCTACAATCAATAAATCTCGATATGAAATGTTATTTAATTTATGTTTTCATTACAACTATAACACAGTTTTTGTCTTACTACATAAAAACATAAGCATGTTAAATGGAGTTGTTATCTTGGAATGTTATGAAGAAGTTTTGTTAAAAAAAAATCAAATTATTTTCATTTCCATACCTTACACCAATTGTGGCAAACTGCAAATGCTAAAACCACTTTCAATTATACCAAGAATCACTTCCTGAATCGATTTAACTATGTCCCTCCGTACGTCTGCCTATTGGCCCAAAGAGAATCTGTATTGAAAATGGTTTAAATTGGACCATTTTTAGAACCCCTTCCTCTTGTAAAGAAGTCTTTATATGGCGAAAATTCGCGATTCTTAATATTCTATGACAAAATGTGGTGAAGAATAGCTAATTAGCTTAATAATCGACTGTAACCAATTTGGTTCCAATCGGACCATTTTTAGAACCCTTTTCCACGCCTTGCGTTTACAACTCAACTAATTATAGCATCAATTGTGGAACTAAATGGTGTAGAGTATTAAATGTTGGGGTATATAATCCACTACAACATTTTCACCTGTTTCCTTCAAGCTGTTCATGTATATTGTAAATGGGAATTGATTTCAAAAATTTATGTTTATTTTGTAACAATATTTTTAATTGTAATTTTGTTGTAGACGAAATTTGGTGCTCGTTGTAAAGCTTGGAATCTGGCGCCCTATAATCCTGAATCATTACCTTGTATGCGTTTACGTTTAGAGGATAATTCAAAACCGTCCAAAGGGAATAATACAGCAATCACTGATAAGAAATCTATACAAAGGTTAAAAATATAATAAATGGACAAGCTTATAATATAAATTATAATTATAATGTTATACCCTGCACCACCCTGTGGAAAAGGGTATATTAAGTTTGTGCGGAAGTTTGTAACTCCTAAACGGCAAATGCCGCACCCACCTTCAGTTATACCTATCGATTCAGAATCAAAATCTGAATCGATTTAACTATGTCCGTGTGTCCGTCTGACCATCTGTCAATCTAAATTTGTGCATCTAAATTTGTGCGACCTGTAGGGTCGCATTTTTTGAGATATTTCGATAAAATTTGGTACAAGGACATGTATTGGGCCAAAGGGGAACACTTTTGAAAATGGACCGTATTGTTCCATTTTTAGAACCCCCTACCATATGGAGTCCTATTATTTTTTGAGATATTTCGATGAAATTTAGTACAAGGATATGTTCTGGCCCAAAAAGAAACCCTTTTGAAAATGGATAGGATCTCGGACCCCTTTAGAACTCCTCCTCATATAAAACAAGTAAGAAAACTAAATTTGGCTTAAGCCAAATCTTAAATACCCTCCACCTCCACAACGGTGGGCGTGGCAAATATATATATATATATATATCTTGCGCCCTCTAATAGTGTATGTCTTACGTATCAGCATGCAAGTCTACTTTTACGTTGAATATGGTTTTTTGTAAATTGTGGGCGTGTCTATTATATGACTACGCCCACTTTAGGCATGTCAGTCAAATTGATAACTATGTATACGCGTACCAAATTTCAAGTTCCTAGGTCAACTTTTGTGGCAGATATATAGATTTATATTGATTGTAGGCGTGTCTGAAATTACACCACGCCTATTTTTGGCATATCGATGAAGCTAATATTTATAAATGTACATACCAAATTTCAAGTTTATAGATTCATTTTTGTGGCAGAAAAATAGTTTTTGTCGATTGTGGGCGTGGCTCACCGATTTTGTCCATTTGAAATAGCGATCTGCGTGCAGAAACTAAGAGTGTCTGTACAAAATTTCAGCTCAATATCTCAAAATTTACGCCCTTGAGGGTGCCAACAACAGACGGACACACAGACACACGGACATAAATGTCTAAATCGACTCAGTTTTTGACGCTGATCAAGAATATATATACTTTGTAGGCTGTCTGACGCCTCATTCTGGGTGTTGCAAACGGAAGAACAAACTTAGTATACCCTCATCACTGAGGTGGAGGGTACAATAAAAAAAATTTCTGACAAATGTATCATTTCAAAATTTTTTGGAAATACAAGTAGGTATAGATAAATAAAATTTTTCATTTTTCAAAGAAAAAAAATTAAATTGAATAATATATTAAGTGGTGTAGGGTATTTGATGGTCGGGCTTGACCAACTATAATATTTACACTTGTTTTTATTTATGTTTTAGTTGGTTTTGTCAAAATGCTGAGATACGTGTCAATGACGTCAGTCTAGACTTGAATATGAGCACAATTGTTGGTTTGGCTGATTTAACAGAAGATGAAGTGCTTGTCTCCAATACTCTACCTCTAAACGTATAGAAATTCGTGTATTTTGTAAAAGTTAAAAGAATGAATAATTAGAAAATAATTTTTTAGGTTACGTTGGAAAATGTACGCATCAATTTAATTGAAGATCGACCACCTGTTAATATTACATCTCCTGGTCCTGTACCTCTCAATTTAACTATTGGTCGCATGTTTGTGAAACGTGATAGAAATGGGATTTTACATTTCCAACCTATAGGTAATAATTGCGGCTACTAAATTGTATTTTATTATAATTGTTCATTATTTATTTAATTGTTTAATTTAATTATTGTTGAATTTAGAAACCAATCTTAATGACTCCGCTTCAGTTAACAATCCTTTAAGCAGCATTTTTTATAAACAATCCCATCATCATGAACGTCATGAACGTGAACGCGATCGTGATCGTGATCGTGAGCTGTTGTCGTTGCAATTGGTGATGCAACAAATTAAATTGGACAATGATAATTTACGTAAACAATTGCAAAATGCCAAGGAGAATCATGAAAATTATCGGTAATTATAAAAAAATTATTTTAAAATAAGTAAAAAAAAACAAGTGACAATATTATAGTCCGACCATCAAATACCCTACACCACTTGACATATTATTCAATTTATTTTTTTCTTTGATAAATGAAAACTTTTTTTTGGTACTGCTTTTAATTTCTTTGAAGAAGAAAAATTTTATTCTTCTATACCTACTAGTATTTTCAAAAATTTCAAAATGATACATGTCAGAATTTTTTTTTTGTTTGTTTATGATATCAAAAAAAAATTATATAGGGAGGGGTTCTAAAAATGGTCCAATCCGGTCCATTCTCAAGAGGGTATATTTTTGGGTCAATGCTTTTCCGCGTATCAAATTTCATTGAAATATCTCAAAAAATACTAGGATATCATGGAGAGGGGTTCTAAAATTGGTCCCACAGGGTGGTGCAGGATATAAACACTAAACTTGGCTTAGGCCAAATCTTAAATATTCTCTACATCAATATAGGTAAAGGCGTGGAAGGTACCTCATTACTACCTCTAATAGTATATGTATTGTGTATCAGCTTGCTAGCCTAGTTTTACTCTTAATAAAGTTTTTTGTAAATTGTGGGCGTATCTGTTAATTGATCACGCCTATTTTTATTACATCAGTACATGGAGTAATTATAAATATGAATACCAAAATTTTTGTGGCAGATAAATAGATTTTTGTCCATTGTGAGCGCGCCTATTATCCTACCACCCCCTTGTTTGGCAAATCGTTGAAAGGGCTAATTATAAATATGTTTATCAAATTACAACCTCATAACTCAATTTTTTGTGGCCGATAAATAGCTTTTTGTGGACTGTGGGCGTGGCTGTTGACCGATTTTCTTCAATTTAAATAGTACTAAAAGTTTCCGTATAAAAATTTCAGCTCAATATCATAAAATTTGTGATGGTGATAGGGCTAACAACAGACGGAAACAAGGACGGGCGTGTCTAAACAGGCTAATTCATTAATTATGTTTTATGTTCATGTTCATTTAGGCAAAAATCAAAACAAGAGAATGACTCATTACGATTATATTTGAAAGCAGCTCAAGATGATATTAATATTTTATTGGAAGAAAAGAAAGCTTTAATGGATACAATACGTTCCCTGCAGGTATGATAGAGATATTTGTAAACACAGTATTATGTTATATAATAATGTTTAAACACACTTTTGCTAATGCGCACACGTCTGCACTTGTAAAAAAATAAAAAAAAGCATGAATTGAACACTTGCCACACCAATAACCGGAACAAAGGTTCGATGTTTTTACTTCTTCTACACACTGTTTTGTTATACTTATTATTAACTAATGTTCTAAAGATAATTTAAATTTATATTCATTAAAACATTTAGATACAAGTAACTTCCTTGAATATGAGCAAGAAAACTGATGGCGACAGCAGGTAGCACAACTGTATGGATTGTATTCAATGCTGTGGTGAAAATAACAATCCATAGTCAACATTTCGTCATTCTTTCTCTGCCCCTGTCTCTCTCTAATAGATTTGTGAAAAATCCTCGCTTTAAATCAACTATTAAACTTAATAAAAACAATAATTTAATAATAAAAAAAATCATAAAACTATTTTTATACCCTACACCACTTCTGGCAAAGGGTATATTAAGTCTATGCGGATGTTTGTAACTCCTTAGCGGCAAATGTCACACCCACCTTCAATTATACCGTTCGATTTAGAATTTAAATCTGAAACGATTTAACCATGTCCGTCCGAGCGTGTGCGTGTCCATGTAAATTTGTATGCAAGCATTTGTTGATATTATATGATGAAATTTGGTTCAAGGACTTACCAAAATAATGGTCTAATTTAAACCATTAGGATGGTTATTAGAACCCCTTCCCATATAAGGTTCTATTTTAATGGAAGCCTTTATAGTGCAAAAAAAATTATTTTGACAAAATTTTGTGAAGGACAATTAATTATAATTATTTATATATATTTGACTGTTTCAAATTTGGACCCGATAGGACCACTTTTAGAATCCATTTCCTTATAAATATAGTCTCTTTTAGGTTATTGGCATAACTAAATTAATTAATTAAAAATTAAAAATTAATTAATTAAGGAGCTACGTGGTGTGGGTGTATTAAATGGTCGGGCTTGACCGACTATAAAATTTTTACTTGTTATACCCTCCACATTAGTGATTAGGGTATACTAAGTTTGTTCTTCCATTTGCAACACCCAGAAGGAGGCGTCGGAGATCCTACAAAGTATATATATTCTTGATCAGCGTCGAAAACTCAGTCGATTTAGCCATGTATGTCCATGTGTATGTCTGTTGTTGGCATTCTCACGGGCGCATATTTTGAGATATTGAGCTGAAATTTTGTACAAGCACTTTTAGTTTTTGCACGCAGATCGCTATTTAAAATGGGCAAAGTGGGTTGAAAGCCACGCCCACAAACGACAAAAATCTATTTATCTGCCATAAAAATTGAGCTATGAGATTGAAATTTGGTATGTACATCTATAAATATAAGCTTCGTCGATATGCCAAAAATGGCCGTGGTCGGAAAACAGACACGCCCATAATACATAAAAATCTTTATCTCTGCCATAAAAGTTGACCTAAGAACTTGAAATTTGTTATTGACTTATGTGCCAATAATAGACGTGGGCGGATAACAGACACGCCCACAATTTACAAAAAACCATATTCACCATTAAGCTAACAAATCTAGCTGATACGGAATAAGTACACTATTAGAGGACGAAATATATATATATATATATTTGCCACGCCCACCGTTATGGAGGAGAGGGGTTCTAAAATTAGTCCAAACCGGTCCATTTTCAATAGGGTTCCCCTTTGGACCAATACATGTGCTTGTACCAAATTTCATCGAAATATCTCAAAAAATGCGACCTGTAGCTTGCGCACAAATTTAGATGGACAGACAAGAGGACAGACGGACATGGTTAAATCGATTCAGATTTTGATTCTGAATCGATCGGTATAATTGAAGGTGGGTGTGGCATTTTCCGTTTAGGAATTACAAACATCCGCACAAACTTAATATACCCTTTTCCACAGGGTGGTGCAGGCTATAATAAAAATTTTTTTCTGACATGTATCATTTTGATATTTTTTGAAAATACAAGTAGGTACAGAAAAATAAAATTTTTCATTATACTCTGCTTTTTCAAAAAAAAAAAATTAAATGGAATAATATATCAAGTAGGTAGTGTAGGGTATTTGATGGTCGGGCTTGACCGACTATAATATTTTCACTTGTTTTTGTTATGTAAAATTGTTATAGATAGTCAAGGCTGACCTTTTAATACCCTAATATATATGTGTACACATATTTCAAACATTACAGTTTGAAATTATTCAAGAATGCAAATCTTTGTCATATCAAAACAACGTATTTAGAAACAAGTAAGAAAACTAAATTTTACTTAGACCAAATCTTAAATATCCTCCACATCTACAATAGTAGGTGTGACAGGTATGTGATTACGCTTTATTATAGTGTATGTATTAGGAATCAGTTTAAAAGTCGAGTTTCACGTGGAGTATTGCTTTTTGTAAATTGTGGGCGGATCTGTTAATCGACAACTCCTATTTTTGGAACATCGATGAAGGGGATAACTAAAAATATATACACCAAATTTCAAGGTTATCTGTCAACTTTTGTGGTAGATATATAGATTTTTATCGATCGGTTATTCTTCCATTTTTAGCACATCGATGAAGCTTATATTTATGTACACACCAAATTTCAAGTTCATAGCTCAACCTTTGTGGTAGCTAAATAAATTTTTATCGATTGGGGGCGTTTCTATTTACCGATTTTTCCCATTTTAAAAAGCGATCTGCGTGCAAAAACTAGAAGTGTTTGTACAAAATTTCAGCTCAATAGCTTAAAATGTAATGAAAAAACAATTTTTGATCCTCTAATTATAATTCACGTTTAGGGTCATTAATTTCCGTTCTGCAATATAATCCAGAAGCGTACAACGTAGAGAAGAAATATACATTATAACATACACACATATAACATAGAATTCCCTCGCGCTGAATAAGTCTCAACGCTTTTACATCATAGGAAATGAGGACAAATGCCATTAATGCGTGCAAAAAATAAAAATGCCTGTACAAAATTAAAAAAAACAATCGACTTAGTTTTCGACGCTTATCAAGAATATATATACTTTGTAGGGTCTCCGACGCCTCCTTCTGGGTGTTGCAAATGGAAGAACAAACTTAGTATACCCTCATCACTAATGTGGAGAGTATAAAAAACCATACTCCACGTAAAACTTCACTTGCAAGTTTATATGTAATAAATACACTATAAATCGACTCAGTTTTCGATACTGTCCACGAATATATATACTTTGTAGGGTCTCCGACGCCTCCTTCTGGGTGTTGCAAATGGAAAAATGAACCTTGTATACTCACTAAGGTGGAGGGTATAAAAATGTTCTTTTCAGTTTATATGAAGAACAAATGTTGTAGCTACTATACTTCAACTATATGTATATATATATATAAACATTTCAATATACTTGTATATATACTAGTCTTTAATTAAAATCATTCTAATCGTTCATAAATAAAGCTTCTAAATTTCTCGTTCATTATTAAACATTTTATAGTAATATGTACTTAAGAAAATTAAATGAAAAAAAAACTCTATTTACAACTAAAATCAAATCAAAAATAAAAAAAAAATATTAAAATATGAAATCAAACTTCTTTTCATATAATTATACAAAACAAAAATGAAACAAAAACACAATGTGAAATATTTAATAACTAGTTTTTAATTAAATGATGTTTTATGTACAAAAAAATTATATATATTGTAGTTATATCCTTAACAAATTCTAATATACTAAAATAAAATTTTTTAATGTAATTCAAATGCTGTCTGAGGAAGTCAGAAGAAGATTAATAAATGGATAAAATTTGTCATATATGCAATAACAAGGAGTTTTTTCTTTGTAAATTATGGGCGTGTCATTGGTACAAGACCTATTCACGTCGTCTATTGTCGTTTCAAAACAAATATCAAATAAAAGTGAGGCCTTCAAGTTAACTCAATTATAACTCAGTTTATAAACGGACAGATGGACATATTGAAACTGTTTATAGAATATCAAAATCACTAAAGTTTGTGTATTTGTTAAAATTTTCTAAACAATCTTAAAAGCTTCATTCATCTTGCAGTATGGTGCCCAACGAGGGTGATTGAACCCCGGTATCTTGTATTTTTATGCGAACAGGACAACCTTAGTCTTGGCAGCATTAATGCCAAGACCATTACGTACTGCCCAGCGGGGTAATTTTGCCAGGGCTGCCTCCATGCGTTCATTGATTGTGGGTAAAAATTTACCCTGTACCAGGTTAACTACGTCATTAGTATAGGAAATCGTCTTAAAGCCGCGGGTGTTGAGTTCCATGAGAATATCATTTGTAATCAGATTCCACAGCAGTGGTGAGAAGAACTCCACCTTGGTTACCACTTTTCTCAAACTGTAATCACCCATCGTCGAATTTATAGCTCTACAGTGTCAATTCATAGGGCTATTATCGGGTGCACTTCAATTTTTAATAGCGAATCGCGTTTATATTTACATTGTTGAAGAAGATCCTAAGCTCCTAAGACGAATTATGTATTATCTAGCGAATATTCGATAGTGCTGACAACCCTGTGTAGAGCCGTATCAACCGATCTACCTTTCAGGTACGCATGTTGTGCCCTAGATTTGTCTTGATGTACACGCCTAGTAGCCTCAAGCGTTTTTGATAAAAATGATAAGAGGCTGATTGGCCTGTAATCCTTTGCAGTGCTGTGGTTAATCTTTCTCGCCTTATGGATGAATACCACCCACACCTCCTTCCATACTCTCGGAAAATAGCTCAGCGGCAGTTTCGACCGTGCGAATGGCAACAACGAATGGACATACATGTCTAGATACACTCAGTTTTTGATGCTGAATAAGAATATATATACTTTATAGGGTATTTGACGCCTCTTTTTGGGTGTTGCAAATAGAATTTATTTATTAATATTTAATTAAAAGTTAGAGAATCACAGAAGTATGTAATAAGGTGAAACAATAAATCTTAATGTAATCTTTAACCATAGAAAATGAACGTGACTTTTGAAAACAAAAATTTTTATACACAATACATGATAATAATAAAATATTTCTGCTATTATGTAAACTAAACTTATGAAGACTTTGTAAACTATATATAGCGTACAAATACTATATAAATAATGTATTCGGTTTATTATTAAGAGAGAAAACACTTTCAATCGCAGTACGGCGTTTAACTTTCACCATGAGACTATTATTGTTTCTAAATTTAATAATATTAATAATCGTGGGTACATTGTCGGATACGGACAATTCCTTCATACAAAGTATGAAGGAATTTATTGCACAAAATCCTTCATCTTGTACTAAACCGATTTGTGTATATCGTGATAATAAATTGTTTTCATTTCGATCATATTGCACTTACGTACGTCATCTGGAAGAAAGCGGTTTAAGTACGTTTTAGATTATGAAAAATAATAATTTTATGAAAAGTAGCGATAATGTTTTATCTCTATTACTTAACAGAATACAATGTATTTGCCTATAAGCATTGTCCTCACGAGCTATGGACTGTTGAGTATATTGACGGGTCTTTGTGATTGTGTTTTTAATAATTTGCTTTTCATTTATTTTTTTCTTTTCGTTTTTTTTAATAAACAATTTAACAATAAATTTTTAAACTGATTTTGACGTTTTATTAATATTAATCGTCGCTTAAGGTTAATTGAATGAGCGGTAACACTTTTATGGACGATAAATCAGCTAAAATGGCGTCAATATTCTCTAAAGAGTTTACTTGTAAGAGACTGTCTTTGCGAAAACTTAATATGATGACAGCAAATAATGAAAGAATTTCCAAACTATCGAAACCGAGAATCTAGAAAATGTTTAATATTTTTTTCAATAAAAAAATATTTTCTTTTTAATAAATATCTTTACCAAATCCCATAATATAAGCAATTGATCGGGTGGTAAATGGCCACTGAATGCACGCATTAACCATTTGAAAACAACACGTATCCTAAGGAATTACAAAAAAGATTTTTCAATACTTAAAACAAAAAGTAAGAAAACTAAATTTGGCTTATGCCAAATCTTAAATACCCTCCGTTGCGCCCTCTAATAGTGTACGTATTACGTATCAGCATGCAAATATACTTTTACGTTGAATATGGTTTTTTGGAAATTGTGGGCATATGTTAACCGACCACGCCTTTTTTTGGCACATAAATGAATCAGATAACCAAATATGTGCATAAAATATCAAGTTCATAAGTCAATTTTTGTGATAGATATGTAGACTTTTGTTGACTGTGGGTGTGGCTGTTGACCGGTTTTTCCTATTTTAAATAGCGATCTGCGTGGAAAAACTATGCCAACAACCGACGAATGCCAACAAGAGACGGACACACGAACATACATGTCTAGATCGACTCAGTTTTCGACGCTAATCAAGAATATATATGCTTTGAAGGGTGTCTGACGCCACCTTCTGGGTGGTGGAAGAACAAACTTAGTATGCCTTTTCACTAAGTTAAAGGGTATAAAAAATAAGAAAACAAAATTTGACTTAGGCCAAATCTTAAATACCCTCAACATCTACATAGGAACGGGAGCTGTGGCAGGTGTTTGAATACGCCTTCTAATAGTGTATATATTACGTGTCATATTGCAAGTCGAGTTTTTCGTAGAGTATGTTTTTTGTAAATTGGGTGCGCGTCTGTTATCCGATCCCGCCCATTTTAGGTAAATCGATGGATGAGATAATTATACAGATGCGTACCAAACTTCACGTTCATAAGTCAATATTTGTGACAGATATGTAGATTTTTATTAATTGTAGGCGTGGCTTATGACCGATTTGCCAATTTTAAATAGCAATATGCATTCAGAAAATAGAACAATTTCACCTCAATGTCTAAAAATTTTCGTCTCTGAGAGTGCCAACCACAGACAGACACACGGGCATACATATCCAGAGAGATTCAGTTTTTGATGCTGATCAAGAATACTTTATACTTTATAGGGTGTCTGATGCCTCTTTCTGGGTGTTGCAATTAGAATGACAAACTTAGCATTCCTCCAATTTTATGTGGAGGGTGTAAAAATAAAGATCGGCACTCATGTTTATCTTCTATAAATGCACCGTGCCCATTTTACCCGTCAATTAGAAAATTTTTAAAAAAGGACCCACGCGTTTTACGCGGATTCGATTGTTGTTGATTGTCGAACTGGCGTTCCTCTGCATCAGAGTTAAGTGTTATTACTTTAGCCTAAAGGGTTGGTCTACGATTTTTTTTTAATTCAGCTAAATTTGACCCACTCTGTATTTTTGATGGGGCAAACTGCGTTCAGGAACTAGAAAAGTTTGAAAAACAGACGGACATGTTTTGATGAAAAATATATACATTTGAACTTTGTGAAGCCTCTGACTCTCTCCTTCTGCATATTGCAATTGAAATGAGAAACTTAGCAATTGTTTTATGTGGTAATATAGTACAGTAATTGTTTAAAGTAGACGCCATCAATGTTCTGGTTATATGTATATGTATTTTTTAAATTTCTTTAAATAAAATATCCATCTTGAATAAGTGAATTTTTATTTCTATTGCAACTTTAAAGTCCACTGTCATAGGAGCTACTAATGTTTGCCAAAAATTAAGTAAGAGTAAAAAAAATTGAAGAAATTCAGAGAGGAGCACTGTTCTCGGGTACCATCAATTACATTATTTAAAACTTACGGTTGTACTTGCAATTCTCTAAAATGGGACCATAATTCCGGTTCATGACTTTGTAATAGTTTTTCATATAATAAACAAATGCTCACAATGCCCTAAAAGGAAGAAACACGAAACCGCATGTTAGGTGAGAGTGTTAAATGTCCAATGAAAATTTTAAATCTATTATACTTACCTGCGGATGAGTATTGATTGTGGTCAAACGATGACAGAAACGTACGTAGAAGGCACGAAAAGAGAAATACAAATGTATGGGCACATCAAACAAATAGCAAAATGGAGCCGCTATAAAAATTATTAATTCCATACTTACAAATAATTCAAAGAAATCAAAGGGAAAACTTACCAAACATACAAATTCCATGAAATGGCACCACACCAGATGGTGGGGCCTCATAAATTTTCCCCTTATATGGATAATGTTCGTTTTGTACCATTTGAGCTATTTGGGTGTCACGTGAAAAGCACAACATCACTTGATATAAAACATCTTCAAACACAAAGTACTGATCATCGTTTGATGCTGTCAATTGTATATCTTTAAATACTAATTTGTCTACAATGTGATCGGTAGCTAGAACCATATTTTTTAACTTAGACCAATAATCAATGTCCTAGAAATATGTATTATAATTTTTATATAAGAAAATTTAATTGAAAAACTATTTACATGATCGTGTACATGACTATTTAAGACATAAGACCACAAAGAGCCACGATACGTGGCTGGTATATTGCCTTTTCTTAACAAGTGTTGACACAATGGTGCATGATTAGTGGCCAATACCTGTTGACATTGTAAATTTGGATCCGGCGAAGTAGCATATGATTCTGGGCGTAGTAAATCATTGTAGTGAGTTCTCTAAAGAATAAAACAAATTTTATAAATATATATGAATATCAAATTCAAAGTTGAACCATGCAAAAAATGTTTTTTTAGTTCTTTTATAACCTCCTTATGAAATTCAGGGTATATTGCGACGCCATGTGCAACATTCGGGAGAAGGTGTCACATATCCCATATATATCTTGCAAGCTGATATATAATACGCATACTATTAGAGGTCATGATGTGCCAAATTTAGTTTTTTTACTTGTTGTACTTGTCTTTTATTTTGTATTGATTAAGTTTTAATATTTAGAATTCAAGTCCTAAATATTTTAATATTTTACAATAATTTATTACTTGTTTATTAGTGTATGAATAACTTTCGCCGTAAATTTGAATATTTTAGTACTTAAGTACTTCTAAACTAAGTACTTCTATATCATGATTCAATACTTGAGTAATATTTACTATCAACCTGCAATAGTTCTTCCTGTGCTTATTATTTTAATTCTTACCAATTCCGTAAGATTTTTAACCCGTAATGCTATATGAGAAAATTCCCAATTTGGTACTTGTCTAAAACAATAAAGAAAAATAATTTATGTTTGGTGAGAAAATTAAAGCTTATATTTTCTAATAAAAATTTACACGAATTCAGTAGTCTCTTCCTGCTTGAGAGGTCCTTTCAATGACACCAGAACCTCTAATAAATCTTTTGGAGCATATACTGGACGATAATTGGCTAAATCTAATTATTAATTAAATCACGATTACTAATCGTTTAATATAAATAACTAGAATAGGAGAGAAGAAGAGTTGCTTACCTACGCTGTAATTACTTAATTCGTCCCATTTATTAAAAATATCATCACGATCGCTAGATATGCGCGGTTGACCTTGTGTACCAATCTTAAGTTCTGCACACATAGCATTTAAACTTTTTCTAACTCTACGGTCCCATTGTATGCCCGCACGTTTCAAATAACCTAAAGGGTCATTCTACATAGAATTGACAAAATCTTCTTTACTCCACATCTTACTAAAAACTTTCATATTACCGGTTGTATTGGTTGGGAATCATCGCTTTTCAGTTTGTTACGCACCAAGTGGTATATTAAATTGCGAATTTCCGTTTCGAGACCTGAATTGCGTAAAGCATCCTCCAAAGTATTGCGCATATCATTTTTATTCACATTAGGATTGCAAGCAATTTTCTTAATTCAAAGGCAAACACGAAAAAAAAAAGAAATGGAAATTTTCAAATTTTTTTTGAATCTCCTTATTACCTGTATGTTTTGGAATAAATCATTGTAATCATGTAAAGTTTTAATGGCACTAATTAATTTCGAAGCGGTGTGATGTATGCTAGTATCTTGCAACTCTTCCATTATAACAAGTTTATTATGCTAATCATACACTCTGGTCCACAATACGAAAATATTTCTTTTTTTTTTTCTTTTTAAACAATAATGATTATTTTTTAACAAAGGACTTGAAATTTGTAGTACAAAATGAAAAATTGCACAAAGTTGTTTGTTAACACATTTGTTTGTAAAATAAATATAAAAATGTGTTTAATAAAAACAGACACGTTATTAAAGAAAATTGTCATATATTTTGTTTATGATAAAAATATCGATAAAACTATATACAGTAGAACCCATAAAAAGAAACATAACTGTTACCCTGGAAGAATTTGTCTTGCTCGTTGTTAAATATTGATGGAATTTCATGTAAATTGTTTTCTTGAGGATTTCCTTTACTACCACAATCGTTACCTAGGTGATGAAATTTGTTTATAATGAATTTTAAGAGCCACTCTTTTTTACGTACAATATACGAGTATGCGGATGTACAGACAAAATTCTTATAATTACCTTATTATAATTGATACATTCCATTCGTTGTATAAAAACGTGTGTGTTATGTGTTTATTGGGAGTGATCTATAATTGAGTATATACAGGGGATGAACAATTTAATGTGAACACTATGACGCGTATGTATTGCACAGTTTACGTGCCAAGTCTTGTGTATTATACGCTTTGTTCTGCGACGGTTAAAACAAGTGATCGGTGACATGTGTGATCAGACTCTGTGCGTCTCTCTGAGAGCGTCTGTGACAAAAACAGTTGAATTGCTTAATGTTTCACGAACGTCAACATTCACGCTAATGACAGCATGCATGGTAAAACATTATCGGCGAAGAGAAACAGTGAGCGAAACTTAAAGTTAACTGACACAGATTCACGAACGTTAAAAAATCCTAGCAGAACTCGACACTCATTTGAGTAATACTGTTTCGACAAAAACAGTACGGCGGGAGCTCTACAAAGCTAACACTCTTGGAAGGATTACAATTGCGAAAACCTTTATGCCAGGTGCTCATATTTTTTTGTCAATTTTATATAAAATGTGGGCGTATGTTTTACTTGACCATGACCACTTCTGGCACTTTCGTGGCTGCATTAATTAGATATGCACATTTCCACTTGTTTATTACTTTATAGGAAATATGATCGCAAGAACATTTTGACATTTTGTTAATTTTGTATTTTGTACAAAACTATTACTTCATTTATTTAAAATTTTTCGTTCGCATTATTGATAAATTTGTTGTGTAGTTTGTATTTTTAATTTCATTTTAAATTCAAAATGAGTGAGAATAGTCAACAGAATTTAAAGGTGTTGGAAGGAACTGAGGAGCCGGCCACGAGTTCGAAAAACTCATCGCCCATAGCAGAAGCAGCTAAAGTGCACCCTCGTGTGGTTACAGACAGCGTACTGGACACCTCAAAAGCTGGCGTGCGGCAGAGGAGAAATAGAAAATATACATGCCCATCGGTTGAATATGAGAACTTGTTCCTGCGTGAGGTTTTAGAGCTAGCACTCGGCGAAGACACCAAATCAGATGTAGACTCAATGATGGATCGCTCCAGGAGGCAAAGAAGCGTTAGAAAACGCCGATGTAAACAAAGTCCTGAACGAAGTGGTAATAGTCACCGCCGCAGTCGTAGTCGCCGCTAATGGAGCGGCTCCAATTGAAATTGTATTTTTTTTGACCGGTAGCACAAATTTGGAAAATTAATAAAAGTTTTGGTGTTAACAACGTTAATTTCGTTTCGGTATATTAAGTTTGTGTATATGTTAGTGATTCCTAAAGAGATGAAGATAGACTTACTTTTAATTCACCCATCGATTTAGAGGCACTCCTAACGCCAAATACCTCATGAGCGATAGATCGTAGAAGTATGACTTTATAGTCTTACACACATTTTTTAAAACGGAGAATCCAAAATTTAAAACGAAAAAAAGAAGTAAGAAAACTAAATTGAATCTTGAATACCTTTCACATGTACATAGAAATGGTGGGCGTGGCGGGAATATGATTACGCCCTGCCTTAGTGTATATATTATGCATCAGCTTGCAAGTCGAATTTTACGCTGGCATCTCCTTCTGGGTGTTGCAAACAGAATGGTAAACTTAATATACCACCCATCTTATGTGGAGGGTATAAAAAGTACTTACAGTGTGAGAAAGATAATCCAAAATAGAACACCATGTACCATACTTACCACAATTTGCATTGGTGTGCTTCCATCAGCTATAAACAGATCCCGCACAATTGTCACATATCATTATCATAATAGGAAAGAAACTAATTAACAATTATGTAGCACAAAATATTTACAATTCTATGAAGGAGTACAACGACACGGAAGGGTAAACGGATTTCTATAAATCTTTGACCATTCAGTGGAGATAAGCATAAGGCACTGTGAGCACACACACAGTGTTTACTCGTATATTTATATTAAATTAAATTTGTGAAAGAAACTAAGCGTTTAATTAACAAATTTATGCAAATTGTTTATTTTTTTCAATAGCGGCGAGTAAATAAATATAAGTCTGCATTGCATCCATAACCATTTAGTTTTACGTGAGGATGCCAATGTCACTCGAGAAGAGAAATTTCAAAAAAAAAAGATGTGTTGATGGATGTTATTGATCAGACATTGAGGGTGGCAGACAAACTATTTTTTTTTGCTTTTCGGATAATGCACAGCCGAAATATTCATACATACAAATGCGGTTGGTTCATATACATATATAAGTAAATAAGCCCCAAAAACAAAATTTCAACACTAGAAATAATGGATCTTTGGCAAACTTTATATTTTAGTTTATAATTGAAAGTCAACGATTGTGGAGGTATTTTTTGAAATATATTTCCCGGATAACTAAAAAAATATGGTAAATATTAACGAAAAAAAAAAAGAAAATAGAAAGTAGAAAGTAGAAAAAATCCAAATCATTTCTAAATGAATCCTTTCTCCATAATTCCACAAGGAGGATGAAGAAAAAGTAGCCATGATGCGTAAAGCGTTTCAAATGTTTGATGCGCAAAAAAGCGGTTTTATCGAGACGCAACGTTTAAAAACCATTCTAAACAGTATGGGACAAATGTTTGAGGAGAGTGAATTGCAAAATTTGATCGATGAAAATGATCCGGATAAAACGGGTAAAGTGAATTTTGATGGCTTTTGTAATATAGCGACACATTTCCTGGAAGAAGAAGATGCCGAAGCTGTACAAAAAGAATTGAAAGAAGCTTTCCGTTTATATGACCGTGAGGGTAATGGTTATATAACGACATCGACATTGAAAGAAATTTTAGCTGCCTTGGATGATAAATTGTCATCCAGTGATTTAGATGGTATTATAGCGGAAATTGATACCGATGGTTCGGGTACAGTAGATTTTGATGGTAAGATTTTTAGTTGGTTTTTTATACCCTCCACATAAGATACACACCGAATGACACACTTAGTATACCCCCTACTAAGTGTGTCATTCCGTTTGTAACACCCAGAAGGAAACGCCAGAGACCCTATAAAGTATATATTATATATTCTTTATCAACATCTAAAGCTGATCTAAAGCTGATGACCTAGATATGTGTGTCCGTGTGTCCGTGTGTTTTTGTATTCCACTTTAAATTTTGAATAGAAATTTTGTTCAGGCATTTTTAGTTTTTGCACGCATATCGCTATATAAAATGGGAAAAAATGGTTAAGAGCTGCGCCCATAAGCGACAAAACTCTATTTATGTGCCATAGAAATTGAGCTATGTACTTAAAATTTTAAATTTGGCATGCATATCTATTAATATTTCATCCCATATTCTATGTGTCAAAAAGGGCGTGGTCAAATAACGGACACACCCACAATCAACAAAAATATATCTGCCACAAAAGTTGACCTAGGAACTTGAAATTTGGTATTCATATCTTTAGTTACCCCGTTCATCGCTATGCCAAAAATAGGCGTGGTCGGATGATACACACGCCCACAATTTACAAAAACTCATATTCACCATAAAATTAGACTTGCATGCTGATACGTAATGCATACACTATTAGATGCCGCATTACACATATATTTGCCACGCGCACTGTTGAGGGATGTGGAGGGTATTTAAGATTTGTTCAAATTTAGTTTTCTTACTTGTTTTATATAAAGATGTCCTTTGGAATTAGGATTTTATATGACAAGAGGTTCTAAAAGTGCTCCAATTAGGCTTATTTTTAATAGAGTTCGTCTTTAAGCCAAAAAAGTCCTTGAATAAAATTTTATCAAACTGTGAAAAAATCTGTCCTGTAGTTTTAGCGCAAACGTGGATAGAGGGACGAATAGAGTAACATTGGTTTAGAAAGTGATTTTTACGTTACGTTTTACGTTTTACGTTGAGTGAGGTTTTTTATAAATTGTGGGAGTGTCTTTTTCGGCGTATCAATGAATGGAATAACTAACTAATAACTATAGATGTGCATACCGTATTTCAAGTACATATCTCAATATTTGTGACAAACAAATAGATTTTAGTTGATTGTGGGCGTAACTTAACCAATTTTGCCTATTTTAAATAGCGATCTGCGTAGAAAAACTAAAGGTGTCTTTTTAAAATTTCAGCTCAATATACAAAATTTACGCCCGAGAGAATGCCAGCCACAGACGCACACACGGACACACGGACATACATGTCTAGATCAACTCAGTGTTTGATGCTGACTAAGAATATATATACTTCGTAGGGTCTCTGACGCCTCCTTCTGGGTGTTGCAAACGGAATGACAAACTTAGTATACCCTCTATATTATGTGGAGGGTATAACAAATAATAAACTTCATTCTTCATATAAATAATAATAATTTTTTATATATTTTTCTTAAATTTCAGAATTTATGGAAATGATGACCGGTGATTAAAATGAGAGACAAAAAATATTCATTACATAAGAAATAATTTAAGTTCATTGAAAAAACAGTTTATAAATAAAAATATTTATTACGAACCATAAAATCAATCGAAAATTACTTTTTACCAAAGCACAATAATTTAATAATACCAATAATTAAAATGATATACTAAATTTATTACCTTCTGTTGCTCATTTGAGTTGATTTTTGTTCTTTTCAACAATATTTTGTTATTAGTTTATATATTTAGCTGATTTGTAGGTGGTGTCAACATGATTTGTAAGTATTTTTACGCAGAATAATTTTTTTTTATGATTGATGATGTCTATTAAAAATCTGTACAAACGTTTTAATATACAGTTTACAACCAAAGTTCTACAGGCGCAATTTGAATTATTAATTATTAAGTATTAATTATTAATGTGATAATAAACAAGTGAACACGTTAAGTCCGAGCACTGAGATGGACAGATAGAGATGGTTAAATCGATTCAGATTAATGAATTATAAATTAAATATATATTAGTAAGTTTTTTCGGTGTATCAATATATCTATTTTTGATATAAATATTTCATACGGACTAATGTCCGTATTAAATATTTTGTTTATATCAATAATTCACATTTCAACATCACAACCTCTACACCATTTTTACAAATCAAGCTTCGTTTTATTGTATGTAGTGAAAGGATGAATAACCGTATCAAATCTAACTACCAAAAATGGGCGTATTCGGATTACAGACGCGCCCACACTCAATAATAATCTTTATATCTGCCACAAAAGTTAACCTAGAAACTTAAAATTTGGTATGCGTGTACATATTTATCCCATCTACTGATGTGCCAAAAATAGACATGGTAGAATTACAGACACGCCCACAATCGACATAAATCTATATATCTGCCACAAAAGTTGACCTAGGAACTTAAAATTTGGTATGCGTATACATATTGTAGTTATCCCATTGACTGACGTGCCAAAAATGGGCGCGGTCGGATAATATACACGCCCACAATTTACAAAAAACCATATTCAACGTAAAAGTAAACTTCCGTGCTGATACGTAATACTACACCACGCCCACCGTTGTGAAGGTGGAGGGTATTTAAGATTTGGCCTAAGCCAAATTTGGTTTTCTTACTTGTTTTTTATTAATATATTGTTTCACTTATTCACTTTTGATGCTGTCTGTAATAGTGTAAATATATCAAAATCTATTACGCTACATATTTGTATTGTGTATCCTTGTAATATTCGTTATGGCTTATGTAGGGGATGGACAAAATAATAAGAACCCCATGCAATATAGTACATCTTGTTGCATGTTGGCAGCACTGCTTCCGTGTAAATAGTGCGACACGTATGTATGGCATAGTTTACGTGCCTAGTCTTGTAGGTTAAATTTCAGTGAATTATATGCTTTGTTCTGCGACGGTTAAAACAAGCGATCGGTGAAATGTGTGATCTCTTAGACTTCGAAAGAGAGCAAATCATTGGTGGTCGGTAAGGGAAACGTCTGTGACGAAAACAACTGAATTATTTAACGTTTTACGAGCGACAGTATAACACAGCATACACAAAACTTGGTAAAACATCTTCGGGGAAGAGGAACAGTGAACGAAACTCGAACGAACATTAAAAAGAAGAAGAATTGTAGCCAAATAACCTAAAATTACTGCGGCATTCTATCTATTCCGCTAAAAATTGCAATTGTTCTAAAAGCAAACGATGGCCCAATACTCAATCAATATATTAATATTATGTACGAGTATATGTGCCGTGTTTACATTATTTAGTTAATCTGCATGACTGTCGATCAGCTGGTTCTTTTGATTACATCTCCACATACATACATATCCGGTGCATTATCAATTAAATATAAAATAAATTTTTTGTTCTTTTTTAGTAAATCCATTTTTTTTATTGTTAAATTTTATTTTTTATTTGAATGAGTACTTCTTAAATAATTTTCATAATTAACGTTAAACTTTACCCTTATAATGGTATGTGTATGTGTATGTAGGCAACTATTATTATTTATATTTATTTATTATTTATTTTAATTTTATATTATTATATATATATATAAACATTATTTTTATACAAAGGTGGTAAAGTACATACAAGTTAATATAAACAAGTTCTCAATTGATTTATAAATAATTTTTAATTCCTTAAATAAGTAGAATTAATAGAAAAAAATTGTTTGTTTATATAACTAAATAATAAATAACAAAATGAATTTATGCAAGATATTTTTTGTTTAGTATTTAGGAAAATACAATATCTGTTATTAAATAATTTATATATCGTGAAATATATGTATAATTGGTAAATATATTTTTAATAAAGATTTTCAAACAAAAATTATAATTACATAAACGAAAAAACTATTTTTTAACATAATTTTATTATTAGGTAATATTTTTTTTTAATAATAATTATTTAATCATTATCATTGTAATTTTTTTTTTTTGAGAAAAATAATTTGTTTTTTTTTTCTAAAATATATATATTTATTTTGAAACTAATTAAAATAAGGCAGTTGCTTTATTTTTGTTTTTATTATTTTTTTAATTTAAAATTTCATAATTTATATGCTGGCATTTAATATATACTTAATTATTTTTATTTATTTTCCTTTCCGTAATCGTATATATGTACAGGGGATGGACAAAATAATATGACATCAAGGGTCTCGCAATTGCAGCCCTTCCATGTTCCATGAATGTTAGCTTTGTGGGGCTAGTGGGGGAGTATTCAGTTCTGTTGTCACTTTTGACGCGGTAGTTTTATGTTGTCTGGCCACGATTCTTTTTAATGCTCGTCGGTCTCTCTCAGTTAACTTTGAGTTTCACTCACTGTTCCTCTTCGCCTATGATGTTTTACCATCATTTGCGTATGCTGTACTTATCGTGAGTACTGTCGATCGTGAAAATAAATAAAATATATAAATATTTAACAGGCGCACCCCTTGACCGAGCACCAACGATTTGCCCTCTATAGAAGTCTAAAACACCGATTTCACCGATCGCTTGCTTAAACTGTCGCAGAACAAAGTGTATAATACACTGAAATTTTAACCTACAAGACTTGGCACGTATAAACTCTGCAATATATACGCGTCGCATTATTTACACGGAAGCAGTTGTTTCACACATGAAAGAAGACGTACTACATTGCATGGTGTACATATTATTTTGTTCATTCCCTGTAGTTTCCTATAATTTTCTGTAACTATTTTATTAATTAAAGGTTATTATACCCCCCACCTTAGTTTATTCTTCTGTTTGCAACACCCAGAAGGAAGCGTCAGAGACCCTACAAAGTATATATATTCTCGATAAGTGATAAAAACTGAGTATATCTAGAAATGTATCTCCACCCGTTGTTGCCATTCGTACGGCCGAAAATTTTGAGCTATTAAGCTGTAGTTAAGCTTGTACAAACACTTTTAATTTTTGCACGCAGATCGCTAATAGACACGCCCAGAATCAACAAAAACCTTTAGGTCCGGGTATATTCATTTTGATCATCCGTTTACAACACATCGAAGGAAGCCTCGGAGACCCCACAAACCATATATATTCTTAATCAGCATGAAAAGAGAAATTGTTTGAGACATGTCTGTCTGTGAGTCCGTCTGTTCTTGGCACTCTCACGGTCGTAATTTTTGAGACATCGAATTGAAACTTTGCATACGTATTCTTAGTTCAATTTCGCTGTTCCGTATTGAAATTGGACAAAATCGGTTAAGAGACACGCCCACAATAAACGAAAATCTCAACAAACCTCGAAAAATTGGATCTTTAAAAATTATATATCGCACAATACTCTACGTATCAAGTTGAAATTTGATATATATATAAGTGGTACCGTTATCCAACACTGTGCCAAAAATGGGCGTGATTGAATAACGCAAACGCCTATAATTAAAAAAAAACACTACTTGTTGTTTAAAAATGACCTGAATAATAATAATAATAATAATATAAACGCAACAATTTAATGCAATAGGAACTTATTTTTTAGATGGTTATAAAAGGTGGAGGGTATTTAAGCTTCGGTCTTAACCGAACTTTTCTATCTTGTTTTTTTCTTTTTTTTGACAGAAACCAAATAATAAAAAACTACTTAACGTTAAATCTTTTAATTGAAACTTTCAAGGGTTTTGCTTTAAAAAAAATATTTTAAAAGTTTACTTGACGAACATTAATATTAATTTAATATATGTACATAAAGATTAAGAAAAAAATTATTAAAAATATTCTTATAGTTAAAATATATGATGATAACATGACCTTTGCACAAAACAATCAGGGATTTTTATATATTAATCTATGGTTCGAAGAGCAAGAAGTTATAGGCTTTGTTTTGAACATTCTTTTAGTCCTTGTACATTTTATCTTAGACATAACGTATGGTATTTTAATTGATAGCCTTGGTCAGACTTTCAAATCAGATCGATTTTTTCTCAGTGTTTTTGTACCCTCCACATAATATGGAGAATATACTAAGTGTTTTCTTGCGTTTACAACACCCAAAAGCAGGCGCCAGCGGCCATACAAAGTATATGTATTCTTGATCAGCATCAAAAACTCAGTCGATTTAGGTATGTATGTCCGTGTGTGCTTATGTCCATTTATTGTTGATATTCACACGGGTTTAAATTGTAAAAATGTACAGATACTTTTTGTTTCTGCACGTAGACTGCTACTTAAAATGGGCAAAATGGGCCACAATGGACGAAAATCTATTTATATACCACAAAAATTGAGCTATGTACTTGAAATTTGGTATACTTACTACAAATGTTACACATGTCGATGTGCCAAAAAAGGGCGTGGTCGGATAAAGGACACGCGCTCAATCTAAAACAATCTATATATCTGTCACAAATTGACCTATTGATCTAAATATAACAGACACGCCACAATTTGCAAAAACCCATATTCATTGAAATCATATACTTGGAAATATGGAGAGTACTTAAGAGTTGGCCTAAGCCATATTTAGTTTTCTTACTTGTTCATGAACTAATATTTTCCTTTACAAATTATGTGAAAATAAATCTTTAAATAAACCTTTTAATAATAATAATAATAATGATATCTGTCTAATATAACAGTAATATTAAGATATATTATAATAAAAATTTATATTTTTAATAGAAAGGTCTTTTTCCCCATAATGAAACAATAAATACAAAAGCCAATTGTACTTAACATATAGTTGCTAACATTATTAACTTAAAAAATACTAAAAAGTCTACAAATTTATTCTTAAAAAAAATTATTCATATTGAAGCACAAAACCTTTTTATTTTAACGATTAAACGTATTTATTTTAATAGTTTTTTTTTATTAAAATTTTTACACAATTTTAACTGGAAAATCTTTATAATCTGAATTCATACTTCCTAGAGTCTTTTTCACGCGTGACGCTGTTAGTCGTGCTGTTGGATTTGGATGCCAACATTCTTCCATAATTTTAGCTATGGTGGCTAGTACGTGATCGTTGAACCAACGGGCTGGTATAGGTGGCCGAACACCTTTCACTATAATGTGCATATCCCTAAATGTTGGATCCGAAGGCACTACATCGTGATAGGGCAAAGCATAATCCTCACAGGTGGTAACCTCGCTGCCCGGCATAGTTGTGCAACATCGTCGCGCCATCTCCCACAGCACCAAGCCTATCGAATAGATATCGGCCCGTTTAAATTCCTCAAATCTTACCGCATACATATCGGCTCGTTTAAATTCCTCAAACTCTTTCGGATTCATTATTTGACTTAATACCTCCGGTGCCATATAACGTTTGGTGCCGACCCTCGTATTTTCAACAACGTTCCAGTCATCCGTTTCGGACGGATATTTAACAGCCAAGCCAAAATCAGCTATAGCGCACTGGCCATTACGTTTAACTAAAATATTGTTACTTTTAATATCGCGATGTGCTATGGCCGGCTTAGGTGTTCTACCAAAGATTTCCCGATGCAAATGCTCCAGACCGGAGGCCAAACTGTACGCCAACAATTGTATTTTTTGTGGATTAATTATTGTTCTCGTTAAATAATCATGTAAACTGCCATTTTCATGATAATCCGTTATTAAGAGATACTCCATGGCAGCAGCACTGCTTCTAATGTCGGCCGCTATAAAACCCAAAATATTTTCATGATGCATTAAAACTGTTTGATAAATTTCCGTTTCACGGCACCAGGACGTTTCCTCAGCAGGGCCGAAAATTTTTACCGCTACTTTCTCATCACGCCATTTACCCAACCATACTTCACCATAACGACCTCTACCAATTAGACGAACCGTTTCCACTTGTCTGGCTATGGTGCGCTGTACTAATAAAGATGGTCCAGTACCAGAAGCGGAACTTTCTTCTACCATTTGTGCCAAAGGGGACAATTGACTGTTATACATACTGCTAATTAATCGTGGTTGTTGGCGTAATTTTTCGCGCCGGTGATAGGTCATACAAAATATGACAATAATTACAACAAAGGCTGATATACAAATAATTAATGAAGCCATCATAGCCAGATAATGTACAGACTCTGAACTAACTGGCAAATCAGGGGCGGGTGTTGTCAGTTTTGGTGTAAAGTCAGGATGCAGGTTACGATTACAAAAATCACCACTATCACAACAGTCAATATTTTTTCCGGGAACTGCAGCCACTTTGCACTGTACAAAAAAATTGAACAATTAAAATTTGTCACCTCTGAAAAAGTAAGAAATAACTTACCATAAGAAAGCCGCCACTTTCTTCGGGCGGCATACACCCAAATGTACGCTCCTCAAAAGGACCAGTGCTATCATCTGTCACTTCTTCAACAGCACTGAAACAATAACCTCCAGGCCTGGTCTCGCATGTACCATTGCCCTCATTATTTGGACAACTGCCCTCACAATAACAGGTAAGACTGCGCGCTATATTAAACAATAAATAATAGAAAAAAATATTTAAAAATGTACAAAAAGTATACAAATAAAACATTAATTCCTCCTTTGTATAAAGTGGGAAAATAAATTAAATTATTACTTAAAAAAATTGTTAAAAAAATCTAAATACCCTCAACATTTAAATACTAAAGAAAGTATGTATTGAATTTTAGCTTTATAGTACGACTTTTTAAGATGTGTTTTTTGAAATAAATTTTTCAATCTGACTATCTTGAAAGTTGTTATGATATATAAGAATTTGCGAAAAATTAACAATTGGGAAGGGAATGACCTGGACCGGTTTCGAAATCGCCCTCATCGAGCTCTCATCAGCAGATGTCTAACAGTTGCACCAAATCCACCTGCGTATTTTCAATTGATATAAACCAGAAAGAAGAAATGTTTGTGTATACGATTTCAGCTCAATATCTCAAAACTTACCCCAGTAAGAGTACTTACAAACAGATACGAACATAGACGGACATGTTTAGATTGATTTTAGGTGAAAAAAAACAAGTAAGAAAACTAAATTTGGCTTAGGCCAAATCTTAAATACCCTCCACTTCCACAACGGTGGGCGTGGCCAATATATATATACATATATTGCGCCCTCTAATAGTGTACGTATTACGTATCAGCATGCAAGTCTACTTTTACGTTGAATAGGGATTTTGTAAATTGTGGGCGTGTATGTTATCCGTCCATGCCCATTTTTAGTGAATCGATGGATGTGCTAACCTTGATAAGTGCACCAAATTTCAAGTTCCTAGTCAACTTTTGTGGCAGATATATAGATTCATGTCGATTGTGGGCGTGTCTGTGAGTCGAATATGCCCATTTTTAGCATATCGATAAAGCTTATACTTGTAGATGTACATATCAAATTTCAAGTTTATAGCTCAATTTTTGTGGCATATAAATAGATTTTTGTCGATTGTGGGCGTGGCTCTTGACCGATTTTGCCCATTTGAAATAGAGATCTGCTTGCAAAAACTAAAAGTGCCTGTACAAAATTTCAGCTCAATATTACGCCTGTGAGAATGCCAACAACAGACAGACCCACGGACATACATGTCTAGATCAGTTTTTGATGCATACCAAGAATATATATACTTTATAGGGTCTCTGACGCCTCATTCTGGGTGTTGCAAATGGAAGAACAAACTTAGTATACTACATCACTAAGGTGGCGGGTATAACAAGTAAAACGGGCCTATATTAGGCGTGTGCCAAATATAGAATACCCATCATCATTAACCTCTTCTTAGGAAATAATATCTTAATTTCTTAATGTAAATTTTATATTTATATGGGGCAACTTGCGCTAAATATTCTAAATAAACCTCTTAAACATTTTACCATACATAAAATTTGGTTTTGTAGGCATTGTTTGTTATAAAGGAAAACCCCTAAAAACTATACGTTTTGTAAAATTGTATTACGGTCCACGATCTGATTTTGCCCATTTTCAACAGGATACTTTTAATATTGATGAAGATTATGTTTATCAAATTTAAGCTCAGTACTGTTGGAAATATCAGGTAACGCTTGCATCACCAACGTAAATAGTGGTAACCCTGTGTATATGTTAATACATAAGTATTTTTCTTTCCTTTTTACTTCCGCTGTAAAACACGCACGTAAAAACATAAAGGATAAAATATATTAAATATACACTAAATACAAAAATTTATCAGATACCTCAAAATTTGAGACTGTGAGAGTACTGAAAGCTCCGAGTGCAAGGTTTAGGACGTCATTGTGGGTGTATCTTGCCGAATTGTAATAGAGAACCTTAGAAAACCTCAAAAATTGCGTGAATGAAATTTCAGTACGATAGCTCATATATTTTTACGACTACGAGAGTTCCAAAAAAAAGTGTATTAACAGATTAGCTCAGTCAACTTTTCTATTGATGCTGATCAAGATTGTTGTTGCTGTGGTTGTGGGGTCGCCCACTTCTGGTACTTACAAACATTTGAACAGAAACAATATACCCGCACACCAATATGATAATGGGTATAATAAATAAATTACAAATACATTAAATACCTGACATAAAATACATTTGAGATTTTATTTCAAAATGTAAACAACTTTTAAACTTAGAAAATTAAAGTTTCTTTAGTATTGAAATACTACTTTTGACGAAGCGTGCATTTTTCGTAATACGTAATGGACCCATTTTAGAATTACCAATTACTTTATTAGTAAAGTAGTATTATTTATCTTTTTAAGGTACTTAAGTAACGTGTTGTTGAGTTTATATTTTTATTAAGAACAAATTAAGTACTTTAAGTGCTTAATTTATTTTAAACATTTAAGAATTAAATTTCCTCGACTACTTGACAACCCTAGCATCTACCTACTTACTTAAAGTTTCCTATTCAATTCCATCTATTTCATACAATATATTCATTATTAAACTATATGATGATAATAGAAGTAGTACATATAGAAGAAGAAACATTTTACGGTTAATATCAGTATTAAATAATAGCAAAAGCAAAAACAAAACATATGAAAATAATTATTAAGTAATTTACACTAATAACAATTGAGACGTTACAATACTTAACCAGATATTTAATAACATAGCAACATGGCTAGTGGTGGGGAGGGAAGAGCAACGGTACTATAATCTAAAATGTGTTTGGTATAGTATGCTTGGTATAATATTTAGTGACTGACCCCATCACTTCTCCAACACACAATATTCACATATACCATCATATTTATACTTATACGAAAAGCAGCAGCAGCAGCAGCAACAACAACAACGAAAACAACATTTTATAACTGACTGATTGCAATTATATCAAGTAATGCTTCACTGCATTTAATTTAATGGTTAAATTTCAAATTAACTTTTTTTTGAAGCTGTGGTAGTTTTTGTTATAAACGTAGTAAATATAATTGTTGCTATCTTTGACTTCAAAGGCACTTTTTGTGTGTGTCTGTTGTAACAGACAAGAAAGTATTTATTTGTGGTTGTTGTTGTTCTTTTATAACTGATTTTATTAGTTTTGTTTAATATTAAGATAAGAAAAAATTAAAATTGAGCTGAAAATGAAAAATGTGTATTTAGAACAAATACTTTTACAACATCCGCATAAGATAGCCTAGCCTAATATCTAGATGCAGGCGTCTGAGACCTAACAAAATATGAACAGGGAATGAACAAAATAATAACACCATGCAATATGGTACATCTTGTTGCATGTTGGCAGCACTGCTTCCGTGTAAATAGTGCGACACGTATGTGTGGCATAGTTTACGTGCCTAGTCTTGTAGGTTAAATTTCAGTGAATTATATGCTTTGTTCTGCGACGGTTAAAACAAGCGATCGGTGAAATGTGTGATCTCTTAGACTTCGAAAGAGAGCAAATCATTGGTGGTCGGTAAGGGAAACGTCTGTGACGAAAACAACTGAATTATTTAACGTTTTACGAGCGACAGTATAACACAGCATACACAAAACTTGGTAAAACATCTTCGGGGAAGAGGAACAGTCAACGAAACTCGAACGAACATTAAAAAGAAGAAGAATTGTAGCCAAATAACCTAAAATTACTGCGGCATTCTATCTATTCCGCGAAGTATTGCAGCTGTTCTAAAAGCAAATGGTGGCCCAATACCTTAAACAAAATAAAAACACGCACGTAAAAACATAAACGATAAAATATATCGCATCGCACCGCATATCGCTCTTGTATCTTGTACTGCTCATCGACCAGCGCCGCACGTCACACTTGTCACCGATTCATCGCTCGACATCACACGTCACACTTGTGCCGCACACCGCTCTGTACCATTCGCCGTTCTTGCACCCACCCACCGTTCTGCAGTAACGCCGTGCCCCGCACCACAAGTCGTTACCGCTCTAAAAAGTTAAATTTAAGAAAGCAAGTGCAAAGATTGGAAACAAACAACATCCTGTCATATAAATTTCTTTGGAAGGAACCTTGGACTCGCTGAGTTATACCCCAGCTACCTCAAGAACTTCTGTACAACTTACTTATAGTTAATACGTATTGGTGTAGAGACAGGCACTCCCACTCTTATTATTATACTAGCATGCAACGTAAACAGTCATCTTTGAATGCCTCAATGCATAACAGAGTCAAATCATATACAACAACAACAACAATAAAACCATATGAGGCCATACCACATGATAAAATCACATCACATCTTACCAATAACAACAAATGGTAATTATAATACAACAACAACAACAACAAACATTTGCAAGGGAATTTCATTTCATGTCTTTAAACAAATTTTGTGAAATAAAATTTCAATAAAATTTAGCACAAACATAAATATATATGTTAGTCACACACGCGTCTAACATATAAAATTACATTTGCGTGTGTGTGTGAGTGCGTGCGCGTGCTTTTAAACCCTCCACATAAGATATGGCGTTCACTAAGTTTGTCTTTGCGTTCGCAATACCCAGAAGAAGGCAATACCAGGATGGAGGTTAGAGACCCTACAAAGTATCTATATTCTTGATCAGCGTTAAAAACTGGGTCGATCTAGACATGTATGTCCCTGTGCACGTGTGGATAAGTGTTGTAGATCTCCTGGAACCATCGTTAAGTATTACGTCAGGAGAACCATCTGAGCCTAAGCTCACATCGTACGTATCATGACGGTCATTCTTTGTCTATGTCTATGCCGCTCCAATGCCCTGAGTTGTTTCATAATATTGGCAGCTACACCTTCAATACATCTCCATACGCCGCTATCACTTATTACGCCTCTTGCAATTTCGTTACCGCTAATTGGCTCTATAATCGCATCTCTTATTTTGGATCGTTCCATTTTGAACCTGGGGCACCTTAGCAAAACGTGTTCTGCTGTTTCTTGTTCTTGGGGGCATACTGGACACCACGGCCCATTGTCGTGTCCAAAACGGTGCAGATAATCACGAAAACAGCCGTGACCGCTAATGATCTGCGTTAGATAATAGTCTAAATGCCCGTGCGGTCTATTCGCCCAGGAATCAATATCAGGGACAATTTCAAGTGTCCAACGCCCTTGTTGGGACTCTTGCCACCTATTTTGCCATGACTTTGTTTAATTATATCTTGTTTTTCTTCCTTAGTAAGCCTTCTATTGAGTTGTTTTTGGGTAGCGTATATATTAGCTGCTTGTCGAGCCAAGATATCTGGCGGGAGAATGCCCGATAAAATCAGCGCCGCATCCAAGGATATGGTTCTGAAACCACAGTAGACTCTAAGTGCAGTTACTCGGTACACCTCATTTAAGTACTTGCAGTAACTCGGATATTTTTCTAGAGTATTACTCCATACCGGTGCAGCGTACATAGTTATAGATGTTATCACCTTGGCTAGTAAAAGTCGTCTTGGTTGCCTAGGTCCACCAAAATTTGCCATCATACGTGCTAGTGCCGAGTATGTTTTGTCTGCTTTATTACACACTGCTATTATATGCTGCTAAAAGTTTAATCTCTTATTGATACATATTCCCAGGTATTTAACTTTTTCTCCTGTTGTGAGCTGGTGTCCGTCAATATTTAGCTCTATCACCTCCTTTTTTTTCCCTGCTAGTAATTAATACTGCCTCAGTTTTTTGCGGTGCTAACTGTAGTTTATGCTCTGTAAGCCAAGCAATGGCTAATGGATCTTGACAACAGTGTTTGTACACATACTTTGGACATCCGTTAGTACTTTCGCAACAATAGTAACAATGATGTCATCTGCATACCCTATTATGGAAACACCTGGTGGTACTGGAAATTTAAGTACCTCATCATAGACTATGTTCCATAGTAACGGGCCCAGTATCGAGCCTTGTGGGACTCCCGCTGTAATATTGTACACTCGAGTGCCTTCATCTGCTTTATACTCGTACATTAGTGTACGGCACGAAAGGTAGTCCTTTATAATTCGTATAAGGTATGCAGGTATAAGGTATGCAGGGACTTCTTTCTTGATCATGGCGTCAATTATATGGGGCCAACTAGCAGTGTTAAATGCATTTTTAATATCTAGAGTTCCTAAAGCACAATATTTTTTATTCCCATTTTTCCAACGTTGACCTTCGATCGCTTTTTCAGCAATATCTTTCACGTGCATTATTGCATCAATAGTGGATCGACCTTTCCGAAACCCGTATTGATTTTCTGATAGAGTATTCGTCTGCATAACATGGTGTTCGATTCTGACGTATAAGATCTTTGCTAAAAACTTTACCTAAAGTGTCCAGTATACAGAGTGGGCGAAAGGAGCTGGGATCACCTTTGGACTTATTTGGCTTAGGCAGCAAAACCAGTTTTTGTCTCTTCCATATTTTAGGAAATATACCACTTTTTATACAATTATTATATACTTGCCAGAAAAGATGTGTATTGTGCAAGGCTACTATTTTAACGGCTTCCATAGGTATACCATCCGGACCGGGTGCCTTATTATTCGCAAATTTATTGACAGCGTCTTTGATTCCATCATATTCTAAATCTTTTAACCCTTGTGTGGTTAAAGGCGTTTGTATATCTACAGTCGCATGTTTGTGGAAGAGCGTTTCAACTATCTTTTGCATAAATATCGTATCAGTTGGTATGTTCCGCTTACAACATTTATTTTTAGCCATGACTACTCTATTTGCACCACCCCAATGTCACATAGTTCTTTAAAGCATTTACTCTTACTAGCCTTTATTACCTTTTTAAGAGATTTACGTGCCTCGGCATATCTTTTTCTGTAGACTTCGTATTGCGCCGTGTGGCTATGTCTTTGGGACTTTCTTCTTGCCTAAGATTGGCAATTTCCGAGTTCCACCAGTAAACGGGTTTACGGTCTGGGCAATTCGTTCTTCTTATCATGGATGCATCACAAGCTGCAGGCATATACTTAACTAGCCTGTTAGCTTGCTCTTCTACATTAGGTGTGAGCTTTAGATTTTCACTGACCATAATGTTGAAAATGTCACGATCCATCCAGCCTATTTCACAGGACCTATTAAGTGCATTTTGTTGTTGATTTTTTCTGAGTTTTTCTAAGTATTACAAACGTTTTGTCAAAATGATTTATCACCTCTTACGATCTTATAATATTTAGTATAAAAATAAAAATATGGGCGCACATTTGAGAGTTCAAATACTCTTTCAAGAGTACCCAATATTCCACAGTCTTTCTAAAAAATTTCCAAACCAATACATGTTTCTCCATTAACCTAAATAAAAAGCTATTCTTTTGATAAAAATTTTTTAATTCATTTGATAGTGTTACATGAAAATTAAATATTTATATAAACTCAAAGCAAATAACGAAAAACAATTAACAGTTTTCTCTCAAGAATATAAGAAATAAATTAAGCGCATATAGCCATTTGTAATAGTTGTTAATTAGTTGGAAGAAAAAGATCTGTTATTTGTCTGGCAGCATGCGGCGACGGCAAATAGAGCATGCGTTTAAACTTATTATTAAAAGTATAAATTAACGCACGAATTTATAAGCAATAACTGTAAATATTATTATAATTAGTAATGTCTGGTGGTAAATTAATTTTGTTTTTATCAAGTACTATATAAATAAATGAATAATAAAACAAGTAAGAAAACTAAATTTGCCTTAAAATAAATTTTAAATATCCTCCATATCTACAATAGTGGACGTGGCATGTGTATGTAATACGTTTAAGTTTGCAAGTCGAGTTGTACGTTGAGGATCAATTGATCATCAAATTAGTGGTGCTAAATTACTATCAAGAAAACAAGTGCTACAAGTATTATTTTATAATTTACGAATAGTTGGGTTAAGTTTAAGAGAAAGTACTAGACTAGTTGTTGCTGAGGTTGGCACATTTTGGCAGAAAGCACGAATTCCAACATACCACGAAAAATACTGCATTGACAAAGTGGAAAAATTATACACGGAATGGAGATCTATCACAAAGAATCATTGTCGGAAAACCGAAACTCAAAACAAGAAGGAAACTGAATTTCAAGGAAAATTGGATGATTTATTCGATATCGCACACGCAGACGCATTGGAGTTAATAAAACTACAAGAAGACAGAGAGTTTTTATTAAAGCAGCGAGATAAAGGAAGACCAGGTTGTATGGTAGGAACAGATAAAATTCTTATGCAAAAAAAAAAACGAAAAGCAGTCCAGAATGAACAAGAAGACCAGCGTGAAATAAAAGAAGATAAACGAAAGAAATTATACGTACAACAGACTCAAAGAGGTATAAAATTATGTTTGATATAATTATTGTTTTAAAACAGGTATGACTGACTGTGGCGACATAAACGACATTGAAATTGAAGAATCGACATCAGCAGAAAATATAAATGCAAATGCATCTAACAAAACTTCATCCGGTGTACCAAGAGGTAGAACAGATTTTTTACACCAAGATTGCTTTCAACTTTGGATAAGTGGAGAATCCCTGATGGTGCTGCAGTTCATATTCTAAGTGCAACTGTTGACGCGTTAGACCAACAAATCGAAGAATTTATACTAAATCGTTCATCAAGTCGTCGCATGCATCAGAAACATTGTGCAAGAACAGCACAAAACATTGCAGAAAACTTCGATGTAATTTAATATGTGTCTGTCTTTTCATAGTTCGTATTTATGTAAAAGCCTGGTTTAGATGCACCAAAGCAAATGAAGCACCAAATCAAAACCTAAATTTATTTATGTCTGGCAGTGCTATGCCAGCCAATATAAGTGCCCCGTATAGAGATATGGTACGGAATCCACAACATACTCTTAGAGCTGTAGCACGTTTAGCAGTTTATTCAGACTTTTTGCGTAAATAAAAAAGTTATAAACTATTTAAACCATATAGTTCATTCTGCGCCACCCTGTATACGTGAAAGCTATTATTACATATTACATATAATTTATTTTGAATGTTTGTATATTTAAGCACTTAGTTTTTAATTTTACTGAATCATCTGCTCCTGGGCGTCAGAGACCCTACAAAGTATATATATTTTTGATCAGCGTCAAAAACTGAGTCGATTTAGACAAGTATGTCCTTACCTTACCCACAGATGTATCAAAAATGAGCATGGTCGGATAACAGACACGCCCACAATTTACAAAAAAACATATTCAACGTAAAAGTAGACTTGCATGCTGATACGTAAGACATACACTATTAGGAAACAAAACTATTGCCAATCTGTAATCTTTTCTTGCACAATCTTCATCCGAAATGTTTATATGGCAATAATAAATTATTTGTTCAATTATGAATGAATCATCACAATTTATAAACAATATAACAGATTTTATTATTATCCATATAATATTATACTATTATATCACTTATAAATTTGGAATTGTTGTTGTTTCTTTTTTATATATCTTATGTTTACACGTATTTGTTTTTGTAATTTTTAAATTGTTTTTTATTTTTTATACCCTCCACCTCAGTGATGAGGGTATACTAAGTTTGTTCTTCCGTTTGCAACACCCAGAAGGAGGCGTCAGAGACAGGCACAGGTTTGTACAGGCACTTTTAGTTTTTGCACGCAGATCGCTATTTAAAATGGGAAGAATCGGACCAGAGCCACGCCTACAATTGACAAAAATCTATTTATGTGCCACAAAAATTGAGCTATAAACTTGAAATTTGGTATGCACATCTATGAATATTAGCTTCATCGATGTGCCAAAAATGAATGCGGTCGGATAACAGACATGCTCACAATTTTAAAAAAACCACATTTAACGTAAAAGTAGACTTGCATGCTAAGCCATACACTATTAGAGGGCGCAATATATGTATATATTGTGTGGATTGTGGTGGAGGGTATTTAAGATTTGGTCTAAACCAAATTTAGTTTTCTTACTTGTTATTTTTTCTTTATTTGTTAGCAGAGTAATCATTGACCCAGATATTTGTTTAACCGATTATTATTGCCATATACGTCATACTCAGCACAAATAAGTAAATTTTTTGTGAAACTTTTTATATATGTATGCGTACGTGAGTTGACAACTATATACATATACAGTTTTATGACTTAGCAATATTTATGTATTGTATTTTTCTTTTTTGGGATTTTTTTTTCTTTTTTGGAACAAATTTGTTCAATTAAAAATAAAATGAAAAATCATGATTTAAAAAATTAATACAAAAAACTTAATAGAAATTTCCTTAAAAGGTTACAATTTAATCATAATAAGGAATAAAGAAAAAACAAGAAATCATTTTTTTTTTTTTTTTTTTTTTTTTTTTTTGTGGCGAAATGTGGAAGGTCAATAGAACGGCTTTTAAACATGCTGACCACCACCAAAAATACATTACGCCTTTAAAAGCTATGTCTCTTTACGCTACGTAAGTTAAGTGTTGTTGTACACTTGTTTTTATTAAATTTTAAGTAGACATCAATTAGATCATGTTTTATAAACTTTACGTGATTTTTCTTACTTAAGCTCGTTAGTGTTGTTATTGTTACTGTAGGTATTGTTGCTGTTATAACAACATTATTCGGTCATCAAATTAACTTGTAATGCTGTAAACTTCTTATCATTGATAATCTTGTGTTTATTTGACCTGATCTTGACTTTTTTTTATACCCTCCACTAAGTTTGTCATTCCTTTTGCAACACCCAGAAGGAGGCTACAGATACCCTACAAAGTATATATAATATATTCTTAATCAGAGTCTAAAACTGAGTTGATCTAGACATGTATGTCGGACGTGTGTTTGTGCGTCTCTCTATTGTTGGCATTCTCACGGGCGTAAATTTTAAGATATTGAGCTGAAATTTTGTACAGGCACTTTAAGTTTTTGCACGCAGATCGCTATTTAAAATGGGCAAAATCGGTCCACAGCCACGCCCACAATCAACACAAATCTACTTATCTGCCATAAAAATTAAGCTAAAAACTTAAAATTTGGTACATATATCTATAAATGTCATCTTCATCGATATCCCAAAAATGGGCGTATTCGGAATACAGACACGCTCACAATTAATAAAAATCTTTATAACTGCCACAAAAGTTGACCTAGGAACTTGAAATTTAATACGCGTATACACAGTTATCCCATTGATTGACTTGCCAAAAATGGGCGTGGTCGGATAATAGACACGCCCACAATTTACAAAAAACCATATTCAACGTAAAAGTAAACTTCCGTGCTGATACGTAATACTACACCACGACCACCGTTGTGAAGGTGGAGGGTATTTAAGATTCTGGCTGCCACATACACTATTAACATAAGATCTTCTAGCGTTTGGATGATAGGTATATACGGTGATGTAATGTACTCGGTCATGATAGAGTGGGAATTGCTGCTCTTGACGTAGTATCCGAACCTTCGAACAGCGTGAGCGCACGTCTCATTTCTATGCCAAGATCTTCAATGCATTGTGGGTGGCCTGGGGTTTGTGGTGCTTCAGGCTGAGTTTCTGTTTCTTCTAACACAGTTGCGGCTTGCGTCGAATCATTTGCGGCGGCTTCTTCACTATTTCTTGATTCTGCTAATATTTCAAATTCAATTTCCACCTGCCTTTTTATGTCCTCTATTCCCATAGCCGGTAGCAGTTGATTTCTTAGGATTATTCTATGTTCATCTGTTATGCGTTGAGCATAGCTCGTGGGTTCGCATTTCATCATAACTCCTTGTTAGCATTTCTCCATATATTTTTATTGGGTAGCCATTTTAACCCTTGGCTAGGACCAGCAATATCGCCAGAAGTATTCAGCCGCTTCTTTGGAGTAAAGTCGCCGACCAAGAAGCCGCTCATTTTGAGTCCGTCTTGCCTGGATTTATTATTATTATTGAGATGCTTGCACTTGTGTAATGGGGACTTTGTCTCTCACCTACAACTATGAATTTATTATTTAAGATTATTACAAATGGAAGGAAGAAGAGGCTTCTGTAGTATAGGCAGTACAATTCTTAATTTCATATGAACAATAAGTTCAATAGTTTATCTAATAACTTTTTTGGAACATTTACCAAATAGTCTCTTAGTCACTAACAATTATACTCAAATGATTTAAATCAACTGTAAATTAGGTTGAAATTTTCCGAAATTTCTTTCTTGATAAAATATCGATTTCGTTTATTAAAAGCACCAAAAAAAAAACATCGTTTCTTATCTATTTTTTTTTTCCTCCTTTTCTTGTCAACTGCTAACACCATCATTTCGATTAATATCTATCATAGAGATGTTATGTACGCTGGCTGGTGTTGCACATGAGTGATTTTTCATCAATAATGTTTTCCTTCTTCTTCTTCTTTTTCTTTTGTCTGTTTAATATGGTAAAGTTAATTATACGTTGGCGCCATTCAAATATTTATCTTAATATCTAAATTGCTAAAAGTGTGCGAAAATAATTTATGTGAATATTTGAAATTGTTGCAATTTTTTTTCCATTTTTAAGCATTTTTAGTCATTTTTATTTTCAAATATGTTGATAGAAAATTTATATTTTTTCTCCCCTCCTCGTAGTATGGAGGCTATACAAAGTTTGTCATTCAGTTTGCAACACCCAGAAGGAGTCGTAAGAGACCCTACAAAGTATATATATTGACCAGCGTCAAAAACTGAGTCGATTTAGACATGTATGTCCGTGTATCCGTGTGTCTGCCTGTTGTTGTCATTCTCACGAGCGTAAATTCTGAGATATTGAGCTGAAATTTTGTACAGGCCCTTTTAGTTTTTGCACGCAGATGTTTATTTAAAATGGGCAAAATCGGTCAAGAGCCACGCCCACAACCGACAAAAATCAATTTATCTGCCACAAAAATTGAGCAATAAACTTGAATTTTGGTACTATATATATATTAGCTTTATCGCTATGCCAAAAATTGCACTGATTACAGACATCCTAAGCGGCAAATGCCACACGCACCTTCAATTATACCGATCGATTCAGAATCAAAATCTGAATCGATTTAACCATGTGCATCTGTCCGCCTGTCCATATAAATTTGTGCGCAAGCTACAGGTCGAATTTTTTGAGATATTTCGATGAAATTTGGTACAAGGAAACGTATTGAACCAAAAGTAAACTCTTTTGAAAATGGCTAGGATCGGACCATATTTAGAACCGCTCCCCATATAAAAAAATTTTTGATTTCATAAACAAACAAAAAATAAAAAAAATTATCTGACATGTATCATTTTGAAATTTTTGAAAATCCAAGTAGGTAGAGAAAAATAAAATTTTTCATTTATCAAAGAAAAAAATTAAATTGAATAAAATATCAAGTGGTGTAGGGTATTTGATGGTCGAGCTTGACCGACTATAATATTTTCACTTGGTTACTCGTTATTTTTTTAAAACTAACGTTTATAAATATCAAGTTATATTATAGAAAATATATAAATGGAAAAATCTGGTAAATTATTATATTAAAAGTGAGTGTATTGCTGATAATTATATTCAATTAATTTTTGTTGTTGTGACAATTTCAATTAATGTGTTTTTTATATAAAACTAATAAGTTTTACAGTTTAATTAGTATAACAGTTGTATAAAATACAGGGGATCGACAACATAGTATGAACACAATGCAATATAGTTTATCTTGTTGTATGTGGGAAACAACTGCTTCCATGCAAATAATGAGACGCTTATGTATTGCGCAGATGCCATGTCAAGTCTTGTAGATTAAATTTCAGTATATATACGCTTTGTTCTGCGATGCTTCAGAGTTCGAAAGAGGGCAAATCGTTGGTGCTCGGTTAGGGGGAGCGTCTGTGAATTATTTATTGTTTCACGATCGATATTACCCATGGTAAAGACAGCATACGCAAATGATGGTAAAACATAGGCGAAGAAGAACAGTGGGCGAAACTCAAAGTTAACTGACAGAGATCGGCGAACATTAAAAAGAATTGAACTCCAAATACCACGTTTGTACGATATTTCGTATAAATTTTGTTAATTCAAACGTAGTTTAGTTTTGAGTTCGATTTTTTATACCCTCCACCTTAGTGAGTTGTAAACAATTTGTATGTTGAAACTGTTATACTACGTAAAAATATTACACAGTAAATTATCTTGAGTATATAATAAATCAAATAAGAAATTAAGTCATTAAACAATAACTGTTATATAACATAAAAATTGTTTTACATTACAGAACTTTGTGTACATTTTTAATTAAAGTAAAATTATAATAAAGTAACTGTTATACTAAGAGAAACTGTTATACTAACCGAAAATGATATACAATAAATTGTTGTATAACAAACAATAGATGAAATTACAAAATAAAATAAAAATTACAAAAAATAAAAAACTGTTATAAAAAAATCAAACTTTAATTTAAAAATATGTGGGTCTACATCATGTAACTGGTATGATATACTTTTTCACATACATTTATTATAATTATTTTAACTAATAGTAAGGCTCTTCTTACAGTCGCCTTAATCTCTCTTATACCCGTAGAGTATAAGTACTATGTACACACTTGTCAGTCACATGTTATGCTGGCAATTAAAAGTAATAATCAGTAATTGCAATTCATTTTCAATCTTAAATTGAACACAATTTGTTGTTGTTGTTGGTATGATTTTTATTATTTTGCTTTATAGTGGATATTCAGTCTTATTGATGAGATAATTATTTATATGAGAAGAATTTTTTATACCTTCCACCTTAGTGATGAGGGTATACTAAGTTTGTTCTTCCGTTTGCAACACCCAGAAGGACGTATCAGAGACCGTACAAAGTATATATATTCTTGATCAGCTTCAAAAACTGAGTCGATTTAGACATGTATGTCCGTGTGTCCGTGTGTCCGTCTGTTGTTGGCACTCTCACGGGCGTAAATTTTGAGATATTGAGCTGAAATTTTGTACAGGCACTTTTAGTTTTTGCACGCAGACCGCTATTTAAAATGGGCAAAATCGGTCAAGAGCTACGCCCACAATCGACAAAAAACTATTTATCTGCCACAAAAATTGAGCTATAAACTTGAAATTTGGTACGCGTATTCATAGTTATCTCATCTACTGATGTGCCAAAAATGGGCGTAGTCGAATTTCAGATACGTCCACATCGACATAAATCTGCCACAAAAGTTGACCTAGAAACTTGTTATCTTGTTGACTGACGTGCCAAAAATGAACATAGTCGGATAACAGACACGCCCCCAATTTACAAAAAAACATATTCAACGTAAAAGTAGACTTGCATGCTGATACGTAATACGTACACTATTAGAGGGCGCAATATATATATATATTTGCTACGTCCACCGTTGTGGAGGTGGAGGGTATTTAAGATTTGGCCTAAGCCAAATTTAGTTTTCCTACTTGTTTTAAATATATTGGTATGTATGTATAAGTAAGTATAATGTACAGTTGTGTTCATAATAATAGCAGTTCTTGTAACTACGGTCAAAAAAGTGCGATCCAAAATAATTTGAATAAAATTTTAAAGCCTTTTCTTTATTTAACTATGATCAAAAACAAACGGAATTTATAGAAAAGTATTTGAGTTCATCACATATTCCTTTAAAGAACCAAAAAAACTTCACACATAGTCAAAAATACCTGTTCATAATAATAGCAGTAAAATAAAGAAAAGGACATTCACATTAGACGGTTTTTTTTTTCAAAAACGCCTTGTTACTTACTTGCGCGATATTAAAAAGTAAAAAATCCAAAATTATAAAATATTACAATTTTCAGCAACAACTTACCTAAAATGAAAGAAAGAGCAAAAATAATTAATATTGTTCTATTAATAATTGTAATAATATTAAAAATAACTAATTTTATATATATAATAATTTTCTAGTATATAAATCCATAAAAAAACAGAAAAGAATTTTCGGTAAAAGCACATACTTTAGCGTGCGTTATGATGAACTTCTATTTTAACTCCTAATTAATTCTAAATTAACTTCGAAATCAAGTCAACTCAAAAATTAGCATATAAAAGAAGATACAAAAATATCACGGGTTTTCAAATTACAGATTTATTTAATTCTAACTATTATTCAATTCAATGTTTTTTATATTCAGGCCGAGTCACATTATTAACTCTCTTGTTCTTTAACTTCTACTCTATACGCCATTTTTTGTCTTGTCCGTCAGAGTTGTATTTTATTCTCCGTGTTGCGTTATTGTTTTTGCATCATTTTACTGCACTAGTTTACAGTCGGCCGTTCCTGACATTAGGGTCGTCCTCGAGCCACTGTTCGCCATTTTCGACATCGCTTACAATATCCGGCGGAAGGGTACACCATGGTTTCATCTTGTCTGACGCGTAAATGGATGTATAATGTCGTTGATTCCGATTCGAGCCTGGTATGTCTTCAACCGCGTAACGATCATTATCGACTGATCTTATAACAATAAAAGGAGCTCTATATTTAGGCTCTGGTTTCCTAGAAGTATCCGTACTATATGGTTCGTTTTCTACCAATACCAAATCTCCTGGTTTATATTGAGTTGGCTGTTTCCGTCTTGCGTCAAATCGTTTTTTATCATCTGCACGATATGGGTCAATTCTCGTCACAGCTTCCTCTCGCATACGATCTAATTCGCTGCTTGATACGGTTGTTGGTTTGTGTAAGGCTAATATCAGCTTGTTACCAAGGATATCACGTGGTTTGTATCTGAAAAGAAGTTCATGCGGTGTTTGTCCAGTTGTTTGATTTTTGGAAGCGTTTATAGTCCACTGGATCGTACGCAATTTCTTGTCCCAATGCTTATCATCTTTGGTTGAGGGTAGTAGAAAGTTCAGAATAGTTCTGTTCATGTGTTCAATCTGTCCGTTCGCTCTTGGTGTTCGAACTGCATTTAACACATGTTTAATATTGTTATCGTGACAGTAAGTTTCAAATTGTTTAGATGTGAAAGATGTACTACGGTCACTTATAATGCGTTCGGGCATTCCAAAATAACTGCTTACTTCATTCAACGTTTCGATGACCTGTTTTGCTGCTGTGCTTTTTATTGGTCGGATAATAGTGTATTTGGTAAAGGCGTCAACTATTACTACAATGTGTTCATTTCATTTCGTACTTTTTGGAAAAGGGCCCAAGTGGTCAATATGTAGCATGTGGAACGGTACGGGCGGTATATCATCGTAATGGTATGTTCCCTCTTGTTGACCTCCTCGCTTTTTGTTATAGGCACAATCTACGCACGCGTTTATATAGAACTTTACAACGTTTCGCATTTTAGGAAACCAAAAATGCCTTTTAATCGCATCGATTGTTTTGTCGACACCGATGTGTCCCGCATGATCGTGCAAACCCTCTATAACCTTCCAACGTAATGATTTTGGTACCACCCATAATAGTTTATCGCCACACTTTCGGAAAAGTCTTCCATCTCTTATTTCATAATCCTTATATAAGTGTTTGTCATTTGCGTTAACTTTTTGCAAGATTTCTTGATTATTCTCGTCTTGTTTCTGCATGGTGTACAGCCAATCATCTTCATGAATTGTTGACTTAAGTCGGCTTAAGTCTTTAGCAAACACATTTCGATATTTATTTACAAGATCAACTAGTTCCGACTTATACACTGAGTAATCAACATACAGATCAGATTCATTTATTAAATTTGCTTGCATAACGTTCACACTTTTCTCGAATAACAGCGTACCGTTTTTCACGTTTGCCTGTATACCGCTCCTTTTAAATATATCTTCTCCAATGAAAATATCTGCACTTAACGTTTCGTTATTTACAACATAGAGGTCAATATCTAGTTCTAAGTTATCAATTTTCATGAGTACGTTCACGTTCTCGCACACCACATATGTTCCACCACAAATTCCTGTTATACGTTCCATACATTTCATACGTTTAACTCCAATTTTGTCCGCTGCAGACTCTCGCACCATATTGATTTCGCTTCCGGTATCCACAAAAGCATTGTACGTGTTACCATATATTTTAACTAATTTATTGAAAATGCCATCATTATTTGCACGATTAATTATTCTCACGTTTGCCTTTCCGCAATTTTGGGGTTGGTTCTGACCGTGAACTTTGTTACAATCTTTACATCGACGTCGGCGTTGTGGAAACGTACACTTCGACGAGATGTGCCCAAACTGATTACAATTATAGCACTTAATTTTTGTATTTCCGTTTTTATCTGCATTTTCGATTTTATCTTTCGTATCTTCGTGTATTCGTTTTTCTTTGTTATCGCTTTTATTGCCTTTAGTAATCATCTGTTGTGGAATATTGCTCAAAAATTCTTCCACCGTTTGTCGCAATTCTTTCAGCGTTTTAAAACGTGTAGCGGCAATCGCCATTTGCAGTTCGTTATGTTTTAGTCCTTCTCTTGTATACTTGATAACAGAAGTTTCGCTCATTCTATAACGTTTGCCTAGTGCACTCATCCTGAAGCAATAATCAATTATATTTTCGTTGGGTTTGCGTATCGAATTTACCATCTTAAAATGTACATTCGCCTCGTCGAGCGTAGAGCCAAACTCATCTTTTAACGCCTGTGATAAGTCGCTCCATTTATCATAACACTCATGGGTTGCTTCCAACCACATCTTAGCTGCGCCTTTTAATTTACCGTACAATGCTATTATAACACATTTATCGTCCCAGTTGTATGCCCCTATTGATTTATCTACTCGTTCAATAAATTGCTCGATTGAGAACGTATAACTATTGGAAGGATCAAATTCTGGTAAAGTATCCGCAATTTTTTTAATCGTATAACTACGCACACTTGAAAGTTGATCCCTCGGTGAACACGTTATATTTTTACTTGGAGCGTTTGTATTGGATTTTAAAATCAATTATAGTTCAAGAGAATAAAAGACAAATGAATGTGTTCATTGTCGGTCATCAAGTAGAAAAGCTAGAGATTCTGTTTTTTGAAATTTTTTGACTCTCTGCCGAAGAATCGATGAATTGAGGAATTGTCGCTTGTTTAATGTATGTAATGTAATAGAAACTCTATCTAATTGAATTATATACGGAAAGGCAAACTATCTGGCACAAATTAGGATACGCATCTGTCTTTAAATGAGTCTATGTGTTGAGTGCAGACGCTACATAAAAATAACTCTTAGAAGTGAAAAACACTATTTCGAATTTTTTTCAGTTTCAGGCTGACATCCGTTGTTGTTTTTCTCAATACCCCTTGATGGCTATTAAGTATTTGTTTAGGTATAAGGTCTTAATTGTTGTTGTTATTATTTTTTTTATTTTCATACATTATTGGTTTTGTTGTTGTTATTATTATTATATTTTTTTGTTATTTGTTAATTTGCAATTTGTGTCTGTTCGTTCCTTGTGCTAAGAATGGAATTCAAATAGTTTTAAAGAAGTGCATTGACATTTTGTTGTTGTACCCTCCACCTCAGTGATGAGGGTATACTAAGTTTGTTCTTCCTTTTTCAACACCCAGAAGGACACGTCAGATACCCTACAAAGTATATATATTCTTGACCAGCGTCAAAAACTGAGTCGATTTAGACATGTATGTCCGTGTGTCTGTCTGTTGTTGGCATTTTCACGGGCGTACATTTTGAGATATTAGGCGGAAATTTTGTATAAACACTTTTAGTTTTTGCACGCACATCGCTATTTAAAATGGGCAAAATCGGTCAAGAGCTACATACGCATTCAACAAAAATCCATATATCTGCCATAAAAATTAAGCTATAAACTTAAAATTTGGTACATATCTATAAATGCCATCTTCATCGATATGCCAAAAATGGGCGTATTCAGATTTCAGACACGCCCACAATCGACATAAATTTATTATATCTGCCAAAAAAGTTGACCCGTGAACTTGAAATTTATTGCACTTATTAAAAGTTAGCCCATCAATCGATTTATCAAAAATGGGCGTAGTCGGATAATAGACACGCCCACAATTTACAAAAAACCATATTCAACGTAAAATAGACTTGCATGCTGATACGTAATACATACACTATTAGAGGGCGCAATATATATATACATTTGCCACGCCTACCGTTGTAGAGGTGGTGGGTATTTAAGATTTGGACTAAGCCAAATTTAATTTCTTATAAATGAATGGCTCAGATCGGTTTAGGCAATATTAATACCTAAAAAAGTAACAGTATAACTTGTCTCACTTTTAAAAAGACTTCATTATTAAATTAAATTAATGTTAATATGTAATTAATTAAAATATATATATAAGATTCATTTTTCAAATAATTTTGAATAAAAAATAAAAAATAAAAACGATTTTTAGTCCTATTTCTAATAATAAAAACAAGGAGTGGCTTGAGGCACGGCTAAAAATTGTCCAATCGTGCTTAAGTTTTTTTTTGTGTTTTTTGGACACTAAATGAAATATTTTTAGTGCTTGCCGTGATACAAATTCGAAAAAATTTAAATAAGGACCGGTCTAATATATATACATACATACGTATATATGGTCACCAAGCCGACGCCAGTAATATGCGCGTTTTCATCTTCTCAGCATCAACATCAACAGTTGACGTTTGATAATATTATTGATATAATGATACTGATGATGATGATGCTGATTACAGTGTTGAGATTGTTGTGATGTGCGAGCGGCATTGTGCTGACAAATATATTCATTCATTCAATCATTTATAACGATCCATTGTAGAGGACTTGAATTCAATTATTATTACTTTCTCTTTAGATTAATGTTATGCACAGCATCATATTATTTCTTTTGTCTATACATGGTATGCACCGCATTTTTTTTTTCATGAGATTTTCTTTAACCATTCCTTTATTTAGATTTTCCAAAGAAAAAAAAATGATTGCATGAGGCTTAAAATTAGTAAATTATACATTAAAAATTTTTCAAGATTTTATACGCACTTGAGTGTAAGATATGATCAAGCATTTACTTATTTTTAGTTACACATACAATTAATTCCTAATATTTTAATACAAAATCTTAGCATTGGGGAACATGTTACTTGGTAATTTTCATCCCAAGTAATAAATCATGATCAGCATCAAAAACTAAGTCCATTTATACATGTTTGTCCCTGTGTCCGTGTGTCCATGTGTCTATTTGTTGTTGACATTCTCACGGGCGAGAATTTTGAGATATTAAGCGGAAATTTTGTACAAACACTTTTAGTTTTTGCACGCAGATCACTCCTTAAAATGGGCAAAATCAGTCAAATATCTATTTGCCACAAAAATTGAGTTAAAGTTGAAAATTTGTACGTATATTTATAACAATCCGATCCATTGATGTGCCAAAAATGGCCGTAGTCGACTCGACTTGGAAACTAATAATTAATGCAAACACTATGAGAGGCCGTAATCATATACGCCCGCCTAACCCAAATGTAGTTTTATTTATTTTTTTTGCTTTATAATTAGGATTCTTCGTTTTCAAATAGGACTATAAAAGCAACAAAAAAATTTATAATTTTTTTTAAATTTCTGCTATACAACAATTTGAATTAGAGGAAAAGAACAAATTTAAGGCGGTGGCGGCGGAGGTGATGGCGACGACTACCTCTTCGTTTCACTTCGGCGGTTTTTGCTAGTGCTTCTTCACCATCTGGAGCGATTTCCCATTGAATTATCTTGTGATATAGACCATTCGCTGACCGCTGTGTCCATGTCATCACGCAGGGGCAAGCTATCTTATTCAATTGGCACTCCAGCATTTAATGCGTCCAGTACACGTGGATGCACTTCAGCTATTTTAAAAGCGTTTAAAATCGGTTGACAATTTTTATTCATGATAAGTTTATAAAAAATAAAACTACTGCACAACAATTTTCCAACAATTCGAACGAAAACTTTTAAATAAATGAAACAATAGTTTTGTACAAAATTCAAAATTGACAGGATTTCAAAATGTGTCTGGGATCATAATACATGTAAAGTTCATGTAAAGTTATAAAAAAGTAGGAAGTTATAACACATGGACAAACATACTAAGGCGAATGGCCAGCGTTGGTTGATTCTTCGACGCCATGTTGATACTTTGCAGTTTTCCCCTGAGTGTAAAAAAAATAAAATCTTGCAAGATTGTGTAAAATACTATAAGGTTTAGCCTAAGACAAATTTGGTTTTCTTACTTGTCAAGTACTTATACCTTAACGAATGTTTTTGTAAATAATATATTTTTTTATTGAACAACTTTGTACTTAGACTACGTTATTCATCATCATCATTAGAGTTATTACAGTTATTAGAGAAAATGGTCCAATCCGCTCCATTTTCAATAGGGTTTCCCTTTGAGCTAATACATGTCCTTGTACCAAATTTCATCAAAATATTTCAAAAAATACAACCTGTAGCTTGCGTACAAATTTAGATGGACAGACGGACATGGTTAAATCGATTCAGATTTTGATTCTGAATCGATCGGTATAACTGAAGGTGGGTGTGGCATTTGGCGATGGATTGGCTGACCGAATTTCAAGTTCATGGGTCAATTTTTGTGGCAGATACACTTAAAATCACCACAGAGGCTTATATGTTGGAAAAAGTTTAAAGTTGCACCATTTAATTCTTTGGGCTATTCTCTATTGATTGGTATCAAAATTCAGTATAAAAAATTTCAAAAAATTTACTATTTTTGCCTTTGTTAAAAAAAGGCAAAAGAGTAAAAATCATCCAATTGAATTTAACTCTGTCACAATTGTATGTTATAGTAAATAGAATTAATAAGTCAAGTTTCATTAGAGAATGTTAAGAATTGTGAACTCTTGCCATAAATTATGTTCTTTCTACCAGTCCTGTGTTATATTCATTGCCATGGTATTGAAATATCTTTGGTTTACTTGTGTTACGGTTATAAACATTTTATCCTCTATAGATTTCAGCATTTATGTACATATATACAAATAAATATTTAACTTTATGATATGATGCAAAAAAAGTCATAAAATTAAAAGAAAAATATTTTAATGTCACATATGAAATGAAATGTTCAGGTAAACATAACATAACATAATATGTCGGACTTTTTCAGTCTGTTTGTATGTGGGTATATAAAAGTTATGGAATTTTCGAGTTAACATTCTCATTCGCAATATATTGATCATTCTCGTTGTGCGACGCATTGGCTTTCAATTTGTAGATATGTATGTTTTTCCTTATGTATCTTTTTAATTATATGTATATATGTACAACAAAAGTCTTTTAAGCGTCTTGAACAGACATCATGTACCAGAGGAGGTTTGGCCCCAAATTTTGAACAACAATATCAGTATAAAATGTAACGATGTCGTATAACAATCACAATCATTTATTAGCGAAAACTGTTTTATATTAAATTGGTTTGTGGCAGAGGAATATGAAGTATGGAAGAGAAGGAGACGCGTATGAAGAAGAAAAAGTAAGTGTCACATTGTTGCGTTAAAATTGTCACTAGCAAATAACCTATGGCTGCTTTTTTACCCGCATTTGATTAGAACGTGGCTTAAAATGTTATTTGTTGTTGCTGTTTTTATTGTTGTTATCCCATTTTTGTCATATCGATTAATATAATAGTTACAAATTTCAAGTTTATAGGTCGATTTTTGTGGCAGATAAATGGGTTTTTGCCAATGGTGGGCGCGGCTCTTGACCGATTTAGTCCATTTTAAATAACGAAACTAAAAGCGTTTGTACAAAATTTTAGCTCAATATTTCAAAATTTACGCCCGCGAGAATGCCAACAACTAAATGGACTCAGTTTTCGACGCTGATCAAAAATATGTATACTTTGTAGGGTCTCTAGTGAGCGTACCGCTTCTAATTTTTGGACATCCATAGATGGTCTAATTATTTATAAGTATACTAAATTTCAACTTCATGGCTCAATTTTTGTGGCAGATAAATATATTTTTCACGATTGGCTCTTAAACAATTTTGGGCCAATTTACATAGAGATTTGCATGAAAAAGTATCAAAGTGAAACTTTGCATACGTATTCTTAGTTCAATTTCGCTGTTCCGTATTGAAATTGGGCAGAATCGGTTAAGAGACACGCCCACAATAAACAAAAATCTCAACATACCTCGAAAAAATTGTATCTTTAAAAAATTATATATCGCACAATACTATGTCTATCAAGTTGAATTTTGGTATAAATATAAGTGGTACCGTTATCCAACACTGTGCCAAAAATAGGCGTGATTGAATAGCGCAAACTATTTGTTGTTTAAAAACAACCTGAATAATAATATATTCGCAACAATTTAAGGCAATAGGAACTTATTTTTTAGATGATTATAAAAGGTGGAGGGTATTTAAGCTTCGGTCTTGACCGAACTTCTTATTCCTTTATTTAATTCATTAAACAACTAGCTAACATTACAGCCAATCCATATATAACCATTTATAAATACTGTGATAATTAAACATAAAAGAAAAGTGATTTTAAAGCTAATGAAACATATTTAGTTAAAATAACACATATTAAAATGAAGCAATAAAATAATATAATATGATAAATTAAATTGTATCGTAAATTAAATTCAGGAAGTGTAGTGCAGCATTCTCTGTTTCTATCTTGATTTTTTTTTGTTTTCTTTTTTTTTTTATAAATAAAATCATACAATATTCGATTAAGTTGTTCATTTTTAGAAATTAAGTTTTTACAATTTTTTGTGTTATAATCCATTTTTAATTCCACAACTTGAAAACAAAATCTTATAATTATCATTAATTTTCTCATGTATGGCTTGTATGGCAACATGGCTGTTGCTTGACTTAAATTTTGGTTTTGTTTTTGTGTTTTTCTCGTTACATGATTTAAACAAAACAAAAACATGTGTTTTATTGCTGATGTGGTTGGCTGCTGTTATGCATATAAAATGGCAATTAATCAACAGGATATGCAGCACATTTACCACTTTCATTAAGGCACGTAACGCTACGCATTATATCAGAGAATAAGGCAGTCAAAGATAGCTAAACAACGGTGGGTAACATGAATAATTTTTTTAGTTACATGGTACTTAAGGCCGCGCTAGCAATTGTTGTTCATCGATTTGTAAAAACAAATCATGAAAATCATGAAAATCATGAAAATCATAAAACCATAAAGTTCATGCACGCAATACATTATGCATACATGGCAAAGTCTGCTATTCAACCGCGTATAAAGATCAATTTCATTTAATGCCTATAGATGTGTCCGTCCGTACATTGGTTTATTGTTAGAACGCTAGGAGTTGTAAATTTTGAAACATCCAGTAGGTTCTTATTTAAATTGGACAAAATCGGTTAAGAGTCACGCCCACAAACAACAAACATCTGTCACAGCCATAAAAATGTTCCAATGTAGTTAATATTTGGTATGAATTCGGTACATTTATAATTAGAGCCTCCATGGTACTATAGCATACAAACGTTTTATTGGAATGTTAAAATCAGAATGAGAAAAATGTACAAAAATATTGACATTAAAAACTAATGTATACAAATTTCATCGTTATTGCATTAACAAGTATTAGCACATGGTCTGTTACACAACCACGCCCACAACTTACAAAAAAAATTATTTTACGGAGAATTTAACTTGTTAGTTGATGTGTATTTGTTTGCACTGTTACAGGGTGTAATCAGATACTTGTCACGCTCACTCTTTGTATATGGAAGCCAAATTTAGTTCGTTTGTACTTAATACTACTAGGAGTACTAATTTTTACAACAACAGTTTATACTTTTTTTTAGTGATTTTGAGTTGTTTTTTAATAATTTAAAGTTGAGTACTTAGCACGAATTCCTGTTTTTTGTGCTACAAGTTTTCCATTAAGTACAAAGTGTAATTTAATGCTTCCAAATAACATGAGAGAGTCACGGTAGTGGTGACACTTTATTGAAACTTCATTTTAAGCAATTCCGCAGCAACAGCAGAAGCAGCAGCCATACGGTTGAGCCGAACTGCTCTGTTTTGTGTTGTGTTGTTGTTGCTGTGTTTTTTATGTGGCAGCTGTTAATATAAATCAGATCAAATCTATGGCAGGTTCGTTTTCATGTGACACTTAAATACGGACACACAAGAGAAGTGACTTTGTCACCTTTACGTTTACGTATATTTTTTGTTTGTTTTGGGTTATTGTTGTTATTTACTTTACTTTTACTTTACCTTTTGTTTGCTTAATCACAAATATTATTTGTGTTTAAGTTGATTCTCTTTAATAGTATTGTGTACGGCCTGAGACTTACAAATACCTAAACAATTATTTTATTATAATAAAATAAAACAAGTGAAAATACTATAGTCGGTCAAGCCCGACTATCTAATACCCTACACTACTTGATATATTATATTATTCAATTTAATTTTTTTCTTTGATAAATGAAAAATTTCATTTTTCTATACCTACTTGTATTTTCAAAAATTTCAAAATGATACACTAGTCAGAAATTTTTTTTTATTTTTTGTTTGTTTATGATATCAAAAACAAAATTTATATACGGAGGGGTTCTAAAAATTGTCCAATCCGGTCAATATATGTGCTTGTACCAAATTTCATCAAAATATCTCAAAAAATGCGACCTGAAGCTTGCGCACAACTTTACATGGACAGACACGAGGACAGACGGACAGATGGACATGGTTAAATCGATTCAGATTTTGATTCTGAATCTAAATTTTCCACAGGGTGGTGCAGGGTATAAAAATTAAATTAAAACAAGAAAAATAAATTTGGCTTAGGCCAAATCTTAAATACTCTCCACCTCCACAACGGTTGGCGTGGCAAATATATATATATATATTGCGCCCTCTAATGATGTACGTATTACGTATCAGCTTACAAGTCTACTCTTATGTTGAATATAGATTTATGTAAATTGAGGGCGTGTCTATTGTACGACCACGCCTACTTTTGGCAAGTCGGTCAATGAGATAACTATGTATACGCGTACCAAATTTCAAGTTCCTAGGTCAACTTTTGTGGCAGATATATAGATTTTTATTATTTGTGGGCGTGTCTGTAATCCGAATACGCCCACTTCGCATAGCATAACGATGAAGCTAATATTTATAGACGTACATACCAAATTTCAAGTTTATGTCTCAATATTTGTGCAGATAAATAGATATTTGTCGATTGTGGGCGTGGATCTTGATCGATTTTGCCCATTTGAAATAGCGATCTGGGTGCAAAAACTAAAAGTGCCTGTACAAAATTTCAGCTCAATATCTCAAAATTTACGCCCGTGAGAGTGCCAACAAAAAACGGACACACGGACATACATGTCTAAATCGACTCAGTTTTTGACGCTGATCAATATTATATATACTTTGTAGGGTCTCTGACGCCTCCTTCTGGATGTTGCAATTGGTTGAACAAACTTAGTATACCCTTATCACTGAGGTGGAGGGTATAAAAATCGTTATCATTGCCAATTTTGTACGATGTTATATGGACGATTATAAGACATAAAAGACACCTTTTGTGGCTGCAATAAATGGCGAAGATGGGGGCGAAGAATAAATAATGTGTGCGTGTACAACAAAGTGGGTTACTCTTCATCTTCTTCATCCACGTTAATAGACGCTTAAATGTAGATGATGGCGAGTGTGTAGGTGTATTAATTGTATAGAAAGAAAATTTTCTAAAACACAATACTCTCCTACGCAAACACAGCGGATGTCATCTTTCAGGTGGTGTTTTCCTATTTCAATTCCAACAACAACAAAATACAGAAAAAATCTATTAAAATAAACAGATATTTACCTAGGATGAGTAAAAAAATTATTCAAGAATTTGTCCCAAATTCAATTTGAAAGTCCAAAATTTATATATTCACCACATGAGCGTACGGGGTATATTAAATTTGTTATTCCATTTGCAACACAAAAATTGACCTCTGAACTCGATATCTTCCATTGATGTGCCAAGAATAGGCGTGGTCGAATAACAAACGCACCCATGATTTACAAAAAACCAAGTAAAACTAGACTTTCAAGCTGATACGTATGCAAGTGTTTGCACTTCCAGAGGGTGCAATAATATATCTAGCACGCCTACCCTTTATATGGAGATGTGGAGGGTATTTAGGATTTGGCCCAAGTTAAATATAGTTTTCTTACTTGTTATATCCTCCATATAAGATACTATACTATACTACGGTATAGTAAGTTTGTCATTCCGTTCAAAAACTGAGTCGATTTAGACATGTATGTCCGTGTGTCCGTGTGTCTGTCTGTTGTTGGCATTCTCACGGGCGTAAATTTTGAGATATTGAGCTGAATTTTGTATAGGTACTTTTAATTTGTGCACGCATTTAAAATGGGCAAAAAAATGCACTGTCGAAAAAAATCTATATATCTACCACAAAAATTGAGCCACGAATCAATCAATGCGCCAAAATGGGTGTGATCTTTTACACTCTAGGTACGATTTCAAGGAATTAACATAGCGTGGAAGAATCAATCAACACTAGGCATTCGCTTTAGTATGCATTTCCACTTTTTTATAGCTTTACATGTAATACATTTGATCCTAGACACATTTTGAAATTCTGTCAATCTGTTTGTTGCATGTCTCTTGACAATTTCAATTTAACAATTTGTCCAATTTAAATATAAATCTAAGTACAGTAAACATATGTATAAAATTTCAGCTCAATATTTCACAATTTACGATCGCTTGAGAGTGCCAACAACAAACTGATACACGGACGGATATGTCTCAGTTTTTTATGCTAATCAAGAATATATATACTTTGCAGGCTTTCCCAGACGTGCTTCTGAAGAATACAAACAGCACACAGTATAATCTCATCAATAAGGACGAGAATATAAAAAATTATACTTGGGGCTTCACATCAAATCTAAAGTATTGAATACCTACCATCTTATGGCTTTAAATTAAAAATTGTGACTGGCAATATGGCATCTTTAGTCTGGGTACAGTCCTAATGTATTTTTTAAGTGAAAACCTAATTAAAAATTTTTAACAAATTGATTTATCTTTTATTTAAGTGTGGGTGTGTCCCTTCAGTGATTCAAACCGCTTTAACACATTCGAGACCGACTGCACACCGTGTGTGCAATAATAGTAATGTGCAATTATCAGTTAGTCTGAGTAAACTAGTGGTTGAAATAAGATTTTTTTGTCCAGTCCATATTATTGCCAAGTGTAAAGTCAATTTTGGAATTTTTTATATCGGGAGAATATTTAATATAGACGGACCGATAGACATGGCCAAGTTGGTAAAGGATTTCATATTTATTACGAAAATTAATACTTTGAAGTCTCCCTCGGGCTATTACAAACGCGTTTTGGTAAAGTGAATAAAAACTCTACTGAATGTTATGTTGCACCAGAACCAATAGCATTCAACTGCACTGCACATGCCACATATTGTAACATAAGTTACAACACATGTGTTTATATGACTGTTTGTTTGTTCAGTTACTGCTAAGCAGTATTTGTATAAATTAAGTTAAGTGAGTTCACAAGCATTCAGCAGCAGCAGCGAAATGCAGTCATTCGAGCGATCGGCGATAATCATAAAAATTCTAATTGATATTACCATCCATTCAGTCAGCTAGCTAGCTGGCCAGCCACAGAGAAAATTTGTAGCACATTTTTCAATGTGTTTTAAATAAAAAACGAGCATGAGCAAGTCATGTGGAATACAATTCCAGCAATTTATGTGTACCACCACAATAAATAATAATAGCAACAACAAAATGGTGATTTGTTGTTGCATGTATTCATCAGTATAATATTTATGTATAATGTTTATTGTTTTGTACCTACTTTGTGTGATCTCATCTGTTTTATTATAATTGCTCTCAAGTGCGTTTTGCTGTCACAGAGCTTGTCAGAAATCGTTTAAACCATTATCGAATGGTAATAATTATTTTTTTATACCCTCCACCTTAGGGAAGAGGGTATTTTCATTTTGATCATCCGTTTACAACACATCGAAGGAAGCCTCGGAGACCCCACAAACCATATATATTCTTAATCAGCATGAAAAGAGAAATCGTTTGAGACATGTCCGTCCGTGTGTCCATGTGTCCGCCTGTTCTTGGCACTCTCACGGTCGTAATTTTTGAGATATCAAATTGAAACTTTGCGTACGTATTCTTAGTTCAATTTCGCTGTTCCGTATTGAAATTGGGCAAAATCGGTTGAGAGAGACGCCCACAATTAACAAAAATCTCACCATACGTCGAAAAAATGGTATCTTTAAAAAATTATATATCGCACAATACTATGGCTAAAGTTGAAATTTGGTATAAATTTAAGTGGTACCGTTATCCAACACTGTGCCTAAAATGGGCGTGATTGAATAGCGCAAACTATTTGTTGTTTAAAAAGGATCTGAATAATAATATATACGCAACAATTTAGTGCAATAGGAACTTATTTTTAGAGGGTTATAAAAGGTGGAGGGTATTTAAGCTTCGGTCTTAACCGAACTTTTCTATCTTGTTTTTTTTTTAATTCGAAAATAAGAAATTTGTTTAATTTTGTTTGAAAAAAAATTTTTTTTTTTTCCTTTTTGCTGAAATATAATTTTTCCGGAAATTTTATACGCTCAGAAATCTGCTTTTTAATATTTGTTAATAAATTAATTTTTCATTGAATTTTTTCGTCGATTAGTAATTGTTAGGACTGAAACGTGCTTAAGTGGTTTATACTTAAGCATTTCTATTTCATTTTATATACTCGTACACACAATATGCTGATATTTCAAAATACTTTAAAAATAAATTTACCAATAAATGCCTTTACGTCTGGTGAATGTTTATGTGGACTTTATGGTTAAATTTTAACTAAAAAAACTATATTTTCCTTAGGTCAAAGTTTAAATACTAAATACTCTTCACATCTCATACTTTACGTCCGTGAGAATGCCAACAACAGACAGACACACGGACATACATGTCTAAATTGACTCAGTTTTGAACGCTGATCAAGAATATACATACTCTGTAGATTCTCTGACGCCTCCTTCTGGGTGTTGCAAAAGGAAGAATAAACTTAGTGTACCCTCATCACTAAGGTGGAGGGTAAAGAAGAAGACAAGTAAGAAAATTAAATTTGGCCAAATCTTAAATACCCTCCACATCTACATACAAACCGTAAGCGTGCTAGGTATATGATTACGCCTTCTAATAGTGTTTGTATTACGTACCAGCTTTCAAGTCGAGTTTTACGTGGAGTATGGTTTCTTATAAATTGTGGGCACGTCTGTAAATCGACCACGGCCATTTTTGGCACATCGATGGATGGGTCTATTATAAACATACGTACAAAACTTTAATTTTGTAGCTCAATTTATGTGGCAGGTAAACATATATTTGCCAATTGTAGGCGTGGCTATTGATTTGATTAAAAAGCGATCTGCGTGTATCAACTCAATATCTTAACATGATCAAAAATATACATATTTTGTAGGTCTTTGACGCCTCCTTTCGGGTGTTGCAAACGGAATGACAAAGTCAACTTATGTGGAGGATATAATAAATATACGCCTAATATTAAAAAAAGTTTCTTAAAACAATTTGCCAATTTATTATTTCGGTATTTACGTTATTTACGTTAATTAGTGTTTATTTTATAAATTTCATTTACTTAATATTTTTGGAGAATCATGTCATACGTGTTTGAGTCCAAACAAAATGTTTCATTCTTTAATTATTTTCAAATTCCTGTTGCGAACAAAAAAATAATTTAAGTGCGAACATGAACGCCAAAAACAAAAACAAAAACAAGGCTTTTTAAAGAGAATGCAATTTTTATTTTCAACATCATTAAGAAATTGTTTTGTGGATTTTTTTCGTGATTTTGTATAAAATAATTTCTCGTTTTATTAATTGTTTGCGTAAATGATTGATTTCTATGGCAGTGATTAATTCCAACATAATTATTAAATCGGTAGTGGCAGCCAACGCTTACGCTATTGGCAGTATTATGAACAACAACCATAAAAAATAAAATAAATAAAAAATTTTATGATTTTATTTACGTCACACAACTTAACTGTGTGTGTATAAATCATAAATCATAAATCATCAGTCGTTGAGCATTTCGTAGAAACTTTTTTAAATATTGTTCAAAAGAAACAAAAACAAACACATATTGTATGTACACACATAATGCTTAAAATTTCTATTTATAAACAAAACAAACAAAAAAGTACAAAATCTCTCCGAGGCAGAAAAAGTTATCAAGTGATTTGTATGCAACTCAAATTACGTTTTATTTTATTTTTAAGATAAGCACGAAAAATGCATTTTTTATCTTTCTTTTTCTTCTTCTTATAATGTACAACAATACAATACAGAAATGTTATAAATACTGGTTGTATGCATGACTCTATAGCATAACAGCACTTAGAATGGTAAATATGTATGTTGCTGTTGTTGTTGTTGCTGTCTGTTTATGCATTCAGGCATGTGAGTTGTCATTTTAGAAATAATACTTTATATCCTGTTGCCTGCTGATGTGCTGTTTATAGTATTTGTCACATCATGTTTTAACAGCCAAAAGCATAAAAATATTCAAAGAATTACGGAACATACCCTACCCTGTGGCCTTTGGCTGTCTAATCTAATCTAATCTAATCTAATCTCATGACATACCCGAAATGAACTCAGAATCGATTATTATAGAGATATAAACATACTCGTATAATTATAATATCGAGGCTTTGAAAGAAGCCTATGTTGAGGGAAAAGTCGTCGATCATGTCGTATTCAAATTGACACTTTCTATGTCAACAATTTACTCATATTTATATGATATATTGAAGATTTAACAAGGTCGCAGGTTGGAAAGCGGTGCACCGGACAAACCCTGCCGGCCACCGGATATACATTTTTAGCATTTCCTATTCTATTATAGACTTAAGCCGTATATTTTTATATGCTATAAAAACGATTTAATAATCTTTGCTTAATCAATTGCAATTAATCAATATCTATATATCAATAATTATGTAGCGATATGTGATTAAATATTTATACTTGATCGATTACAATATATAATAACCCACAAATTTTTTCATAATTTAACGATTTTTTAAATATCATCATCATCATCATGGCTGGCCGATTATAACCTATGTAGGTCTTTGGCCTGTTGCAGAAGAGAACGCCACGCGCGTCGATCGTTGGCGCGTCTTCCATTGTGTTTACAGGACATCAAACACTTGGTCCCTCCACCGAAGTTTCGGCCTGCCTCTTGCGCGACGTCCTTCCGGTTCCCTTTCCAACACCGTCCTAGCTGGAGCACTTTCGTCTATACGGCCAAGATGACTTAGCCATCGCAGACGTTGAATCTTTATGCGACGAACAATGTCAATGTCGGCGTAAAGCTAATACAGCTCAAGATTCGTTCCGATGCGGAACTCATCGCCAACACGTACAGGACCAAAGACCTTTCGGAGAATTCTTCTCACGACACGCCTAGAACAGCCTCACCATTTTATGTTAGCGTCCATGCTTCTGCGCCATAAAGAAGCACGCAAATGATGAGGGTCTTATAAAGTGTAAGTTTTGTCGTACGAGAGAGGGCTTTGCTGTTGAACTGCTTACTTAACCCAAAGTAGCACCTGTTAGCAGACATAATTCTTCTTTTTATCTCCATGCTGACGTTAATGAAATATCAACAACATCAAATAGAAAATTGTTCAGCAGTAAGAATGAGGAATATTTTATAACAATCGGTAAAAATGTATTGAAGAAATTATATTTCTAATGTTTATTATCTCCACTTTTATTATTATAATCCCCTAGCTATGTTTGTAGATTAATTTACAATTCATATGCCACACGAAGTACAAATCTTAAGTAGTGGTTATCGTCTGCTTTTTGTAATAAAACGAGTTATTAGAGAAGGTAAATAATAAATAATAAATAATAAAAGGAAAAAAATGGAAAACTTTGGAAAATATTAATTAATAGACGTTATAAATTAAGCAAAAAAACACTCTATAAAAAGGCGGCTGCTTATTCCGATTAACCACTTAATCTACAACATACCTAGGTGGAGAACCTGTTTACTATTGGAGGCGCCATTTCAATTAGACAGTAATCAGAGTAACGGCAGGAGTTTTATATTTTTATTGTTTTTATTTTACGTCGTTAAAGCTTTTGTGATGATTTTGAATAATCATAAAAGCTCTTGGAACAGTATTAGAGAAAAGTGACTAATTTTGACATGAAATTCCGTATTCACATGAATTTTAAGAATGTAACCTTTCATATGATGTAAAAGATTTTCTTCTACATTCATTTTGCGCATGTAACAGTTCAATTGTGTATTGTAGTGAAAAACACTCAGCTCTCCTAGAAAAGATGTGACAAAAATCCATAACTCTTAAAATTTTTCGACGAAACTTGGCACAATACACCCATCCCTCGTTTTACACGGTACTCGTTTTGCACGTTTTCGATCTTGCACGGTTTTTAAAATCAAAATTTAAAAAAAAATTGTAGAAAATAACTAATTTTGACTGAACGCTAATTTATTTCTACTTAATTATAAACCTGATAACACTTCAAACGTATACATGCTCTACTCTCATAAACTTGTACATATGTTTACTTTGATAAAAACAAAGAAATATGGGAATTATTTAAATGAAGCAAAATATATTTTTTTTCTATGAAATAGATTTTTTTTTTTTTTTTTTTTTTTTTCATTAAATAATATATTTATATTTAATTAAGTGCATTAGTTACATTTTCTGTTCCATAAATGTCTAAAAAAAGCTTATTTATAGTCGTTTCCGTTTTACACGGTTTTGCCATATAAAAATTATTTTTTCAAAATACACGGTTTTGTCAGGAACGTATCTTCCGTGATATAAAAAAAAAAAAATTTTATATGGGGAGGAGTTCTAAAATGGTCCGATCCTATCCATTTTCAAAAGGGTTTATTTTTGGGCCAATACATGTCCTCGTACCAAATTTCATCAAAATATCTCAAAAAATGCGACCTGTAGCTTGCGCACAAATTTAGATAGACAGACGGACAGACGGATATGGTTAAATCGATTCAGATTTTGATACTGAATCGATCGGTATAATTGAAGGTGGGTGTGACATTTGCCGTTTAGGAGTTACAAACATCCGCACAAACTTAATATACTCTTTTTCACAGGGTGGTGCAGGGTATAAAAAAGTAAAAAAAAAACGTTGCTAGTTAAGGGAAACTGTAAAAAAACAGAAATTATTTCGATTTTATTTTAGTATTATTTTATTTACCGTGAGCCTTCTTTTTTCTGGATTTCGGCGCCATGTCTGACGTTTGAGTGGAGCAGACGAAGAAGAAGAACTTGTTGAATTTAATAAACAGGAACGCAAAGCAGACCAGACAACGTCAACGTGGTGGTATAGACGACGTTGTTGTCTTATTCGTGGCAGTAGAGGTTATGTCGAGCAACTTTAGAATAATAATAACACACACATACACATCATCACGCATATACACCGTTTACAATTCAATAGCGACAGCGTGATCGAGGACGAGAACAACAATACGGCAGCCAGGCTTAAGATTTTTTCTGGTTTTTAAAGATTTTTCCTTCTTTTGTTTTGTTATTGTTTTTGTTTCTACCTTTTCAATGTTTTTGCTTTTATTTTCCGCTTTCTTTATTTATTTATTTATTTATTATTTTTGTTTTTCTCCTTTTTGTTATTTTGCTCAAAACTGTATGAAACGAGAGCGTCGCAGAGGAACACAATCAACTATGAATACAAGATAGAAAAGTTCGGTTAAGACCGAAGCTTAAATACCCTCCACCTTTTATAGCCCTCTAAAAAATAAGTTCCTATTGCATTAAATTGTTGCGGATATATTATTATTATTATTATTATTATTATTCAGGTCATTTTTTTAACAACAAATAGTGTTTTGTTTTATTTATAGGCGTTTGCGTAATTCAATCACGCCCATTTTTGGCACAGTGTTGGGCAACGGTACCACTTAAATTTATACCAAATTTCAACTTTAGCCATAGTATTGTGCAATATATAATTTTTTAAAGATACAATTTTTTCGAGGTATGTTGAGATTTTTGTTTATTGTGGGCGTGTCTCCAAACCGATTTTGCCCAATTTCAATACGGAACAGCGAAATTGAACTAAGAATACGTACGCAAAGTTTCAATTTGATATCTCAAAAATTACGACCGTGAGAGTGCCAAGAACAGGCGGACACATGGACACACGGACAGACATGTCTCAAACGATTTCTCTTTTCATGCTGATTAAGAATATATATGGTTTGTGGGGTCTCCGAGGCTTCCTTCGATGTGTTGTAAACGGATGATCAAAATGAATATACCCTCTTCCCTAAGGTGGAGGGTATAACAAAGTGCACACATTTACACATACATACACTGTATATTGAGCACAATGACGTTTTATTTTCTTAAAGGTATAATACTAATAAATAACATTACCTATTACTAAAATACACATGTACATACAAACATATTTACAACATGCTTTCAGGAATGTGTGCGATTTCAATACGATAAACACAGAATGGTGCGAGCACAGCATACATTTGCAAAATACAAATGAAAATGTTATAGGTGGTCAAGCTCGACCATATACTATCCTATACCAGCTTCTTAAATTATGATACGATTAATTAAATTTATCAGTAAACTTACAATCCTTGTCATACAAGTCATTTCGTGAAATTATCATTATATGGAAAAGGGTTCTAAAAATGGTTCAATCCAACTTAAATTTATTACATCCAATTATTAAGTTAACTATTTATTCTTCACCAGATTTTGCCAAAAAATATTAATTATTGCGATATTTTATAAAACCTTATATGCCAAGTGGTTTTAATCTATAAGTGGTCAAATTGGTTTATTTTTAAAAGCATGCTTGTTTAACCCAACACGTACTGTTATATCAAATTTCATTGAAATATCTCCAAAAAAGCAACCTTTATACGCACAAATTTACGTAGACATACAGACGGACACTGCCAAATCGATGTGTCTGTTTGTTATTGTTGCACTTTCACGAGCGTAAATTTTAAGATATTGAGCTGAAATTTGGTACAGATACTTCTAGTTTTTGCTATTTAAAATGGGTAAAATAGGGCGTGGGTCTTGAACGATCAACAAAAATCTATTTATCTGCCACAAAAAATTGACCTATTAACTTGAAATTGGTTGCGTAGATCCATGAATACTGCGTTCATTGATATGCCCAAAACGGGCGTATTCGGATAACAAACACGCCCACAATAAACAAAAATCGATTTATCTGCCACCTATTAACTGGAAATTTGGGATGGCAGCAAACGTCGTTTCAGTTGATCATCATCATCAAATAACAAAACAAGAAATACAACACAATACATTTTAGAGATATGACGCTTAGAGCACGGTTGCCTGTCTGCCTGCTTGCCTGCCTAGTTAGGCAAAAGAAAGAAAAGACTTACGGTCTCAATGGCGTCAGTTTGTATGTATGTTAACTCGCTGTCGCTGATGATGATGATGATTACGGTGACAAGGGTCTCGGGCATTGGTGTTATATTATGAACAACTTTTAATGAGAGGCTGCCAGGCTACAGCAATTCAATGTTTGGCCAATCGCGTATTTAGTTTTTTTTCCAGGGTTTTGTTTTTGTTCCTTATTATCTATAGAGCCATGCATTTTATCCTTCTTGTCTGTTGTTGTACTACTTCTTCATCATAATTTTTTTTTTCATAATTTATTTTTGTTTTTCTTTATGTTTTTCTCTATAAAAAATTTGCACTGTATTTATGCTAAAATGTGAAGTTCACAGCTTGGAGATATTTGTCTGAGTGAGAGAGTGAGTGTATGCTTTTTATTGTTTATTCTCAAATTTATTTTTCTCTATATACATATATTGTTGTTGTTGTTGTTGTTGTTGTCTTCCGTTATTGTTTTCTTTCTCCTATCCTCTACGTCTTCGTGTGACTATTATTTTTATTGTTGTATAATAAACCTTCAGTTAAGGTTATAATTTGCTTTTGTTGTTGTGATTGTTATTGTTATTTATCATCCTGATGTATTTTTATATGGGGATGGTGATTATACGCTGAGAAGTTATGGGAGAAGAAGTTTGGTGTGAGCTGGTGATCACGTTGACCATAATTATACCTGAAAGGTGGCGAATACACGAACAATAATATTAACAACAACAACAACAAATCATGTGAAACGTAATCTTTGGGTAATAAATTCAACAATTTGGAGCAGATTTGTTTGTGTCATTGTGCGTTGTTGCGTTGTGTTCTGGTTGTTGTATATTGGTGCTGTTGCTAAGGTTTGCTGCGTAAATTAATTTTAATTGCTATGGTATTCACCAACAATTTTTGGGTAATTTTTTCAAATAAAATAAATGGGTATTCTTGCTGTTATGCACACTTCTTAACTTAAAATTTAACTTAAATTGAAAAATTTGCAGAATAGATTTTTTCCATTGTGAACGTGTCTGTTATCTAACCACACCCATTTTTGTTACATCAATTAAAGAAATAATCATAAATATATTTAGAGGAAATTTTACCTCCACAGCTCTATTTTTGTGACAGATGAGTAGATTTTTATCGATTGTAGGCGTGGCTCTTAACCATTTTTGCCCTAATTGAATAGCTATCCGCATGCAGAAACTGGAACTGCACATCTGTACGAAATTTCTCTTCAATATCTCAAAATTTACGACTATAGTATTAACAATAACAGACACGGACATACATGGCTGCAACACTTCAATTTCTGATGCTGATGATGAATATATATACTACTGAATAGTGCAAAAGAAATGACAAACTTAGTATACCTTAGTATATCTTATGTAGAGGATATAAAATTTTATTACTGTCATGAACAAAATATCTCTAGCTCAGGGTCACTCTGTGTGTTCACATTTTGAATTATTAATTTATTGAAATTATTTTAGCTGTACTACGTTACAACGTAAAATTTCACTTAAGCACCAAAAAACCCAAACTTACATTTGTCAACAACTGTTTCTATAGAAGCTTAAGGCTTTAAGGTGAAATCATTATCCATTCTAGGTGATAAAATCGTTTAAATAAAAAAAAAAAAAATCTTTACCTAACACTACTGAAAGGGTGTTTGACTAATGTTGCTAATGTTTGACTAATGTTGCTGATTCATAAAAATCTTTAGGCAAGAACAAATACGCGATAGTGCTCTAATGATAAGTAATTTACCATCACTGCTTTACTTTAAACCGTATATTAAGTTTGTGAAGATGTTGTTGCTTCTAAATGGCAAAAGCCACACCCATTTTTAATTGTAATGACTAATTCAGAATGACTGAATCGATTTAAACAAGTCCATCCGTAAGTCTGTATGTCCGCAAGGTACAGGGCGCATCTTTTGCGATATCCTAATGAAATTTGGTACGTAGACACGTTTTAGGCCAAAGAAGAAACCTTTTAAAATTTAATCGAATTAAACGATTTTAAGAACCCCTCCCCATATAATGACAATTTCACAAAGTTCCTTGTATAACGATGCCTCACATATACTCTACTAATTATAATATATTTTGTGGAAGTAAGTGGTGTAGATGATGAAATGGTCCTTGTATAAACGACTATAATATTTTCACTTGTTTTTATACCCTGCACCACCCTGTGGAAAAAGGTATATTAAGTCTGTGCGGATGTTTGTAACTCCTAAACGGCAAATGTCACACCCATCTTCAGTTATACCGATCGTTTCAGAATCAAAATCTGAATCGATTTAACCATGTCCGCCTGTCCGTCTGTCCTCGTGTCTGTCCATCTAAATTTTGAGATATTTTGATGAAATTTGGTACAAGCACATGTATTGGCCCAAAGGGGAACCCAATTGAAAATGGACCGGATTGGACCATTTTTAAAACCTCTTCCCATATGATATCCTATTATTTTTTGAGATATTTCGATGAAATTTGATACGCGGAAAAGCATTGACCCAAAAATAAACTCTTTTGAAAATGGACCGGATTGGACCATTTTTAGAACCTCTCCCCATATGAGGTCCTATTATTTTTTGAGATATTTCGATGAAATTTGATACGCGGAAAAGCATTGACCCAAAAATAAACTCTTTTGAAAATGGACCGGATTGGACCATTAGAACCCCTCCCTATATATATTTTTTTTTGATATCATAAACAAACAAAGAATAGATTAAAGTCTGACTTATGTATCATTTTGAAATTTTTGAAAATACAAGTACGTATAGAAAAATAAAATTTTTCATTTATCAATGAAAAAAATTAAATTGAATAAAATATCAAGTAGTGTAGGGTATTAGATAGTCGGGCTTGACCGACTATAATATTTTCACTTGTTTTTACATATAAATGTCTCCTTCTTTTTTTTTAAATTAAAGAAATAAAATATTAACTACAAAACTTCATCTCAGCTAAATATTATACTGAGTGGATTAGAACAAAAATAAAATTTAAAAGATGTTAAGTAATTATCTACGAGTGTTTGTATATTTGTCAGTAAATTATCGTTATCTTCTAAATATCTATAGTCGAAATAATAAAAATTTTTATTATAGTCTTAAACTGTGTGTACGTCCTTGCATAAATATTCTTAAAATGTCTGTCTGTACGTCTTAAAAATTTTATAAAAATGTCCATATATACATTCTCTAATTTTCTAATTATTGCTCGAATATACTTAATCAATGGCCTTTCTCCATGCTTTAGTTTTTGAAAAAAGTCCGCACGTCCTTAAATTAATATTCTAAAAGAAATTGTACAACATAATATGCATTACATTATTAAAAAACAAGTAAGAAAACTAAATTTGGCTTAGGCCAAATTTTAAATACCCTCCACCTCCACAACGGTGGGCGTGGCATATGTATATATATCAGCATGCAAGTCTACTTTAACGTGTAATATGGTTTTTTGTGAGCGTGCCTACTATCTGACCACGCCCATTTTTGGCACTTCAGTCAAGGGGATAACCATATATATGCGTATTAAATTTCAAGTTCCTAGGTCAACTTTTGTGGAAGATATATAGATTTATGTCGATTGTGGGCGTGTCTGTAATTCTTCCAGACCCGTTTTTGGCACATCAGTAGATTAGTAGGAAAATGTCTAATTCCTAGGTCACCTTTGTGGCAGATATAAAGATTTTTAATAAATGTATGCGTGTCTGTAACACAAATACGCCCATTTTTGGCATATCAATGAAGCTAATATTTATAGACGTACGTACCAAATTTCAAGTTTATGTCTCAATATTTGTGCAGATAAATAGATATTTGTCGTTTGTGGGCGTGGCTCTTGAACGATTTTGCCGATTTTAAATAGCGATCTGCGTGCAAAGACTAAAAGTGCCTGTATAAAATTTCAGCTCAATATCTCAAAATTTACGCCCGTGAGAATGCCAACAACAGACAGACACACGGACACACGGACACACGGACACACATGTCTAGATCGACTCAGTTTTCGACACTGATCAAGAATATATATGCTTTGTAGGGTCTCTGACGCCTCCTTATGCGTGTTATTAATAAATAATTGGACGTGTCCTCAACATGTCTCTACGTCCTTTAATGAATTTCTTTGAAAATATGTATATGTACGACCATTAATTAATATTCTAAGAAATATCTGTACAATCCAAAAATGCATGTACGTTAGCTCATAAAATTTCCACAAAAAAAATTTCTGTAATTTTGTAAGAATGTCTGTACTCCCTTACAATAATTAATTAATATCGGTACGTCTGTCCACTAAAGCAGGTAAAAGTTACTTAATATTAATATTGTAAATCACACATACATACACCAAACAGAAAATGTTCCATTTTTTTAAATTATGTTTATTTTTCTCTTAATTTTTTCATATTATTCGTTTCTTACAAACGCCACGATAGTAAATTGTTTTATATTATATGTCTGTTTGAGTGAATGTTATCAAATTTATTATTATATTATACCTTTAAGATAACTTAACTAAGAGTAGTAGTTACATTTTGTATACAAACCTTGATTCATATTTTTGATAAACATTATTATTATTATTATTATTTTATATAAATTTTATAGAGAATTTATTTATGGTTTTTGTTAAATTTTTTATTTTTAAAAATTCTCATTTTTTTTTTATTATTATTATTACAGAATATTTTTATTAGCAAAAAAGTAAAATATTAAAGTAAATATATGAAAATGAATTTGTGTTTAAGGAAATTTCACACATTTTCTAACATAAATTTCTATTAATAATCTAAAGCGACGAGAGTTTATTCCAGATTTATGTTTTTTTTATTATATTTTACTTTCGCATGTTTACATCATTTTGTTTATATGTATAAATTTTCTTATGGTTGTTTTTATACGCGTCACGTAGTTTTATTTTTAAGTCAAGAAAGAAAAAAACAAGAAGAAAAACTAAAGCAAGACAGTCAACATTCTTAGTGCAAAAATAAAACACTAGAGTCCTTCCCTCCAGCATAATATTTATATGCTATACAAAAGTATTGTGTAAGAGATAAGCAGAATATCGAAACAGCAGTCATGTGTTTAGCATATTTATATATACTATGCGTAAATTTCTTTGCTTTTTGTTTGTTTTTGCTTTTGTAAAGTCAACAATTGATTAAAAACGATTCATTCATATTTTATATGAAAAGCTAAAGAGCTTTCTGTCTGTGTTGTAGTTGATATGTGTATGAACATGCACTCGAGCTTTGTCGTATAATATAACTAGAAACCATTACGCATTTAATCTGACATCACAAACCTGCTTCCGAGTATTTATAGAACGATTGTACGTTTATTTATATATTTCCATATTAATGAATGAATTTCCGTTAATGGTCGGATTGGAAGCTAACATTTATTTAAGGTTTTTTTTCTGCAATTACATTGCATTACAAAATAAGCGTTTGAAATACCGCACAATGTTCACATATATCCCAGAATACATATGAATACTTAGAGACAAAACAAACACACTCCACTTATTATTTTATATATATTATGTGTAGAAAAAAAAAAAACAAGTTCAAGCGTAATTACTTCATATTCTACGTACTACACAACAGATACTGAATGCAACAGGCGAATTTATATATAAGGTTTGGTCAAAAAACATTTATAATGCTACTCTCTTAGTGTGGACTGTGTGTGCTGTTGCCTATCCTTGTATCAAACACTCGAAAAAGAGTATGGAGAGAATATCAACTACTAGAAATATACAGAAAAAACCCGTTTTATTAAGTAACAAGAACACTAAAGAGAGTAAGAGAACGCATCTGCTGTTTTGTTATCTCTTAAGGTCTCTCTGTATTCAAGGCACACTGCTGCTATAGACTAAGAATATATTAATTTCGTCCTGGTATATATTTATAATTAGTCTTGTCTATACTGAGAAACATCTACACAAACTTAATATACCCTTTTCCACAGGGTGGTGCAGGGTATAAATACAAGTAAGAAAACTAAATTTGGATATTAGGCTAAATCTTAAATATCCTCTACATCTACAATAGTGGGCGTGAAAGGTACGCGATTACCTTCTCCAATAGTGTACAGATTACATATCAGCTTGTAAGTCGAGTTTTACGCTTAATCCGGTTTTTGCAAATTGTGAGCGTGTGTATTTTCAAAAATTTCATATGATACATACGTCAGAAAATTGTTATACCCTGCACCACCCTGTGGAAAAGGGTATATTAAGTTTGTGTGGATGTTTGTAATTCCTAAATGGCAAATGCTAGAGGGGAACCCAATTGAAAATGGACCGGATTGGACCATTTTTAGAACCTCTTCCCATACGATATCCTATTATATTTTGAAATATTTCGATGAAATTTGATACACGGAAAAGCATTGACCCAAAAATAAACTCTTTTGAAAATGGATAGGATCGGAACATTTTTAGAACCCCTCCCCATATAAATTTTTTTTTTATTTCAAAAACAAAAAAAAAAACAAAATAAAAAAATTCTGACATGTATCATTTTGAATTTTTTTGAAAATACTTGTATTTTGCAGAAAAATGAAATTTTTCATTATATGTATCTTGCTTTTTCGAAGAAAAAAATTAAATTGAATAATAAATCAAGTGGTGTAGGGTATTTGATGGTCGGGCTTGACCTACTATAATATTTTCACTTGTTTTTTGTTTATATATGAAATCAAAAAAAAAATTTATATGTGGTAGAGTTCTAAAATATGGTCCAGCCCGGTCTATTTTCAACGTTTGTGGCAGGTATAAAGATTTTTATTAATTGTGTCTGTAATCCGAATACGCCCGTGTTTGGCATATCGATAAAGCTAATATTTACATACCAAATTTCAAGTTTATAGCTCAATTTTTGTGGCAGATAAATAGATTTTTGTCTATTGTGGGCGTGGCTCTTGACCGATTTTGCCCATTTGAAATAGCGATCTGCGTACAACAACTAAAAATGTCTGTACAAAACTTCAGCTCAATATCTCAAAATTCACACCCGTGAGAGTGCCAACAACAGACGGAAACACGGACACACGGACACACGGACATACATGTCTAAATCAACTCTGTAAGGTCTCTGACGCCTCCTTCTGGGTGTTCCAAACGGAAGAACAAACTTAGTATACCCTCATCACTGGGGTGGAGGGTATAAAAATCCTATTCAAAAAGTTTTTATTACATATCCAAGTGACCACCATTACTATGGGGAAGATTTTTAAAAATTGTGCAATTCGGTATAATTTCAATAGGGCTCCTTTTTGTGCCAATAGATGTCCTTGTACCGAATTATACTGTAATTATGTAGTAAGTCACCTCTGTCTCTTATTGATTAAGGACATAAAAAATTCGCCTTAAACATTATTTTTTTTTGGGAGATTTAGATAGCGTTAGAGTGCCCTCCTCGCATACACAAAACTGTAAACGAACAAATTTTTTTGCTATTTTTATACATACATGTACATACATATAATGTCGTTACTCTCCATTTAGTTATTCTCTGAAAAATGCTGTATTTTTATTCAATTTTTGTGGATGCTGTATAGTGAAAGACTGCATTGGATGACTCTTTTTATGCTTCAAAGCCATATTACTAAATCTTATTAAAGTATTTTAGCATAAGTATAAGTGTATGTGTGCCTGTATACATGTGAAATGAAACGGTACGCAGATTACGTTGTATAAATATATATGTATATATTGCGCCCTCTAATAGTGTATGTATTACTACGTATCACCACGCATGTCTACTTTTCAAGTTCTTAGGTCAACTTTTGTGGAAGATATAGAGATTTTCATTGATTATGGGTGTGTGTCTAATCTGAATGCGCCTATTTTTAGCGCGTCGATGAAAAGATGACCTGTGAACTTGAAATTTATTGCACTTATTAAAAGTTAGCCCATCCATCGATTTATCAAAAATGGGCATGGTCGGATAATAGACACGCTCACAATTTGCAAAAAAACATATTCAACGTAAAAGTATTCTTGCATACTGATACGTAATGCGTACACTATTAGAGGACGCAATATATATATATATTTGCCACGCCCACCTTTGTGAAGGTGAAGGGTATTTAAGATTTGGCCTAAGCCAAATTTAGTTTTCTTACTTGGTTTTGTGTTCAATTTAGTATTTATTTTTTACTTTTATTTTTACACATGAACGATGATTGGAATAGTGTTAGAAGCCAAGTGTAGACGTCATGCTGCTGGCGGCATAATGGTCTATTTGAAAGAGGCTTTAAAAGAATGACACTTTTTCTTTTACAACAATAACAATAAAAAAACATTCTTTAAACACATGATCAGGTGCTTAAATTTTTATAAAAAAACTTGAATAAAAATCATAACTATACACATAGTGAAAAATACCCAGAATGAGTGTTATTCCAGTATTAGCATCTTCCCTTACACCAAATAAAAAAAGTAGGATCCCTGTGACGGAAAGTGTTTTTCTTAGATGTTAATGGTGTGTGACTCAACGGGTGTATCAGTAAAAAATAATATATAAACTATGGGCGTGGCAGGTACTTGCTTACGTTCCTTACACAGTATTTGTAATACATATCAATTTATGGGTTGGATTTATAACAAAAAAAAGTTCTTTTTTTAAATTGTCGGCGTGCGTTCATCCTAGTCCGCATTTTTTTTAAATCGCTAGATGCACTATTTTTAAGCATTTAATCAAATTTCTACTTCAAAGATTAATTTTTGTAGCTAGATAAGTAGATTTCTTTCATTTTGTGAACGTTTTTGCTCAAAATTTAATAGCAACCTAAGTATAGAAAGTAGAAGTGTCTGTATGTTGCTTAAGGGAATGTACGTGTGGTTAAAAGAAATTGATTTTTTCCGATTGCGGGCGTGGTATTTGAACAATTCCTCGAAATGTATATAACGACGGCTTACAGAAACTAGAATTGTATGTATTTTAGTCTAAAAAATCTATAGCTTTGAGAGAAATATTGTGCTGCCATTTGACCAGATTTCCCCCAATTTAAATAACAACCTACGTGCAGAAACTACAAATGTTTTGGTTTTAGAATCTGAAAATTTACGACAGCAAGAGCATCAAACGGACGGGCGTACATATATAAATTGGCTCAGGTTATGAGTTTTATTATTGGGTTGTCAACTAAGTGATTGAGGATTTTAAATATGAATTCTTGCTTAAAAATATAACTTTATTCAATTAAATACCGTAACAAAATCCGTAATCACATAGTTGCCAACCCAATAAAAACGAAAATTTTTACAACATAATTCATTTAACTAAATTTTATTGAAATATTTAAGAAAGAAGCTATTTGTAGAATTGTTATAAAAGACCGACCGACCAACATACGTTAATTAATTAATTTTGTTAAGGATAAACGTTTCCATTAATACAATATATTGCATGCGTGTAAGTTATAAAATAAATAAAATTTAATCGATAGTTATGTGATGATGATGTTGTTGTCGTTGTTAGTTTATGCATAAGAAACAATTTATTGATTGTAATGGCGGTTGATTTGTGTTGGGTACATGGCTGAGATAAAGTGTTGCCAGTAAGCTGTATAATCAGTAATATATATATAACCAATCTATTACAAGTACTACTTACTCTATTACACTAAACATATAACGAAAGCACGAGTCTGTTGTCTCATTAATTATGGCATATGTGTATAAACGTATGTTTCCTTGACTTTGTAATAAGTGTCATGTTATGTGCCATAACAGATACACTCTTATGAATAAAATAATATGGTAAATGTCATGAGATATATACCACTCGACACTCTATACTCTGTACTATGAAGCTGACAGCTCCACAAACGGAAAATTGAAATTTTGAAATGTTGAAATTTTACATTTAGAAAGATGTGACATGTTTGTCACATCATTGTATTAACCAGAGAAACATTTCAGCGGCAAATGTACACATAAGCAGGTAAAAACACAAGTTTCACTTATTGGCTTCATTATCATCGTTATTATCATATCTTGCCTGCACTGCTATTATTATGAGCAGGTATTTTTGACTCTTTTTGAAGACTTTTTTGTTCCATTAAAGCAATATCTGCTGAACTCAAATACTTTTCTATAAATTCCGTTTGCTTTTGATCATAGTTAGATAAAGAAAAGACTTTAAAATTTTATTCAAATTATTTTGAATAAAATCGCACTTTTTCGATCCAAGTAATAAGCACTGCTATTATTATGAACACTACTGTATATACTTTGCATTAGTGTATGCATTGTATTATGTATCAGCTTAAAGATTTGAGTTTTACTTTGAGTATGGTTTTGTATAAATTGTGGGTGTGTAGGTATTTGTCACATAGATTTATGGTATAGCTATTAATATGCATACCAAGTTTTAACTTAAAAGCTCAATTTTGGTAGTAGATAAATATATTTTTGTCAATTGTGCATGGCCCATTTTAAATAGCGATCTGCGTGCACAAAATTAAATTGTCTGTCCAAAATTTCAGCACAGTATCTTAAAATTCGCGTCCGTGAGAATGCCAACAACAGACAGACACACGGACACACGGACATGCATGTAAGAAAACTAAATTTGGCTTAGGCCAAATCTTAAATACCCTCCACCTCCACAACGGTGGGCGTGGCAAATATATATATATTGCACCCTCTAATAGTGTATGTCTTACGTATCATGCAAGTCTACTTTTAGATTACTTATGTGTTTTTGTAAATGGCGGGCGTGTCGTTCTTGATTTATCGATGAATATAATAATAATAATAATAATAAAATCTTACTTTAAACAAAAACATCACTTTAAATCTGTATATGTGTGTGTAGTTTCAAAATTGAATTGAAACCACAGTAGTATACAAACTAAGACGCACTGAGGCATTCAGTTTTTGTGCCAGACAATCTGGCACATCCACAGTGCGCACAAATAACATTTTGTTAGAGAAGAACACAAAAAAAGAAGGAAAGGAAAACATAATAAAAACACAACAAATTTTACAACAACAACAATAATAATGCGTTGGTTTTTTTTTTTTTTTTTTTTTTTTTTCTAAAAATATCCACCCATACGACATACACAAGAAATTTGAAGAAGAAGAAGAAGAAGAAGGGGAGGAGAAAAGAAAGATTTCATTTGAAAACATTTACAACATTTTCCATTAAAATTTATTATGTTACTAGAATAGATTGAGAACAACTTTTCTCTGTAACTTCATGTATACGAGGGTGGTGTATTACATGTATTACATGTATTACGTTACATGTCCAATGTGTGTTTCAAAATATATCTATTTTATCTAACTTGTATTTGATAGGGAAGTATCCTCGTTTTATTATATAAACTTAAGATACCGCCACATGAATCTTTAAATCGTTAAATAATTAAATCGATTGTTCAATGCTGACAACTGCTGTTGTTTTTATCTTTGCTATAAATCACCAGGTGTTCACCTTTATATGTATAATAAGAAAGAATATTAAAGAATTTTACAATAACAGAAATCAATTTTTAACATACGCACCCAAACACACATGATGGAATAAATTTTTCTAACAAATAATTTATAGCTTAAATCATAAGTGCAATATGTCACAAGATTATTGCACTAATCGTAGCCACTCTATTTTTAGATAATTACACAATGAAAAGCTCATAAATGAAACAATTATATAAGAAGGGAAAAAACAATTGAAACAATAAAAATCAAAACATGCTCCATTTCATTGTAATGAGAAATCAATAGAAATATACGTATGTCTTAGCTAATGGAGAGATTGTGATTGTTCGATAATAAAAATATATAACATGTGCTTCAGGTATGAAGGTCATCTAAATATGCACAAAACTTAATAGCATAAGTGGGTAAGTATTTAAGTAGATATATTTTTTTTAATTTCTTATTTTTATACCCTCCACCTCAGTGATGAGGGTATACTAAGTTTGTTCTTCCGTTTGCAACACCCAGAAGAAGGCGTCAGAGACCCTACAAAGTATATATATTCTTGATCAGCGTCAAAAACTGAGTCGATTTAGACATGTATGTCCGTGTGTCCGTCTGTTGTTGGCACTCTCACGGGCGTAAATTTTGAGATACTGAGCTGAAATTTTGTACAGACACTTTAAGTTGTTGTACGCAGATCGCTATTTTAAATGGGCAAAATCGGTCAAGAGCCATGCCCACAAACGACAAATATCTATTTATCTGCACAAATATTGAGACATAAACTTGAAATTTGGTATGTACATCTATAAATATTAGCTTCATCGATATGCCAAAAATAGGCATATTCGGATTATAGACACGCCCACTATCGATAAAAATCTTTATATCTGGCACAAAAGTTGACCTAAGAACTTGAAGTTTTGTACGCGTATACATAGTTATCCCATCTACCGATATGCCAAAAATTGGCGCGGTCGGATAACAGACACGCCCACAATTTAAAAAAAACATATTTAACGTAAAAGTAGACTTACATGTTGATACGTTATATGTACACTATTAGAAGGCGCAATATATATATATATATGTATTTGCCACGCCCTTTCTTGTAGAGGTGGAGTGTATTTAAGATTTGGTCTAAGCCAAATTTAGTTTTCTTACTTGTTTTTTTTATTTTTTTTATACATACGTATACAATACATTTTGACTCATGGGCACTACCTAACGAATAATGCAATTTATTATACCCTGCACCACCCTGTGGAAAAGCGTATATAAAGTTTGTGTGGATGTTTGTGACTCCTAAACGGCAAATGCCACACTTATCTTCATTTATACCGGTCGATTCAGAATCAAAATCTGGATCGATTTAACCATGTCCGTCTGTCCATCTGTCCTCGTGCCTGTACATCTAAATTTGTCGCATTTTTCGAGATATTTTGATGAAATTTGGTACAAGCACATGTATTGGCCCAAAGGGGAACCCAATTGAAAATGGACCGAATTGGACTATTTTTAGAAACCCTCCCTACATGAGGTCCAATTATTTTTTGAGATATTTCGATGAAATTTGGTACAGGGACGTGTATTGGCCCAAAAATAAACCCTTTTGAAAATGGATAGGATCGGACCATTTTTAGAACCCCTCCCCATAAAAAAATTTTGATTTCATAAACAAATAAAAAATATAAAACTTTTTGACTTATGTATCATTCTGAAATTTTTGAATATACAAGGTATAGAAAGGTATAGAAAATAGGTATAGACAAATAAAATTTTTCATTTTTCAAAGAAAAACATTAAAAGCAGTACAAAAAAAAATAAGACTTCATTTACAAAGAAAAAAATTAAATTGAATAATATAATATATCAAGTGGTGTAGGGTATTTGATGGTCGGGCTTGACCGACTATAATATTTTCACTTGTTTTTATTTACTTTTTATGTGCAATGAAATTCCATAAGCTTGATAATCATTCATAAAATATTATTAAATTACAACAACAGCGGCAACAACAACAACAACAACAAATATATGAATATGTACGAATGTACGTTTATAAAAATGTTAAAGTGCTTGTTGGCTTAACAAAAGTTTATTTTTCACATGTGTAATGAAACTGTTATTGTTGTGTGGCCACCATGCCCAACCGAACATACCAAATATATGGTGTGGTGTGTATATTTCAGCATACACAAAAATGATAATCGCTACAGCACTTCTAGGAAATCTTTAAATCATTTGTCTTACAAAAAAAAAAAAAGCAACAGCAAGTACGGGCGCTCTGTGCACATATAAATTATGCACATGTGCAAAACAAAACAACAAAGCAAAAAAAGCAAAAATAAATGAGCTTGCGTGAACAGCAACGTTATAGAGAGATAAATAAACAGAACAGGGCCATAATTGTCTGTATGTGCATCAGCATAACTTACAAAATTGATATACAATCGTACAAAGCAATCTCTTCTGCCAGCCACTAACGTTCCAGTCTAATGGTAGGCTTTAAAGGCAAAACGTGTTAGTTTGATGATGGCTTTTTGGCAACAATGTTTCAACATACCCAATATAATATATTACTCGTTCAAACACAATAAAGAAATAAATAAAGAAAGAAAGAGAGAAAGATTTTCTCACTCCCCTCCCTACTTACCACTTAAAAGTGTTTCAGTTACAACCACGCTTTCATTAATTGTTAAAACAGTTGCTGCTCTTGGAGTAAGATTAACTGAAACGAAAGAAAACATAAATTTCAGTTAAAACAAGTTATAGTAAGATAAGGCAGTGGGGTAGGGAAACCCACCACCTAAACCACAACTCTTTTATAGGATGATTCATTTTGTAAAACAAGTATTTTACTTGGAGAGGGGTTTCAAAAACCATCCGATCGAGTGTAAATTCGGACTACGTAATTATTACGCTGTTTGTCATCAATTTTTGTTGTACATTTCTAAGAATTGAGAACTTAAGATTTATTTTTACCCTCCACATATATACATATACGCACAATTATGTGAGTGCATGTTTACATACATAACGCAAAATTTTTTATTCATTTTCCAAACTTCAACTGCAGAAATTGATTTGAATTAGAGCAAACGGCAAAGGCTCTTCATTAGTGCCGTCTGCATTATTCTCTCTCCATTAATACCAATGCGAACGAAGATTGTGTGAAATTGTGCAATCTTGTGATGCGTGGCTGTTTTATTTTTGGCAAATTGTTAAAAATATATCTAATAATTTATCCCCTATGAAGAAATATGTACGTACGTCCACTATAGAGACTTGAGTCCATACATCCAGTATATGTCCATAAGTGCACCACAGAGGTATATGTACATATGTCCACTATGGAGACATATATATATGTCTTCAAATATGTGCACGGATGGACATGTCTCGAATTTTGTTGCTCTCTAAATAATATAGGTTTTGCAAGGTTCCTAGAGCCCACCTTACATCCAGTATATAAAAAGTCTTTTTTACATAAACTATGTACAACTTCTAAAAACTCATTATATTTCTAATTTCTGAAACAATCCAGTATTATCTATGTTAAAACAATTGCAGTTAAAATGACAAAATACACAAAAAACAATGAAATGTTAAAAAGAGTTCGATATAAATTCTTACGTTTTTTTTGTTTGTTTGTTTGGTTTTTTGCTTTTAAACCACTGACAGTTTTATGTGTTTTTTATTTACCGCACTACAAGAATTTTTTGTTGGCAATAAAGATCTTAAAATATATAAAATATACGCTTGTAAGCATCTTTTTTCAACCGACATATTGTATAATATTTTTTTGTTCTTGTTATATCTTTCTTAGTCTCATTCTCTTCTTAACATATCCATATAATCGAATTACGATAATAAAATAAAATAAATGAAAGCAGCCTCCGTTGTGTCGATGATGGGATGGCCAAGTGTGTGAAGAGGTGTTGTCCGTTTTTAAATTATTATTGTCTTGTGATATTCCTTTGATACTTCTCCCTCTTTATCTTTTTCATCTCTTTCGTTCTCCTCATCTTTACACGCCGTTTATCAGACAACTGGACATTTGAATGAATATCATTAATAAAAATCAATCGCGTTCAGGTGTGATATTTATATTTAGGAATAACATAAATTTACACCAATAATATTCCTTTCGTTGTTGTTAGCAATTCGGGATCTCCAAAAATGTAAAAAAGCTGCTGTTGTAAGTATTTCAATCAACGAATCACATAAATAAAAACAGCTTCATCGAAGTTTCCATAAAAATGTTCACCCATAGTCAGCGAAAAATATTAAAAATATTTTTTTATAAATGTTAATTGGAACTTAATAATAGAAGTTAATAGTATTTGAGTTGTATTTGACTCATTTTGATTTTGATTGCGATGCAATACCACGCAGTACACGTGGCAGACCCTCTGTGGTGTATGTATTGCAAATCATCTTGCAAGAAGTTTTACTCTCAGTATGGTTTTTTGTAAATTGTGGGCGTGTCTTTTATCCGACCACGTCCATTTCTTGCACATCAATGGATGGGACAAGCATAAATATGTGCATTAAATTTCAAATTCATAGGTCAATTTTTGTTGACTATGGGCGTGTCTGAATGACAAACTTAGTATAGCCTCCATACTACGAGGAGGGGAGAAAAAATATAAATTTTCTATCAACATATTTGAAAATAAAAATGACTAAAAATGCTTAAAAATGGAAAAAAATTTGCAACAATTTCAAATATTCACATAAATTATTTTCGCACACTTTTAGCAATTTAGATATTAAGATAAATATTTGAATGGCGCCAACGTATAATTAACTTTACCATATTAAACAGACAAAAGAAAAAGAAGAAGAAGAAGGAAAACATTATTGATGAAAAATCACTCATGTGTAACACCAGCCAGCGTACATAACATCTCTATGATAGATATTAATCGAAATGATGGTGTTAGCAGTTGACAAGAAAAGAAGGAAAAAAAAATAGATAAGAAACGATGTTTTTTTTTTGGTGCTTTTAATAAACGAAATCGATATTTTATCAAGAAAGAAATTTCGGAAAATTTCAACCTAATTTACAGTTGATTTAAATCATTTGAGTACAATTGTTAGTGACTAAGAGACTATTTGGTTAATGTTCCAAAAAAGGTATTAGATAAACTATTGAACTTATTGTTCATATGAAATTAAGAATTGTACTGCCTATACTACAGAAGCCTCTTCTTCCTTCCATTTGTAATAATCTTAAATAATAAATTCATAGTTGTAGGTGAGAGACAAAGTCCCCATTACACAAGTGCAAGCATCATCAATAATAATAATAAATCCAGGCAAGACGGACTCGAAATGAGCGGCTTCTTGGTCGGCGACTCCAAAGAAGCGGCTGAATACTTCTGGCGATAGTGCTGGCCCTAGCCAAGTGTTAAAATGGCTACCCAATAAAAATATATGGAGAAATGCTAACAAGGAATTATGATGAAATGCGAACCCCCGAGCTATGCTCAACGCATAGCAGATGAACATAGAATAATCCTAAGAAATCAAGTGCTACCGGCTACGGAAATAGAGGACATAAAAAGGCAGGTGGAAATTGAATTTGAAATATTAGCAGAATCAAGAAATAGTGAAGAAGCCGCCGCTAATGATTCGGCGCAAGCCGCAACTATGTTAGAAGAAACAGAAACTCAGCCTGAAGCACCACAAACCCCAGGCCACCCACAATGTATTGAAGATCTTGGCATAGAAATGAGACGTGCGCTCACGCTGTTCGAAGGTTCGGATACTACGTCAAGAGCAGCAATTCCCACTCTATCATGACCGAGTACATTACATCACCGTATATACCTATCATCCAAACGCTAGAAGATCTTATGTTAATAGTGTATGTGGCAGCCAGGGCAGTCACAATACAACTCGGAATGAAAATTCCTGAGGGCGACTTGAGAGAATTATGCCAATGTGGGGGAAACGACTAGTTATACGAATCGAACAACTTAGATGTGATATAGAAAGTGTAGAAGCTTTCGTAAATGGCGTGAATACGGCAATATTAAAGAAACTTGTAACGACAATTATGAAAAGAAAGGACTGTACTCTTCGACAGACACATATAAGTACCTTGGAATAAGGCAGAGCATCCGAATAAAACATAGTAGCATAAAACAAGAACTTAAGCAGGAATATCGTAAGCGAGTAAACGCGATTCTCAAAACTAAAACCTCTGTTTTATTTAAAAACAAGTAAGAAAACTAAATTTGGCTTAGACCAAATCCTAAATACCCTCCACCTCCACAACGGTGGGTATGGCAAATATATATATATATTGCGCCCTCTAATGATGTACGTATTACGTATCAGCTTACAAGTCTACTCTTATGTTGAATATAGATTTATGTAAATTGAGGGCGTGTCTATTATCCAAACACGCCCATTTTTGACACGTCAGTAGATAGGATAACAATGTATACGCGTACCAAATTTTAAGATCCTAGGTCAACTTTTGTGGCAGATAAAAAAATTTTTGTTGATTGTGGGCGTAGCTCTTGACCGATTTTGCCCATTTTAAAAAGCGATCTGCGCGCAAAAACTAAAAGACAGACGGACATGGTTAAATCGATTCAGATTTTGATTCTGAATCGATCGGTATAATTGAAGGTGGGTGTGGCATTTGCCGCTTAGGAGTTACAAACATTCGCACAAATTTAATATACCCTTTACTACAGGGTGGTTCAGGGTATAAAAAGAGTTGCAAACATTGTTATAAACATCAAATGCTCTAAATAACAAGTGAATATAAGAAAAAAATGGACAAAAACACTGGCTGGTAAGCCAGTTACTTGGGGCGCTCTAGAAAAAAGGCGTTAATTTTGTTGTTATCCATTTATCAAATGGTGACTGAATGTTGTTATATTTGTAACACGCACAATGATACAAATTCTTTTTATACATATTTTCGACATACCCATACATTACATGCAAACATTTTTATGTAGAGACTCGGTGGTAAACATCAACAAATCAGACTTAACAAGTTGGTGTCTGTACATAAACATAGAAATTAATTACAGTAGCGGCAGTTTACACGTACCGAAAAGACCTCCAATCGCTATTAATAGAGAGGCAACTATAACTTTTGCTTCTCTTCTCTTCACTTCTTGTCACCGCCGTTTTATGGCTAAACTTTAAAACCAGCAGTAAATGGTCGAATGTGGAAAAGTGTGTTCATAGGAGAGTATTAAATTTCTTACCCAACCATTTTCATCTTTTTATTTTTCTTCTTCTTCTTCTTCTTCTTTTTCTTCATCTTCTTCTTCTCCTTATCTGTTGTGCCCAATTACTATTTGAAGCTGTCATTGTTGTTCACTTATTGATATTAATGTTTTGCTAATTCGTTAATAATTCTTTCACTCGTAAACGAACAAAAACAAAAGAAACAAAAACAACAACAACAAACTTAATAATAGTAAAACTGCTTTTTATACGCTTCTTTAACTGTATTTTATCATCATCCCTATCTTTTTACATGTTTTATTATAGCCTCCACCTCAGTGATAAGGGTATACTAAGTTTGTTCTTCCGTTTGCAACACCCAGAAGGAGGCGTCAGAGACCCTTATAGAGTTTATAGCTCAATTTTTGTGGCAGATAAATAGTTTTTTGTCGATTGTGGACGTGACTCTTGACCGATTTTGCCCATTTTAAATATGGATCTGCGTGCAAAAAGTAAAAGTGCCTGTACAAAATTTCAGCTCAATATCTCAAAATTTACGCCCGTGAAGTGCCAAAAACAGACGGACAATGCCTTACCACGTATCAATTTTCATCGAAATATCTCAAAAAATAATAGGATACCATATGAGGAGGGGTTCTAAAAAGGGTCCAATCCGGTCCATTTTCAAAAGGGCCTTTGGGCCAATACATGTGCTTGTACCAAATTTCATCAAAATATCTCAAAACCTGTAGCTTGCGCACAAGTTTACATGGACAGACACGACGACAGGCGGACAGACGGACATGGTTAAATCGATTCAGATTTTGTTTTTGAATCGATCGGTATAATTGAAGATGGGTGTGGCATTTGCCGTTTAAGAATTACAAACATCCGCACAAACTTAATATACCCTTTTCCACAGGGTGGTGCAGGGAATAAAAAATATTACAAAAAAAAAACCACTCACATACCTCATAAGATAGGTACTAAATAAATTGCACACAAAGAAGAAATAATAACAACAACAACAATAACTCTAAGGTAATCATGCATTCGTCATATATTGTTTGTATGTTTGCCTTTTACACACATGTAAAGCATACCAGCTGAACTCATGTTTTCATGTTGTTTAGGTACGCTTTCCATAAACACTTTTGTTAAAAAAGAAAAAAACAAGTAAGAAAACTTAATTTGGCTTAGGCCAAATCTTAAATACCCTCCACCTCCACAACGGTGAGAATGGCAAATATATATATATTGCGCCCTCTAATAGTGTATGTCTTACGTATCGGCATGCAAGTCTACTTTTACGTTAAATATGTGTTTTTGTAAATTATGGGCGTGCCTATTATCCGACCACGCCCATTTTTGGCACGTCAGTCCATGGGATAACCATGTATACGCGTACCAAATTTCAAGTTCCTAGGTCAACTTTTGTCGCAGATATAAAGGTTTTTATTAATTGTGATCGTGTCTGTAATCCGAATACGCCCATTTTTGGAATATTGATAAAGATATTATATACAGATGTACGTACCAAATTTCAAGTTCATGTCTCAATTTTTGTGGCAGATAAATAGATTTTTGTCGATTGTGGGCGTGGCTCTTGACCGATTTTGCCCATTTTAAATAATGATTTGCGTGCAAAAACTAAAAGTACAAAATTTCAACTCAATATCTCAAAATTTACGCCCGTGAGACATACATGTCTAAATCGACTCAGTTTCTGACGCTGTTCAAGGATATATATAGTTTCTGACGCCTCCTTCTGGGTGTTGCAAACGGAAGAACAAACTTAGTGTACCCTCATCACTGAAGTGGATGGTATAAACATGTTTTCAATTACTTTGACTTTGGGTTTGGTTTTGGTCTCTACTATACTACTAAAACTCTTGAGAGGGGGTGGCTTTGCTTTACGTTTTGTTCTTTTCTTTTAAAGGTTTTTTTTTATACCCTCCACCTTAGGGAAGTGGGTATATTCATTTTGATCATCCGTTTACAACACATCGAAGGAAGCCTCGGAGACCCCACAAACCATATATTCTCATATATTCTTAATCAGCATGAAAAGAGAAATCGTTTGAGACATATCCGTCCGTGTGTCCGTCTGTTCTTGGCACTCTCACGGTCGAAATTTTAGAGATATCAAATTGAAACTTTGCATAAGTATTCTTAGTTAAATTTTGCTGTTCCGTTTTGAAATTGGGCACAATCGGTTAAGAGACACGCCCACAATTAATAAAAATCTCAACATACCTCGAAAAAATTGTATCTTTAAAAAATTATATATCGCACAATACTATGGTTATCAAGTTGAAATTTGGTATAAATAGAAGTGGTACCGTTGTCCAACACTGTGCCAAAAATGGGCGTGATTGAAAAACGCAAACGCTCTATCTTGTTTTTTTTTTTTTTTTCAATAAAATAATATAGTGCTAAAACATGTAGTGATATGGTAGAGTATTCACTTTTTTTTTTTTGTATTCATGATTAACAACCGTTTAACATTTATGGTTAGAAATAAAATCACTTCATGTCTGGCATACCTAATTGTTATTACACAGTATATATACATATAAAAAATACATAACAACAATAACAACGTCAACAGAAAATCATTATTCAGTCACTTTGGTCATCAAAAGTGTCATTTTTATTTATTAAAAATTATATTATTAACGCAGAACAGTTTTTATACCCTCCACCTCAGTGAAGAGGGTATACTAAGTTTGTTCTTCCGTTTGCAACACCCAGAAGGAAGCGTCAGAGACTCTACGAAGTATATATATTCTTGATCAGCATCATAACTGATTCGATTTAGGCATGTTGTCATTCTTACGGTCATTTTGAGTTATTTAGCTGAAATTTTGTACAGGCACTTTTAGTTTTTGCACGCAGATCACTATTTAAAATGGGCAAAATCGGTCAAGAGCCACGCCCACAATCGACAAAAATCTATTTATCTGCCACAAAAATTTACGTATAAACTTGAAATGTGGTATATATATCTACTAATATTTCTTTCATAAATGTGGCAAAAACGGACGTGATCGGATAACAGACGCGCCCATAAACGACAAAATCTGTTAATCTGCTACAAAAATTAAGCTATAATCTTAAAATTTGGTACATATACCTATAAATATTATCCTTATCGATGTGTCAAAAATGGGCTTGTTCGGATAACAGCCACGACCACAATCCATAAAAAAAATTTTAACCTGCCACAAGTTAACTTAGGAACATGAAATTTGGTACGCGTATACATAGTTATCGCATCCACTGATGTGCCAAAAGTGGGTATGGTCGAATAACAGAAACGTCCACAATTTACAAAAAACAATATTCACCATAAAACTAGACTAGACTTGCAAGCTGATATGTAAGACATACACTATTAAAGGGCGCAATATATATTTGCCACGCCCACCGTTGTGGATGTGGAGGGCATTTAAGATTTAGACTAAGCCAAATTAAGTTTTCTTACTTTTTTTTCATTTTAAATTTTGGATTCTTTGTTTTAAAATATGTAGGACCATAAAATCATACTTCTACGATTTACCGCTTGAGAGATATTCTTCGAAAAGTGACTCCGAATCGATCAGTTTAATAAAAGTAAGTCTGCCTTTATCTGTTCACCAATTACTACCATTTACATAAACTTAAACCCCTCCCATGGTAAACACATAAAACTCCAACTGATGGTAGCAACCACGGTATTTGAATGCGGACACAACTGTTGTTGCATCTACAAAACGTTTCTTGTCATTTTCCATGTTAAAAGTAGAATAAATATATACACGCACATGTTTACATACATAAACCAAATTTTTTTTATTAATTTTCCAAATTTACACTTCCAAAAAAAAAGAACACTACAATTTCAATTCGGTTCATCAAAAAAAAAAAAAAAATGAAATTTTAATTGGAGCCGTTACATCAACGGCGATTACTACAACTTCGTTTAGCTTCCGTTGGCGTTTTTTGCTGCCGCTTGGCCGTCTAAAGCGATCTATCATTAAGTCATTTGATTTGATGCCTTCGCGAACCGCTGCCTCTACGTCATCTAACTCCTGCTCTCATTTCGAACTAGCGGGTTTGAATATTTTCCATTCATCCTTTTGATATAATTGTACCGCACGTTAGCGTTTAATGTGTCTAGCATGAAATCCTTAACCATACCTGGGTGAACCTCAGCTAATTCCGCTACATGAGACACGGTTTTCGAGCTTGTGGTCGGCTTCTCAATTAATTCCAAAGCTTTTATAAGCAATTGGCTCTTTTCATACATGTTGAATTTAAAAAAACTAAAAATACTGTACAACAATTTTCTATAAATCAAAAATTCCATTTTCAAATTTAGTGTTCCCCAACAGCGTGACATTTCGTCTTTTAAAATGTAATTACCGGCAAATCTTTATAATTTGGTTTCGAGTAAAGCTTTTTGGTCTGAGGGGATTTTCATTAAGGACTTTGTTCCACGTAAAACAGCTGTGGTGTCACTTAGTTCTAATCCGGTAAATAGTGTTCCAAAAAACTGAGCGGTGCCCTGTCTATATTGTACTAAAACGTGCGTGGATTAATTGCAAAATTATCAACTTTACTCCTTAACACATTTAATTGTGATTACCACATTGTTGCTTTCACCGAAACCTGGCTTAAGCGAGGGATTCATGATTCGGGTATACAGGGGAGATAGAATAGGCAAAGTGGGCGGTGATGTACTCATTGCAATTTCTAATTATTTTCCTTCTCGTGTACTGGATGTACGGGATCAATTACACGTTGGTAATATTTTTCTTTATATTACTTATTCGTACGTTCCACCGTCATCAAATATACATATAAAGCACTTTACTGTCGTCTGTGATGTGTGTTCGGGATTAAGACCGAATGATTTAATCCTTATATTAGGAGATTTCAACTTACCTGACGTAACATGGACTTTTGATGAGGATTGTGGGTATTTTTCACCCATTAGTTATCCCTCATATTATGATGAAATTAATCTTTGATCTTAGCTTAATACAATTAAATCATGTATTAAATTCGAATAAACGGCCATTAGACTTGGTCTTTCTACCACTACTAATCTAACTGTTTTACGGGCATCTCCTCTTGTAACGCCTGATGACACCCATCATCCCTCTATTTCTATTTTACTAAATGTACTTTATGAAGAGAAAAATAATAACAATTTGTCAACCAATAAGCGTTACCTTTTTCATAAAACCGATTACAACGTGTTATTCGATTGTTTGTCTGATGTGGTCTGGGATTTGAGTTACAAGAACATTGATAATTGTGCATCTGTGTACAATAAATTATATTCTGTGATTTCTCTAAGTGTACCAGTAGGATTATGTCATGGTTCACAAAGGTGTTCCGCCTGGTTTTCTGATGAATTGAAATCTATCAGAAATAGAGGGAATAAGTTTTTCAAGCGATATAAAAGATCTGGTCTCCCTGCGGATTATATTATTTATTCCAAAGAAATGCGTAAATTTAACTCTGTTAACAAGAAATGTCATGAGGATTATGTTAAGAAAATGAAAAACAGGATATTAAGCGATCCGAGAAAGTTTTATGATTTTGTCAATTCCAAAAGAAAGGTTAAAGAATTTCCATCATCTATGTATTTTAATAACATTGAATCATCGAACCCCTTAGAAATATGTAATCTTTTTGCCGATTTTTTTTTGCAAATTGCTATAGTGATAACATTATTGCTCCAGATGCTCATCCTTATAAGGTAGAATCGTTCGATATCTTTCCCCAAATACGTTTTTCTGAAACAGAAGTGCTAAACGCTCTAAGGTCCATTAAAAGATTTTATTACCTTGGACCTGACGGTATACTTAAAACTTTTAAAAAGACTTCACTATTAAATTAAATTAATATTAAAATGTAATTCATTAAAATATTTTAGTTTAAGGTTCATTTTTCAAATAATTTTGAATAAGAAATAAAAAAACACGATTTTTAGTCCTATTTCTAATAATAAAAACAAGGAGTGGCTTGAGGCACGGCTAAAAATTGTCCAATCGTGCTCAAATTTTTTTTGTGTTTTTTTTTTTTTGACACCAAACGAAATGGTTTTGGCGCTTGCCGTGATATAAATTAGAAAAAATTATTTTCTTCATATATAAAAGGACCGGTCTACTATACACTGCTTCTGGGTGCTGCAAACGGAAGAACAAACTTAGTATACCCTCATCACTGAGGTGGAGGGTATAAAAAGAACTAAATTTGCTTGGGCCCCATTTGGAATACATTTTCAACTAAATATATAAAAAAGTGGGTGTGGCATTATATCCGCTATAGTTAAATATGTGACGTCTGCTTCTGTTGGATGCAGGACAGTTGCACAGTATATATTCCGACGTCTCAAGGGTCGCATTACAAAATTACATAATCTGCATACAACGTTTGCAGATATGCCCATCTTATGGCGTGTCTATTATACGAACACGCCTATTTTTAACAAATCGTGCTAATTATATCGAATTTCAACTTTATAGCTTAATTTTTGTAGAAGATGGTGTTAAGCTCAAGCTTCCATTTGAGTGTTGTAAGCCCTACCTACTTAGAACTCTGTAAGCAATCACCTCTGATTCTAAATTAAATATTTTATAGGCAGCTTGTATCGACACACACACACACAATAGATAAAAAGACCTTTTCTCTCATTTCTGCACATAATTTTTACATCTACTACACTTTTTCACTCAATGAACTATATATATATAGTTTTATATATATATATATAACTAGTAACTCTAAATTTATTATAAAACTTAATCAAAAAAAATTGTTTTCCACCTAAACGCTAAATTCAAATAAAATTGTAAATGAATGATTGAATGAATAAATAACTGTGAGCGACTGAATGTGTGTACTCCGTATATTCACCGACAGCTGTAAAATAGCGTAATAATTACAACAGCAACAAAGACTTGCTAAATAATTTATATGACGCTGCGTAATAATAGGTGCAAAGAGGAAGCAATCAAGCGTATATATTGAATATGACTTGTCATGATGTAGTGGCATGTATGTGTGTGTGTTATTGTTGTTGGAAGTGGTAGTCTAAGGCGAGTAGATGCACTAAGCGTAGATACAGTATTCTGCCCCAATCGCAATTGCATTGTATTTCTATTGTACTTCACTTGTACTGGTAGTTCATATAGAATATAGTTGTAATTAATACTGCTACTTGTAATGTGTTTATAAAGTTATTGCAGTTTATTTGATTAAATAACCAGCTACTCTACTATAACGGCAGGTATGGTGATGATTAGTCCTTTCTAAGAGTAGTGTTTGTTAACTTTGAATCCTTTTCTTCCATATGATGTATATGTACTCCTGGCGCCGTGGCTGTAGCTGCAAACTTATTCTCTTTGAAGTTCTATTAAATTTTAGACTATACAGCCGTATATCCGGCCTCAGCTCATTGTTTATATGTGTATGTTGTTGTTGTGTAGTTGCAATAGTTGTTGTACAATGCAACAATCGCTTCATATACACATTTATTCATTTATTTATTTATTTGTTGGATAGTATACGTGTAGGTAGGTGGTGCTTTGCCCAAGAAACTTGAAAAGAACCACAAGATGTAACAACTTGCAACTCATAACGATGATGATAATAATAATAATCATAATGATATTTATTATTGTTTAAGTAAAAGAAATAAATTTGGTTTAAGTCAAGTCTGATATACCCCTATGCCTTTTTTTTTTTAATATAAGCATTAAGGAGATAAATGCATGTACCGTGCCGATCTTACCCTCCAGTGAAGAAAGCTTTCAAAAAAAACCATCACCCCGTGCACAGATTCGACTGTTGTGGGTTTCGAACCCGCGAGTTTTCGTATTAGAGCCAAGTGTCATGCCTTTATCCTATTGCGCACGGCAACCTAATATAAATTATGGGCGTGGCAGATTTCTGATTGCTATTTTTAACAGTGTTTGTACTAAATATCAACTAACGAGTCGAATTCTATTCGAATTTATAAATTGTAAGCGTTTCAGCATAAGTTTAAATTTTAACTTTGTAGCTCAATTTTTCTGATTGATAAATCGATTTTTAATCGATTGTGGGTGTGGATTTTGACTATTTTTTTCCCAATTTAAATAGTGATAAAGTTCGCTACGGACGGACAAGTCTAGTTCAACTCATAATTTGAGGCTGATCAAGAAAATATACACTTTGAAGGATATCTGAGGTGGTTTCCTTCCCGGTGTTGCAAACAGAATGACAAGCTTAAACAAACCTCCCAATTTATGTAAAGGGTATAAAAATAAAGTTTTTTGCACCAGAGTCTATATCTATGTATCAAAAAGCTTATGCACGTGTGAATGATTGACTCAGTTCCACAGATATGTGGGATTAAGAAATAAAAAAAAAATTAATGGAAACTACCGCACTAACTCTTCTATGTAATCTGTATGTAATGTGGGTGTCAGTGGCCCACCTGAACGCATGATTTAACATAAATAGAAAACAAAACATCATAACCATTTCCTTTCGCAATGAGAAAAGTAACAAAAAAGAGTTAAAGAAAAAAAAAACAAGTAAGAAAACTAAATTTGGCTTAGGCCAAATCTTAAATACCCTCCACCTCCACAACGGTGGGCGGGGCAAATATATATATATTGCGCCCTCTAATAGTGTATGTCTTACGTATCAGTACGCAAGTCTACTTTTACGTTGAATATGGTTTTTTGTAAATATCTCAAATCAATATCTCAAAATTTACACACGGACATACGGACATTTATGTCTAAATCGACTCAGTTTTTGACGCTGATCAAGAATATATATACTTTGTAGGGTCTCTGACGCCTCCTTCTGGTTGTTGCAATTGGTAGAACAAACTTAGTATACCCCCATCACTGAGGTGGAGGGTATAAAAAATTCAAAGCGAAACCAAAAACCTAAAATCAATTAAATTACAAACAGATAGATAGAGATGGAATGAGCGAGAGAATGTTAGCTGCCGTCTATTTTCGATGCAAATACATTTTTTATTATACCCTCCACCTTAGGGAAGAGGGTATATTCATTTTGATCATCCGTTTACAACACATCGAAGGAAGCCTCGGAGACCCCACAAACCAGATATATTCTTAATCAGCATGAAAAAAAAAATAGTTTGAGACATGTCCGTCCGTCTGTCTGTTGTTAGCACTCTCACGGTCGTAAGTTTTGAGATATCAAATTGAAACCTTACGTACGTATTCTTAGTTCAATTACGCTGTTATTTGGTGTATATATATATAAGTGGTACCGTTATCCAACACTGTGCCAAAAATGGGCGTGATTGAATAGCGCAAATGCCTATAAAAAAAAAAAACTATTTGTTGTTTTAAAAGGATCTGAATAATAATATATACGCAACAATTTAATACAATAGGAACTTATTTTTTAGAGGGTTATAAAAGGTGGAGGGTATTTAAGCTCCTTTTTCTATCTATATTCTATATGCATGACTTTCTACCACTTATATATATACTAAATTTCAAGTTCATGTCTCAATTTTTGTGCAGATAAATAGATTTTTGTCGATTATGGGCGTGGCTGTGGACTGATTTTTTACATTTTAAATAACGATCTGCGTGCAAAGACTAAAAGTGCCTGTACAAAGTTTCAGTCTAATATCAAATTCAAGATTTACGCCTGTGAGAATGCCAACAATAGACAGACATACATGCGCAAATCGACTCAGTTTTTGACGCTGATCAAGAATATATATACTTTGTAGGGTCTCTGACGTCTCCTTCTGTGTGTTGCAAACGGAAGAACAAACTTAGTATACCCTCATCACTGAGGTGGAGGAAAAAAAAACGATGTAGATGAAATAGTAGAGAAGCTGTGATTACTTTAATTAACTTGTTAACTTGCTACTGACATCACTCAAAATTTTATGCAACAAAAATGCCGACATGCAACACGTCATTGTTTTGATGTTTTATCATTATTTATAGAAATTCATTTTTTTCGGAATGCATAATTGATTAATTGTTGTCGTTGTTGTTTGGTATTTGTTATTATTATTGCTTTTGTGTTAAATAAATATTTGTAAAAAAAATATTTATATAAAGTGTGAAATTGCGGTTAGAAATTTTGCAGCGGCAACAACAACAACAATAATATATATATATATATACGAGTATATATAATAATATATAATAAGGGCGCTCTCGCAAAATGGAGACTGTTATAATTTACAAAAACTGTACTTGAATGTTAATACCGTATATACACATGCCACGTACACTGTGAAGAGATGAAGCACTATTACAGTTTTGCATTATTCCAAATTCAGTTTTTTATTAATTGGAAAATAACAAAAAAACTAAGAAAACTAAATTAAAACTAAAAACAAATCTTAAATTTATAATAGTGGGCGTGGGAGATATATTATTACGCCCTCTAATAGTGTTTGTATTACGTATCAGCCTGCAAGTCTAGTTTTATAGTGAATATGATTTTCTGTAAATTATGGACGTGTCTGTTATTTATATATATTATTGTGGCACATCGATGGATGGAATAACTATAGATATGCATACTAAAATTAAAATTATGGGTCAATTTTTGTAGCACATATATAGTTTTTTGTTGATTGATGGATGGGATAACTACAAATACACTAAATTTCAAGTTCATAGGTCAACTTTTGTGGCAGATACACAGATTTATATCAATTGTGGGCGTAGTTTTTGATCGATTTAGTCCATTTCAAATAGCGATCTGCGTGCAAAAACTAAAAGAAAAGAGAGAGGGAGAGACCAGATTAGACTAATTCTAGGACAGCGGACCAAAAAAATTTAATCATGCTTAAGGTATAAACACGTACCTGCGACGGGCCTCTTGCGCCTATTTATACTTGACTTAAATTGCCTTTAGTTATATATATAGAATATTAAATATTTAACCTTAGCCACCTTGTTTTTTTCTTAATTTTTTTTTCTCACTGACTGACACTTTGCAAACGCAAAAATGACATTTAATGTGGAATTTATTTCACTGTTCTTCTCCCGCTTCATATACTCGCAGTTTTATTTAACAACTTCATGAAAATACCATTAGATGTTGAATTATATAGATTTCTCTAAGCAAACGAACACTTGACAATTTATGAAAACTGTTGTAGAGGGGGGCCGGTACACAATTGTATGCTTAAGCCAGTTGTTCTTAAAGGTTTGCAGCGAAATTGTTGTTTTTTAGCAAACATTTGCAAGTGAATATTATACGCTTAACTTGCATACATTCATAACCTTGCACAATATTCAACAACATTGTAAATAGGTAAAAAAACTAAATTTGGCTTAGGCCAAATCTTAAATACCCTCCACATCCATAGTGGGATTGTAGGCGTGGCCTTTGACCGATTTTGTCCATTTTAAATAGCGATCTGAGTGCAAAAACTAAAAGTGCCTATACAAAGTTTCAGTCTAATATCAAATTCAAGATTTACGCCTGTGAGAATGCCAACAATAGACGGACACACGGACATACATGTCTAGATCGACTCAGTTTTTGATGCTGACCAAGAATATATGTACTTTGTAGGGTCTCTGACGCCTCCTTCTGGGTGTTGCAAACGGAAGAACAAGTATTATAGTATACTCTCATCACTAATATGAAGGGTATAAGAAGTGGATTGAGGAGGTGGCGGTGGCTGTGGTGAATAATGAAAGCGATCTTTCAAATATTGTAGAGAAAATATTGTTTGTCCTTACTTGTACATAAACAAGAACAAACGATGGACTAAAGTTTAGAGAAAATGAACAAGTAAGAAACTGGGGAAGAGAAGTTAAAACATAAGAATCATTAACTGTGAAGAACACAGAAGCGCACAACTTAAACACTTGGCTTAAAGACTTGACGCATACTATTAGACAAATTACTGGAAAGGGACGGTGTTTGTTGTGAAGACACGCGAAAAGACGCAGATAGTGCCAAACACACACACGCACACACTCGATGTATACAAAAAAAAAAAAAAAACTAAGAGGCAGAAAAATAAAAACAAAAATCTCATGAACCCTCTGGCTTACTGCATAGCAATTACGTTTATAATACAATAACAACAACGTAAGGAAAGAACTTATAATGACCGACCAAAACCAAAACAAGATTAAGTAACAGAGGCATCAGATCAACAATACTAATAATAACAACAATACTGTGGTAAATGATGGCAAATACCTTCAACAAACCGGCTAATAATAACTGGCCAAAAGAAAGAAATTCTGCCAATACTTATGCAATATAAACGTAGCAGTTATGGTGTTGACCGGTTCCATGGTTAATTTGATTAATAAATGTGCACAGAATGATGATTTATTTTTTATTTAAGCATAAAATAAGAGTACTTAAGTATTCGTAAGTATCAAATACTAAGCGTTTTGTACATAACACGTTCACGCCGGCGCGTACCACCGGTGACTCGCACTAGACTGCCTCATCGGGCAGCGCGTACTACTGGTGGCTCGCACTAGACTGCCTCATCGGCGGCGCGTACGTGACTCGCATTTGATTGTGCTATGGAGATGGTACGTAACACCAAATATTTAGATCTTTTACTGTCGAAAAAAAAGACCTGAGAGTCACGCTCTCATTAAAACATTTTTTTTTAAAAACAATTATAATAATAACGTATTATAAACATAACTTTTGTTTAATAACATAAACATAATAAGAATTTAACTCCCGCCCGATACGCGCAGCCGCCCCTTAGCGACGACAATGAAATACAGCGCCGGCGTGAACGTGTTAAGTACACTTATTTGTATTTAAGTACTCATAAGTATCAAATAACAGTGCTCAAGTACTCTTATATATAAAATAAAAGTTCTCAAGTACTATTCAATATCAAGTTATACGTATCAAATAATAATACTTAAGTATTTGTATAGATCAAATAATTATACTTAAGTACTTAAGCGTTGATAGTTAATAAACAAGAGTATTTTAGTACTCATAAGTACATATTAGGTAGCAATACATAAATACTAAACTTAAAGTATTCAAGTACTGCTAATAACTAAATATCAGAACTTAAATGCTATTATATATGATATAAATAATCGCCCTTATCATAAAATTCGTGCGGATCGAATTTTTACTCGATTCGTTAAATTTGGTATCAAAACAAACGTAATAGAAAAACATTCTACAATCGATAATACAGAATGCGGATCGTTTAAGCAGTTCATTCGTGTATACAAATATCTCGTATTATAACTGTTTTCAAAGAATCGAATTTCATGCAGAGTATTTCATTTTTCATCCGCAATTAAACATAAACGGATTGCATCTTTTTTTGAAGATTTTGGAAAAATAATGGATTCAGAAAAAACCTAAGTAGAATTTTATTGCAAATAAAATGAAGCAAAGCAAACAAATATTTAATTTGTTTTAAATAATAGAAATTTCGTACAAGGACACGTATTGGCCCAAAGGGGAATCTTATTGAAAATGGACTGGATTGGACTATTTTTAGAACCCCTCCCCATATAAAAATTTTGATTTTATGACAAACAAAAAATAAAAAAAATTTCTGACATGTATCATATTGAAATTTTTGAAAATACAAGTAGGTATAGAAAAATAAAATTTTTAATTTTTCAAAGAAAAAAATTAAATTGAAAAATATATCAAGTGGTGTAGTGCATTTGATGGTTGGACTTGACCGACTATAATATTTTCACTTGTTTTGGTTTTATTTTAACTTTAAACTGTTTTCACTTTTTTCTTTTATTTAAAAAGCAGAATTTCTTTTTTATGAAAAACACTTCTTTATCTTCTTTTTCTGACAAAAACTGTAAATTAGAGCAATTATAAAGCAAAGGTAATGCAGTGTACTCGAACGAAAGTGAATCGAGTGCGTTTGAGACTCACTCGATCCGCACGAATGTTATGATAAGGGCGTATATATATTTGAAAATATATATACTTAATATAAATTATATACTATTATAATACTCCACAGCATTTCTGCTAACACCACGACTACGTAGTTAGTCTTCAAGTACTAATTTTCAGTACAAGCCGAGTGTAATATTTTTTAACTTAATGTTACCAAAAATATTTTACCATATACCCGTCTGTACATTTTTCAACTGTGAATGACAGTTATTAACACTAGAAAGACTGAGACTTTATATATACCTATATTGCCTAAAAGCAGTTAAATGACTGCATTGTGAAATAATCACTAATATTCAAAGAATTTTTTTTTAAATTAATTTTTAATATTTTTTACATTATTTTCAGTTATATAACAAGTTACTTCACTTGGAAAAAAATAATTTATGCATTATTATTTGTAAATTTTATGCAAATGAAAGTGGCAATCTTTTTATTTGCACATCTTCCGCAAACATACCTTTGACATTTTTCACATATATACATATTTGTATTGTTATTGTGGATCTTCATGTTCTGATGAATTTTTCTGTATTGCAGCTCTGTTCTGCTAATTGAAACAAGGGCTCTCTTCTTTGTATGAGTATTCCTGTCATTTCCAAGGATCCAAGCATTCATAGCAGCCAAATCTAAAATATTGAAAACTATTTGGAGCGGCCATCTACGAGAATTAGCTTTTATTGTATATTTTCTGGCCATTTTATCCGTCATATCAACGAATAAATCGTAGGATTTGCTTGAACTTATCTCTGACCAGAGATTTTTTAAATAATTCGGGACCTCACTTTGCTCACCATAAATAGCTCAGTTTTAAATTTTTTGCCTCCTAGGCTCCACGAGCAAATAAAATCCCAATAAATGCACGTATTTCCGGTAATGTTGTTGTCCAGTCGTTCCTCAAAATTCGGCGGCCTTCTTCTTCTGTGCACTTTTTTATTTGTTTGATAATATAGTTATCTATTATCATGGTGAATACACTGATAGGATTATCTGCCATAATGTTCCTTTTTGCGTAGCCTGTTGGCCCTTCCACACCCTTGGAAATACAAGTAAATTGTAACCTTCCAGGAATATCACCTTCGTCAAATTTTGACCATACAGTACCATCGGCAGCTGTTTTGGTCTCCTGAAAGGTGTTTTCAGTTCCTTCAACAGATACAGAACTACTTATCCCCTTACACCTTGAAATCAATATCATTTATGTCAAAATTTTTTCAAAGCAGTCAAAATGACTGCCTTTAGGCAATATAGGCATAGCACACATATATATACCGAAAATGAAGGAGGGGAAAGTAACTACTATTATTAAAAAACGTATTTATATGTTTAAGAAATTGTCACAAAATTGTAAGAAATTCTGTCATTATATACATAATCTTTTTTCTAATTGAAAATGAAAAGCAGTGACTTGCTTATGCAATCTAGTGTTAATCGTCTCATTAAATGCTAATCAAAAATTCATATACTTTACTTACTCCTTCTTGGGTATGTCAAAATTGTTTTGATAAAATATGTAAATATGTTATTATTTGTTTACACACAGATTTGGTTTCAGTATTTTTTGAAAGAAATTGATATAAAGTCAAACTAAATTAATTGGAATCGTATGAGGCAACATAATACACACAATGTGCCGCTTTGATTGATGGACAAATTTGTTTATTCAGAAACTCAACTCATCTGCAAAACATCATAAACCTTAAGCGGTTGCTCCGAATGCATAAATATTATTCTTAAAAAAAACAAGTAAGAAAACTAAATTTGTTTTAGAATAAATCTTAAATACCCTCCGCATCCACAACGGTGGGCGTGGCAAATATATATATATATATATATATTGCGCCCTCTAATAGTGTATATCTTACGTATCAGTTTGCATATCTAGTTTTATGGTGTATATGGTCTTTTGCAAATTGTGGGCGTGTCTATTTTCCGATCAAGCCTATTTTTGGCACATTTATGGATGGGATAACTTTAGATATATGCACCAAATTTATAGGTGTTTATAGGTCAACTTTTGTGGCAGATATATAAATTGTCGTTTGTAAGCGTGTCTATTATCCGACCACGCCCGTTTTCGGCACATCGATGGACGGGATAACTATAGATTTGCATACCCAATTTCAAGTTTATGGGCCATTTTTAAAGCAGATATATAGATTTTTGTTGATTGTGGGCACGGCTCTTGACCGATTTTGCCCATTTTAAATAGCGATATGCGTGCAAAAACTAAAAGTGCCTGTACAAAATTTTAGCTTAATACATCCTTAGGGATGTACGACTGTGAAAAAGTCAACAACAGACGGACACACGAACATACATGTCTAGGTAGATTCACTTTTCGACACTGATCACTTTGTAGGGTTTCTGTCGCTTCCTTCTGAGTGTTGCAAACGGAAGAACAAACTTACTACCCTCATCACTAAGTTGTAAAGTATAATAATGATACGAACACAACAACAACAATAACAACAACAAACGTTTATGTTGACACGACCACCAATGTTGCTGCTGCATACATTTTTTGTTGCTATTGTTGTTAGTATTTGTTTCTTTCCACAAACCGTTACGCGTAAGTAAATACTACACAAAAGTGAATAATTTCTTATTTATGATACTAATCAAGTGTCATTCAAATTCATGCCATAGCACAAGCGTTAAAATCAATAAACACCGACCAACGGATACATAAATCATAACAAATCAGAAAATACACATGAACATAATACATACATATATATATATATAGTATATAGTACAGTTCAAAACAGAGTAAACGCTTACGTACCTCGATAAAAACATTGACGTATTATGTGGAGGGTATAAAAAATATTGTTCATCTCTTTAGTAAGAATTGAACATGGAAACTAACTAAGCTGAACATCATAAAATTGTAGAAATTTACACAATCTTTTCAAAAATTTCAAAATGATACATAAGTCAGAAATTTTTTTTATATCTTGTTTGTTTATGATATCAAAATAAAAAATTATATAGAGTGGAGTTTTAAAAATGGTTCAATCCAGTCCATTTTCAATAGGGTTCCCCTTTGGGCCAATACAGGTCCTTGTACCGAATTTCATCAAAGCATCTTAAAAAATGCGACCTGTAGCTTGCGTACAAATTTAGATGGACAGACGGACAGACGGACATGGTTAAATCGATTCAGATTTTGATTCTGAATCGATCGGTATGACTGAAGGTGGGTGTGGCATTTGCCGTTTAGGAGTTACAAACATCCGCGCAAGCCTAATATACCCTTTTCCACAGGGTGGTGCAGGGTATTACAAGTAAGAAAACCAAATTTGGCTTAGTCGAAATCTTAAATGCCCTCCACATCTACGTAGAAACGGTGGGCGTACTAGGTATATGATTACGTTTTCTAATTGTGTTTGCATTACGTATCAGCTTGAAGTCGAGTTTTACTCTGAGTATGGTTTTTTATTCGACCATGACCATTTTTGGAACATCGATGGATGGGGTAACTATACGTATGCATTTCACGTTTATAGGTCAACTTTTGTGGCAGATAGATTTTTATCGATTGTGGACGTGACTATTATCTGAGAGCATTATCTCAGAGAATTTAATGTTGCATTGTAAGTACATACACACTATATAGGTAGTATATGGCGATTATGGTGTGGTTTTTTATGTGATATTTTCTCCATGTTTTAGGTACTAAACTAACATCAATAGTATTATATATAACTAATTAATTATTACATTATTTGACATTTGTTTGATAAATAATATTTAAATGGAAAAAACTCTTATACAAATTATTATACCAAAACTATTATACATAAATATAAAATTTGCATGGAAAATATATTTAATGTAAAAAAAAATACAATTTAATTGTTACCCATTAACTGTTACACCTAATACATAATTGTTTATTTAATTATCACGTCATACAAATTTTGATAAATTTTACATACACTTACTGCTTACATAATTGTAATATTTAAACTGTTATACACCATATATTGTTATATTTTTTATATTTTTACATTTAAAAGTGGGTGCACACCAAGACCGAAGCGCGTGGCGTTCTCTTTTGCAACAGGCCAAAGACCTGCATAGGTTGTAATCGGCCAGTAATGATGATTATGATAATATAGGAAATTAAAATTAAATTTTAAAAATAAAACAATCAAATGAAACTATTATATACCTATTATAATAAATTGTTATACATACTGTAGAACTTTTATGCTTGTATAATTTATATAAAAATACAGATTTACATAAAAATTTAAAATTTTATACGGTACAATATAAAATAATCTTCTTGAAATGTGTTATACAGTTATATTTTAAGCAAAGCTTTTAAATATTGAACATCGAACATTATCTGTTAACAATACGTAATTCAAAACATTTTTGTGCTTAAAAAAAAAACAACTGCAACGAGGAGAGACATTAAACAACAACCACAGCCAGAAAACCAGATAAGCCAATTAAGAAAGTTTGCAATCAAAATAAATTAAAACTTTTTGGCTTTCGTCGAAACATTACCGACAAAAAAACAACCAAAAATTATGATCAAAAAGTATTTATTTTGTTGAAGAGAGAAACACACACACACACACATATATATATATATATATGTGAACAACTATCAGCAAACAGTAAATGGACTGTCTGCATAGAAATATTTATACAACGATGCATCTTAATTTATGAACTAAAATTGTGTCATCACTGCCTTCACTTATACAGGCATACATTGTACATGCGTGCATTCATGTATTTACATACATAAGAAGGGTGGGTGGGGTTGTGCGAGCGACTAAAGCAAATACAGATGCTGTCTAATTTATCTCACTAGAGAGAAAGAAAATTTTAATTGAAGTTGTAAAATATACAACAAAAACTTACTCACTCGCGCACATTATAAGTGTGCACACATATTCGTATGTGAGTACATTGCAGGCGGGCTGGTTACGCATTAATCATTTATTTATAAATTTCAGCCAAAAAATGTGCTAAAAATGTGATTTCTTAACTTTTATTAGTGTTGTTTTTTATTTTGTTTGTTTTTTTTGCAAATTTTCTACATACAATAACAACAAAATTTGGTTCATTTCAAGTGTTAAATTTCAACAATATTTTAGTTATTTATGAAAAATTTATATAAAAATATTTATAATTTTTTTACCCTCCACCATTTTAATTATTAAATGGCCACCCCATTTAAGCCCAACCCCTTAGCCCTGGAGTGTGAGAGATTCGATGAATCATATCATCCTCCTAGGCTCTGAGCACCAAATTGTGTCCGGAGTCATAAAATGCCTCTCGAACACCCTATATCTGGCATTACATTGATGGGATGCTTCAATTGCCCCTACACAGAATCTGCATACGTCAGTATCAGAAATATCTATGTTTTTGAGGTAATACCTAAAGGAATTGTGACCCGTGACCCTCCACCTTAGTGATAAGGGTAAACTATGTTTGCTATTCCATCTGCTGCCTTGGAGACTCTACAAGGTATATATTTTTGATCAGCATCAAAATCTGAATCTATTTAGACATGTTCGTTCTGTATGTAGGTTCCCTTTTTTAATTGGGCAAAATCAGGCAAGTGCCACACCCACAATCTAAAAAAATCTCTCACAGCTACAACCATGAAGTTGAAATTTAGTACACATACATGCTTATAAGTAAAGCATCTGTTAAAGTACTAAAAATATGCGTCATCGAATAGTGGATACGCCCACAGTTTACAAAAAAAAAGTTTTTGTCTAGAATCAGATGCGTAAGTACGTTTACTTACTCACTTAGAGGGCGTAATTTAGCTACTTGTCACGCTTACTATTTGGATATGGATTTGGACAAAAATAGTTTTCTTCCTTGTTAATATTTTATTTATAACTAATGGTTCAATTATAGTAAAAACTTTTAATACCTATTTGAGGACATCTTTACAATATTTAGTGTGATATTATTAATTTTTAGTCATTGTATCCCAATCTTTTTGTTTTAAAGTTTTATCTACACAAGTCAACATAATAAATAGCTAAGTATGATCATTTCCATTCATAGCGTCCATTTTAATAAATTGCCATCATTGCCATAATTCAATTGTAAAATTTTTCTTTACATATTTTCATTCTGTTGCCATTTCAGTCTTTAATTGCATTTAAGCTTTAAAATGATACTTTTTCTTTCTTCTTGGATTCTTCACTAATTTTGAAAATTGTTATTGCATTGTAGTGTGCAATAATTTAATTTAAACTTTTCTTAATAGCCTTTATTTGTGTAATCCGTAATCAAGTAATGGTCGCTGGGCGACAGGAAATCTTCAATTTGTTGCATTACTACATAATCGTTTATATTTAGTTGAAAAACAAGTGAAAATATTATAGTCGGTCAATTCTTTGATAAATGAAGTTTTATTTTTTTGGTACTGCTTTTTATACCCTGCACCCCCTTGTGGAAAAGTGTATATTAAGTTTGTGCGGATGTTTGTAATTCCTAAACGGCAATTGCCACACCCACCTTCAGTTATACTGATCGATTCAGAATCAAAATCTGAATCGATTTAACCATGTCCGTCTGTCCGTCTGACCGTCTGTCCATCTAAATTTGTGCGCAATCTACAGGTCGCATTTTTTGAGATATTTTGATGAAATTTGGTACAGGACATGTATTAGGCCAAAGAGGAACCCTATTGAAAATTAACCGGATTGGACCATTTGTAGAACCCCCTTCCATATGAGGTCCTATTATTTTTTGAGATATTTCGGTAAAATTTTGTACACGGATATGTATTGGCCCAAAAATAACCTATTTTAAAAATGGATAGGATCAGACCATTTTTAGAACCCCTCTCCATATAATTTTTTTTTTTTTTTTTATTTCATAAACATAAACAAACAAACAACACTCATAAACAAACAAAAATAAAAAAATTTCTGACATGTATCATTTTGAAATATTTGAAAATATATGTAGATATAGAAAAATAAAATTTTTCATTTTTCAAAGAAAAATATTAAATTGAAAAATATATCAAGTGGTGTAGTGTATTTGATGGTCGGGCTTGACCAACTATAATATTTTCTCTTGTTTTATAATGAAACCTTATATGGAAAGGGATCATAAAAAAAACGACGACAAACGACACAAGGGTCAAGATAAATAGATTTCAGATTAGAAAAAAAACGAACGAAACTCCTAGTGTGTGAATGAGTGAATGAGTGAGTGAGTGAGTGAGTGAGTGAGTGAGCGCATTTACAAACCGTGAGTTTAAACAAGTAAGAAAACTAAATTTGACTTAGGCCAAATCTTAAATACCCCCCACCACCACAACGGTCTTACGTATCAGCATGCAAGTGTACTTTCACGTTGAATATGGTTTTTTGTAAATTGTGGGCGTGTCTATTATCCGAACAAGCCCATTTTTGGTACATCAGTGGATGCGATAACTATGTACACACGTATTAAATTTCAAATTCCTCGGTCAACTTTTGTAGCAGATATATAGATTTATGTCGATTGTGGGCGTGTGTTTTATTCGATCACGTCCATTTTTTCCACATCAGCGGATGGGACAACTATGTATACGCATACCAAATTTCAAGTTCCCAGGTCACCTTTGTGGCAGATGTAAAGATTTTTATTGAGTTTGGTGGTGTCTGTAATCCTCATACACCCATTTTTGACATATCGATGAAGATGATATTTATAGATATATGTACTAAATTGTAAGTTTATAGCTCAATTTTTGTGGCAGATATATATTTTTTCTTGATTGCGGGCGTGGCTCTTGACCGATTTTGCCCATTTCAAATGGCGATTTGCGTGCAAAAACTAAAAGTGCCTGTACAAAATTTCAGCTCAATATCTCAAAATTTACGCCCGTGAGAGGGCCAACAACAGGCAGATAGTAGTAGTTTGTTCTCTGTTCCGATCGGTCGCGTCCGCTTTTAAAATAATTGCAATAAATAAATATACGATCATACAAAACAAAACAATAAAATAAACCAAAGCCTACATACAGTTATACGAATCATAAAAAAAAATAAATTCCATTATACAAAATAGTGTCAATATACAAACAATAGGAAAAAATTAACAGTTATTTCTTAAATTAACTCACAAGAACATCTCCACCAACAACTACAAAACAAATTTTTACATAAATAAGCACAGTGCCACAAATAATCACCAAAACCGATACAAATCATACATGACACATAATCAACAACAACCTGCAAATTAAAAAATTAAATTAAATTAAAATTTAAAAAAAAAAAATAATAATAATAATAATAATAAAAAACTAAGCAGAAACCACCACTTAGAGCTTTTATGGCCTAATAAAACAACTTCCTTCCTCCCTTCCTCCCTTCCCTCTCCTCCTAACATCCGGTGCGTTGGGTGGGACGGATGCGGCTTCGGTTGGGGCGGGTGCCTAATCGGTAAAGGCATAACACTTGCCGATTGGGCTCCTCTTCCCCCCTTCCTCAGTCGTATCTTAGGCTACCCAAAGCACAAGTCCGTCCGTTTTTGTGTTGCGCTCACTCGGTATGGTGCGAAAACTTAGAATAGATTTCTGCAACATTCGCGGACGGCGGGCGAACTTTTTCGCTGTATATGCCTACTCACGTCAGTTTCGGCCCGATATATTTGCCCTATGTAAGATTCAGGTGGCTGCAGATTCCGATCCTAAGGATTTCCACCTGCCTGGGTACCACATTTTTCCTAACTTCATCCCCCACAGAAGCCTCGTGGTATACATACGCAATGGTATAGTGTTCCAGTGCCAGCAACAACATTGCACGCAGGATCCCCAATTTACCACATCTTGGGTAAAATTTACGATTCGGACACATACGTTGCATTTCGGGTTCGTTTATAGAAGCCCAAATGCGGAGAGAGTGGTTTCCATTAATGGCTTTGACACCCTCTCCAATACCATCACAACTATTCTTCAGGACTACGCGAACAGTGAAATCGTTGTTGCTGGTGATTTCAATGTTCACAATGCGTCCTGGCTACGCCATTCGACCCACACATCCCCGGAGGGAAGCGATGCTGAGATTATGGCCTTAGAAAATTGCTTCACGCAATTAGTCTTAGAACCGACGCACATTCCAAGCGTCGATGGGTTGCACACTAATACACTAAATCTTTTTCTTACTTCGCACCCCGATAAATACGAAGTTAAGACTTTTGCACCTATCGGTACAAACCATATATATTCTTAATCAGCATGAAAGAGAGATCGTTTGACATGTCCGTCCGGGTGTTTGTTGTTGGCACTCTCACGGTCGTAATTTTTTAGATATCAAATTGAAAGTTTGCATTCGTATTCTTACTTCAATTTCGCTGTCCCGTACTGAAATTGGGCAAAATCGGTTAAGAGACACGCCCACAATAAACAAAAATCTCAACATACCCCGAAAAAATTGTATCTTTAAAAAATTATATATCGCACAATACTACGTCTATCAAGTTGAAATTTGGTATACATATAAGTGGTACCGTTATAATTAAAAAAAAAAACACTATTTGTTGTTTAAAAATGACCTGAATAATAATATATACGCGACAATTTAATGCAATAGGAACTCATTTTTTAGAGGGTTATAAAAGGTGGAGTATATTTATGCTTCGGTCTTAACCGAACTTTTCTATCTTGTTAATTATTACATATATATAAATATGGCAATAGGAACTTATTTTTTAGAGGGATATAAAAGATGGAGGGTATTTAAGCTTCGGTCTTAACCGAACTTTTCTATCTTGTTTTTTTTTTTCGTTTTAAATTTTGGATTCTTTGTTTTAAAATATGTAGGACCATAAAATCATACTTCTACGATTTACCGCTTGAGAGATATTTTTCGAAAAGTGACTCCGAATCGATCGGTTTAACAAAAGTAAGTCTGTCTTCATCTGTTCAGCAATTACTACCATTTACATAAACTTAAACCCCTCCCATGGTAAACACATAAAACTCCAACTGATGGTAGCAACCACAGTATTTGAATGCGGACACAACTGTTGTTGCATCTACAAAAGGTTTCTTGTCATTTTGCATGTGAAAAAGGGGAATAAATATATACACGCACATGTTTATAAGTTTTATTGATATTCCAAATTTATACGACACGAAACAATTTGAATTTGAGAAAGCGGCCACGGCGCTGCATTAACGACGTTGGTGGCGACTGCGACGGCGCCAACTACCGCTCCATCCTTTGCTGACGCTTCTGCGCCGCCGTAAAAGAAAATGAAATTTTGCAAGATTACAATTTTATTATTTCCAGCATAATTAGTTTGTAGTTTATTGGTTTAGAATGTTATATATACATTTAAATTTTCTGTATGCAGCTATATGATATTAAATAAACTTGTAGATCATGAACTAAAATTTAGTACAAATGAAAGTACCTTACATCTTACAAAAGGCAAATGCCTAACACCTCAGACGCGACATTACCATGAAAACATTACAAGTGTGATAAAGTACCAGATTAAACATTTATACAAACTCTACCTTATAAACAGCAGAGTAAATGTTTAAGGAAGAACCTTAAGGTTAAAGAATTGATTGATTTTTTTAAACTAAGCAACATCACTTATTGTTTCCGTACATAGCGCATGCACACGCTATCAATAATTAAGAAAATTGTTCTGCTTACTAAAATGAAATCCATTTAACACATCCTTCCTTGAAGCGAAAACCCCTTCAATCCTTTGTGTATGTGTATGTGTATGTATGCACATACGTTTATATATGGTACACACTTATGTAAACTCACAAACACATTTGGCTAATACGAAACTCTAATTTAAGTACATTTAACACGTGTTTGCCTGATTCGTCTTTAGACGAATCAATATGTGTGCGTTTGCATGTTGTACAGCTTAACCGCAAAGAAGGTAAATGGGGTTAAGATCAACATATCGAGTTAAGAAAGTTTGTGGCAACAACAAACAATAACAACAACAACAACAAAGAAGTCACGATCAGTTATTGTGTTAAAACTATGGCTCCAACTAAACGTGGACTGCCCGTTGTCAGTTGTTGTTCTTCATTATACCCTCCACATAAGAGGGGGTATACTAAGTTTGTATTTCCGTTTGCAACACCCAGAAGGAGACGTCAGACACCCTATGATGTATGTATATTTTTAATCAGCATCGATAATTTAATAAATCTAGACATATATATCCGTATGCCCACAATCGAAAAATTTTATTGTATAGACAAATTGAGCTATTAAGTGGTAATTTGATACACATATTAATAATTATCTCATACGTGGGTTCTCCAAAAATAGGCGTGGTCGGATAACAGGGACGCCCACAATCGTTATTTAAAATTTATATATTTGCCACAAATATTTACCTATGAAGTTCGAATTTGTCGATATTTAAAATGGGCAAAATCGGTTGGAAACCACGCCCACAATCGGCATAAATCTCTATATATTTCACAAAAATTTAGCTATGAAGTTAAAATTTAGTACACATATTTAGAATAACTTCGTTCATAGATGTGCCGAAAATGGGCGTGGTCAGATAATAGACACGCCCACATTTGACAAAAATCTGTTTATGTGTCACAAAAGTTTACTTACAAGCGTGAAATTTAGTATGCATAGGTAAAGTTATCCCTTCCATCGATGTGCCAAAAATGAGCGTGGTCGGATATATATATATATAATTACGCCCATAATCGACAAAAACCCCAAAACTCAGCGTATAACTCGACTTGTAATACATACTATTGGAAAGCGTAATCAGGTATCTGCCACGCCCACCGTTTGTAAGTGCATGTGAAGGATATTTAAGATTTAACTTATGTCAAATTTAGTTTTCATATTATTGCTGGTTTTATAATGGATTATATTGCTGAAAGTTTTGCATTATTGTTATTATTGTTATTGTTTGTGATGTGATAGACGTTTGTTGCAATTCATAGGTCCATCTAGACGCCCTTTTACTTACATATATATAGTGAATGTATGTGCGTATGTATGTGTGTATGTAAAGCAATTTAATATGAATAGAAGACAAAGAGGGTACATGCTTAGTTGGGTGATTATTTCAGGCTACACACTACCATATAAACGTTTTATGCAGATCTACATGAACTTGATAAGAGAAAGAATGGGAAAATACTGTACGTACGTTTATATAATTTGAAATATTTTGTAACAAAGCTGCACACACACCAGAAAACGTTCAAAAACAAGTAAAACCTCAAAACACGCACCCGTACTCTGTAGAAAGAAAATAATTTTCTTAGTTTTTCGTTTGAGATATTTTCTGTGTGATAATTTTCTTGCATAAAGTTTGAAGTTTTTGCTTATGGCTTGCATACGTATCGGCGTGCCTCTGCCTGCTGCCTTGTTAAAGGAAAAGCAGCAGCAACACCGACAAATAAGGAGTAAGAATCACATATATACATATATATAAATGCCTTCGTGCTTTTGTCAAGTTCAGTTTTAAAATTTATGTGAAATATGTGAGGGGGCAGCAGCAATAGCAACAAACAATAAAATAACAAGTAAGACAACTACATTTTACTTTAGCTTAATCTTAAATACCCTCTACAACGGCGGGCGTGGCAAATTTATGTATTATGGCCTTTTTTTTTTTTTTTTTTTTTTTTGCGATAGGTGGAAAGCATTGAAAGCCTGAGGTGCGAGACTTTAACCCGCTAAAACCACCTTTGCGTCAATTCCCGAGTCCATGTGGAACCACCGTTAAGTATTCCTTCACAGGGGGGAAAGGCCGTTGACCGTTGACAACATCAATTATGACCACAACCCGACTAGTCGGACACCTATCTACCCAACGACGCTAAAGAGCACTGGGTTCACTCGATTCCTTTCTAGAAGTCGGAGCCTTTTCATAATTACGGCCGCAAGGTCTTGTACCGCTTGCCATCTACTACTGGAAATTAGCATGTGCCATACTATATTTTCGGGGGTAGGCGTTTCTCCTATTAGTAGCGCCAACCTGCTTCTCTGTTGTTCAAAGCGGGGGCAGTAGAAAAATACATGTCTCGCGTCCTCTTCTACCCCACAAATCGTGCAGCAGGGGTTGTCGTCGTGCATAAAGCGGTACAAATAAGACCTGAAACACCCATGACCAGATAGAAATTGCGTGAGGTAGAAGTCGACTTCTCCATGCTTACGCAATAACCAATCACTAATATTTGATATTAGGCGATTCGTCCACCTGCCCTTTTCGGACGAGCTCTATCTTCGCTGCCATTCATCCAGTATTGTACCTCTAGCGAGCTGCTTGCCGACGCCTTGGGATGTGAGATGCCTTTCCTTGGCTAAGAGGTCAATAGGAATCATTCTGCTAATGACCAAGGCGGCATCATCCGAGGTTGTGCGGAAGGCGCAACAAATTCTTAACGCGCATAGGCGATAGATTGACTTCAGACCCCTAGAGTAGGATTTGATCTCCATTGCGTGGTGCCATATTTGGCTTCCGTAGAGCATTACCGACTTGACGACTTCTACTATAAGTCGTCTGCGGTTTTCTCTTGGGCCTCGTGTATTTGCCATCAGTCTGCTGAGAGCCATGCTTGTGTTGGCGGCTTTCGTACATACCTGCTCGAGGTGTGCTTTGAACGTTAATCTCGTGTCTATCATAACACCCAGGTATTTGACTGCCTCCTTGGTGGTAATGTTGCAGTGGCCTACCTTAATGGTCACGTTTTCTCTTTTTTTACGACTACTTACGAGTACCGCCTCTGTTTTTTTCTTCTGCTAGAGCGAGGCCCTTAGATAGCAGCCATTCGCGAATAGTGGTTATAGTGTTTTCCGCGATGTCAACGATGTCGCTCAATTGCTTAGCAACGACCACCACAGCTATGTCGTCCGCGAAACCAATGATTTTGGCATTATCGGAAATTCGCAGGCGTAAGATGTCATCATACATGCAATTCCAAAGAATTGGTCCCAGAACCGAACCTTGTGGAACGCCACCGCTGATGCTTCGAGATTTTCTGCCATCATCGGTCATGTATGTGAGAGTTCTATCTTTAAAATAGTCCGCTATTACGTTCTTAAGGTAGTTGCAGATCCTTCGTTTGTCAAGAGACGACATAATATGTTCCCATCTGGCTGAATTGAAGGCATTTCGGACGTCCAGTGTTAGAATTAGGCAGTACTTTTTTGAACCGCCCTTCCACCTCGTGCCCTCTATTGCATTACTCACAATGGATATCACTTCATTTATCGCGTTTAATGTGGAGCGCTTTTTATGGAAGCTAAATTGCATATCTGATAATCCTTTCTGTGCCTCCAAGGCCTCAGACAATCGGTTGCATATGATTCGCTCTAGGATTTTACCAGTCGTGTCCATTAAACAGATTGGTCTGTACGAAGTGGGTTCTCCAGGTGGCTTGTTCGATTTTTGTATCAGGACTAGCTTTTGGTGTTTCCATAGTTTAGGAAATGATCCTTCGAGCAGGCATTGATTGAAGATTTTAGCAAAGGCCATAGGGTGTCTTTCGATGGCGGCTATGATGGCGCAATTTGGGATTCCGTCTGGCCCTGGTGATGACTTCTTCTTTACGGTTCTAGCGGCCGCCATGACCTCGCCTTCTGTGGCTAATTTTACACTCGATAGTGGAGCTTCGGAACGAGCATAGTGGAAAGGAGGATGGTCAGGGAAGAGTGTATCCGCAATAGTGTTAACGAAGTTTGGGCAGGTGGGTTGCGTTGAACCTCTAAACTTTTTGGTCACGATTTGGAAGGCTGAACCCCACGGGTTATTTTCCAGGTCGTTAACGAGTTTTTCGAAACTTCTGGTTTTGCTCTTAATGATGGCCTTTTTTAGCTCCCGCCTTTTGTTTTTGTACATTTGCTGGCATTCTATATATCTAGAGCTGTTACGCGATCTTTGGTACAGCCTACGCGCTCGGTTGCATTCTGAGAAACAAGTTGTGGAAATAAAAGACCTAGATGAAGTCACAACAGCCAACGACATAATTGATACTACGATAATCGGGCGCAGAGCATATGCGAAGTTTTAAACCTCCGAAAAGCTTATGGCAATACACAGACTGCCTCTATCAGAGTTCCGGCAGATACGGCCAAAAAACTCCTGGAATTATTGGGGATGTGAAACAAGGTGTTTTTGAAAAAAAACCGACCAATGCAAATACATTGTGGGAGGTAGTGTGCTCAACTTGGGAAAACATACCGGTCAGTAGATGCAGAGGATTAGTAGACTTAATGCAACGTAGATGTGCCGCTGTTATACAGAGTAAGGGCTACACAACCAAATATTAATTAAATCTTCGTTTTTTCATAAAATTAACTATTGTTTTTTGTGTGTATTTCCTTTTTTTTATTTTACTGCTATTATTATGAACAGGTATTAAAGGAATATGGGATGAGCCCAAATACTTTTCTATAAATTCAGTTTGTTTTTGATCATTGTTAAATATAGAAGAGGCTTTAAAATTTTATTCAAATTATTTTGGATAAAATCGCACTTTTTCGATCGAAGTAATAAGCACTGCTATTATTATGAACACTACTGTATATATATATTTTTTAAACCGTTCATATATAAGTTTATAAGTATAGCTTATATGGTGCATATGCATGTTACAGTAATTGCTTTGTGGGTAGTTGTTCTTTTCCTCTCTTCTTCGTGTTGCCCAATCGTTTCTCTAGAATCGGCACAAACTTTAATCGAATTTGACTGGAAGCGGCTGCTGGTAAGGTATATATATCTTTGTGTAGAGAGTGTGTAGTTGTGTGGATGATGCTGGTATGTTGTATATATGTGAGTTAATGCTGCCATTCATAGTTCGAATGTTAGTAAGACCTGAACTGGTTGACTGACTGGCATGTGCGAAGGTGATATTCCCTAATCAGTTGTTTCAGTTTTTATGACTTTTGTGATTCTCTCTGGTAGTCACCAATGCTTCGTTATACCCTCCACATTAGTGATGAGAACGTACTAAGTTTATCACTCCATTGCTAACATATTGAAAAAGATGTACGGAACCATACAAAATATATGTATTAACACCTATAAAAAATCTGAGTAAATTTGTACATGTCCGTGTGTATGTATGTCCGTTCTTAGCATCCTTATATGGTACATCTTGAGATATTGATCAGAAATTTTGTACTAAAACTTCCGAATTCTACACGCAGATTCCTATTTAAATTGGGCAAAGTCGATAAAGAGCCATGCCCACAAGCGGCAAAAATCTATATATCAACCACAAAAATTTATCTATGAAGTTGGAATTTGGTATATGTCTACTTATAATTATCCCTTCTGTCGATATTCTAAAAGTGGGCGCATAACAAAGACGCCCACAATTGACAAAAATTTATATCTGCCACGAAAATTGCATGACGCATGAATTCGGAATTTGGTACACATATTTATAAGTACTTCACCCATCCATGTTCCAAAAATGGGTTTCGTCGAATAACAGATACGCCTACAATCTATAAACTTTTGACAAAAGTAGAGCTATGAAGTTGAAATGTGTACTATATATATTTAAATTTATCCCATTCATAGATGTGCCAAAAATGGGCGTGGACAGATAACAAACGCGCCCACAAACGGCAAAAAATACAGCGTATAACTCAACTTAAAAACTGATACGCAACACTTAACTTTAGAGGGCGTAATCATGCACCTGCCAAGCCCACCGATTGTATGTAGCTGTGAAAGGTATTCAGGATTTGGCCTAAGCGAAATTTAGTTTTTATGCTTGTTTTTATACCCTGCACTACTTATGGGAAAGGGTATATTAAGTTTGTGCGTATGTTTGTAACTCCTAAACGACAAATGCCACACCAACCTTCAATTATACCGATCGATTCAGAATTAAAATTTGAATCGATTTAACCATGCCCGTCTGTCCATCTAAATTTGTGCGCAAGGTACAGGTCACAGTTTTTGAGATATTTTGATGAAATTTGGTACGAGGACATGTATTGGCCCAAAGGGTCGGATTAGACCATTTTTAGAACCCCTCTCCATATGATATCCTATTACATTTTGAGATATTTCGATGAAATTTGGTACAGGGACATGTATTAGCCCAAAGGGGAACCCTATTGAAAATGGACCGAATTGGAGCATTTTTAGAATCCTTCCCCATATGACATCCTATTATTAATTTCGATGAAATTTGATACGCGGAAAGGCATTGAACCCAAAAGTAAACCCTTTTAAAGTGGACCGGATTGGACCATTTTTAGAATCTCTCCCTATATAATTTTTTTTTATATAAACAAAAGATTTAAAAAAAATTCTGACTTATGTACCATTTTGAAATTTTTGAAAATACAAGTAGATATAGAAAAATAAAACTTTAATTTATCAAAGAAAAAAATTACATCGAATAATATAATATATCAAGTGGTGTAGGGTATTTGATGGTCGGGCTTGACCGACTATAATATTTTCACTTGTTTTTGCTTAAAGAGTAAACTCGTTTAATTTTTCTCTTTTAAACAGATTACAGTGATGAAAAAAGGGAAACTCATGCAACATACAACATTGTTGGAAAGATTAATGGCCAGTATGAATATATATATAAAGGCATCTAAATAAACCAAGAGCTTCTGCTCTTGGAAAAGTATGCGTAGTGGAGATTTTAACTAATCGGTAATTTATTGCTTGCGGCATTATATGGATGCTGCTTACATATATATGGTAGAAGTAAATCCTTTGAAGAATAAGTTCAGCCTAGAACAAGTAAAATATAGTAGTAAGCAATTCACGAGTTTACCACGATTTTTATAGTGAAGGATTATTTTAAATAATAAATATTTTTCCTTTTCATTCTATCTATACTTCGACGTCACCATCATCATCACTATCATCATCACAGTGTGCAATATATTAGAATAAAATAAAAAAAATAAATTTGGCTTACTGACAAATCTTAAATACCCTTCACATCTACATACAAATAATGGACGTGGCAGATACACAATTATGCCCTCTAATAGTATAAGCGTTATGGATTACCTTAAAAGTCAAGTTTTATGATGAATAATTTTATTTGTAAATTATGCACTTGTCTATTATTCGACCACGCCCATTTTTGGCACATCCATAAATGGGATAATTATAATTGTTTACATAGAATTTTTTAGGTACATTTTTGTAAAAGATTAATAAATTTTTGTCGATCGTGGGTGGGTCTGCTATAATAATAATAAATAATTTCATTTCAATGTCTTAAAATTTACTATCGTAAGAATGCCACCAACAGACACATGCAGGTGCACGGACGGAAATTTCTAGATCGACTCCATTTTTAATACTTTTCAAGGTTATGCAATATATACTTTGTATAGTCTATGGTGCCCTTACTGGGTGTTGCAAATGGCATGACAAACTTAGTATAACACCCCATCATATGTGTAGGATATAAAAAAGGGTTTAAAATATGTGAAAGTATAATTTAGTTGTGTTTCGTCTCAGTTGATGTTACGTATTGTTATATTTTGCGCTTGGCAAGGCAACCCATAAAGTAGTGCCTACTGCCCGACGCTGCTACAATTCGGTACAATCTGTGTAATGATGTCCCGCTTCTTCTGTGAAATATTATACATACACACGCACACATACATACAATATGCGACTTTGCCTTTTATATTCATTCATTCCTTAGCTATTATTCGTTTTATTCATTCCGTGTCTTGAGCTCGGGCAGCTTCTATATGCAACTTTACTATATCCATCCAATCTACCAGTATATTCATCTATTCATACGGAAATATACAAAATTTATGTTGTCGCTTTGTTGAGTTGTTTGTCAGAGGAGAATGTCTGCGTTCGAGCCATTTCTATATGGAGGAATAGTGCAAATGAAAAATATAAGGGCCTTCACAAAAATTTCAATATTTTTCTAATCAGTACTTAAAAAAATCGACTTTCTTATTATTTTGTTATTTGAAAGCATAAAATGTTAAATTTAGTACCAAAGTTAATGTTACCAGTACTAAATCTGTAATTATGTTTTAACATATATATAAAATGAAAATTAAATAATAAAAATTAAAAAAATAAAAATTTTTCCCCTAAGTAATAAGTACTAAAAGGTACGAAATTTAAATAAAAATTATTATTCTTATTATACTCAACTCAATACATGTAATACTTGTACTAAACTTTTTTTATAATTTTTCCTTCTACATCATCTTTATACAATTCGCACTAAAGATCAATTGAAAATATAGAAAATACTGAACATATTTAAAAACGAAATTTAATATTGAAAAATTTTATTTTTCTATACCTACTTGTATTTTCAAAAATTTCAAAATGATACATAAGTTAGAAATTTTTTTTTATTTTTTGTTTGTTTATGATATCAAAAAAATATGTATATTGGGAGGGGTTCTAAAAATGGTTCAGTCCGATCCACTTTCAAAAGGGTTTATTTTGGATCAATGCTTTTCCGCGTATCAAATTTCATCGAAGTATTTCAAAAAATAATAATATATCATATGGGGAGGGGTTCTCAAGTTGATCCAATCCGGTCAATTTTTAATAGTGTTCCCCTTTGGGCCAAAACATGTCCCTGTACAAATTTCATCGAAATATCTCAAAAAATAATAGGACCTCATATGGGAAGGGGTTCTAAAAATGGTCCAATCCGGTCCATTTTTAATACGGTTCCCCTTTGGGCCAATACCTCGTACCAAATTTTATCAAAATGTCTCAAAAACTGCGACCTGTAGCTTGTGCACATATTTAGATGGACAGACACGAGGACAGACGGACATAGTTAAATCGATTCAGATTTTGATTCTGAATCGATCGGTATAATTGAAGGTGGGTGTGGCATTTGCCGTTTAGGAGTTACAAACAACCGCACAACCTTAATATTTCCCCTTTCCACAGGGTGGTGCAGGGTATAACTACATCTTTAGAATATACAATATATGCTCATAAGTGCAGTATAACTAAATGTTTTAGAGCTGTATAGTGTAACATGAAGTGTGAAATGATGATTCCTTAGCATCGATAAGGTGAATTTTTAATGGGGGTCTGCCCAAACGGGAGGCACGACGCTCTGTATATACGTTTATATATAAATGTTGATGGTTTTGTCCTTTTAAAATTTGCGGAAACTTTTCAGACGACGTTGTAGCATTTAAAAAGCTGAACAAATCTTAAATTGTGAATCTCCTTGCAATGGCTTTAGTCAAGTTTATATTTATTTGTTAGACATTCTTTCTTTTTATATCCTCCACCTTAAGGTATACTAAGATTGTTCTTCCGTTTGCAACACCCAGAAAGAGGCGTCAGAGACCCTACAAAGTATATATATTCTTGATCAGCGTCAAAAACTGAGTCGATTTAGACATGTATGTCCGTGTATCCGTGTGTCTGCCTATTGTTGTCATTCTCACGAGCGTAAATTCTGAGATATTAAGCTGAAATTTTGTTCAGGTACTTTTATTTTTTGCACGTAGATCGCTATTTAGAATCGAAAAAATCGGTCAATATCCACGCCCACAATCGACAAAAATCTATTTATCTACTACAAAAATCGACACATGAACTTGAAATTTGGTATAATTATCTATATTTATTTTATCCATCGATGTGCCAAAACTGGGTGAGGTCGAATAACATACGCGCCCACAATTTACAAAAAACTATACTCTACGTTATCCTCGACTTTCAAGCTGATAGGTGTACTATTGTGGAGGGTATTTCAGATTTAGCCTAAGCCAAATTTAGTTTTCTTAATTGTTTTTACTTATTTTTGAAGTACCTTATTATAGACTTTTTCATGTATCTCTCTCTCTCTCTCTCTTTTTTTCCTTCTTTCTTTGTCTTTATCTCTTTTGCATTTGTTCGAGAGTTTTGTTTTGTTATTATGATAAATTTTATAATAAGATTTTTAACGCCTTGTCCCTCAACCTAAGGCATTATTTTAAGTGCACTGATGGTCTGTAACTGATTGGTTACCAATTTGTAAGAGTATTGTAATTATAATGTTTATTATTCCATCGATACCACTTAAAGTAATGGACTTTACTTGCATTACAGACGCTTTACTTAAATAATGTAAAAAAAAAACGATACAGCTTAGTATGAAAAGTATTGTCGATTATAATCTTGGCTTATAAATCTATATTTTATAGCCAATAGCCAATAAATAAGCTATAAAAATTTATGAAAGTAGATAAAAAAAAATTATACATACATACATATTGCACAAAGGAATTGAAGCCGGGTTCTATGATACGTTTAAATAAAAAAGCAAAAATGACACATTTGTTAGGTTTAAGAGCTTTTTTACATATCAAAAGTATAGAAGAATATGAAGGTTTAGGAATTGCGGGAAGTGCTGCAAATCTATCTTTTATGAAGATTTTGTTTGATTGGAGAAACAGTGTGTAAGTAAAGGACACAATTTGGAATCGGGACTATACCCGATCAAAAAAACTTTATGTTGAGATTTTTGTTTATTGCGGGCGTGTCTCTTAACCGATTTTGCCCAATTTCAGTACGGGACAGCGAAATTGAACTAAGAATACGTATGCAAAGTTTCAATTTTATATCTCAAAAATTACGACCGTGAGAGTGCCAAGAACAAACACCCGGACGGACATGTCAAACGATTTCTCTTTCATGCTGATTAAGAATATATATGGTTTGTGGGGTCTCCGAGGCTTTCTTCGATGTGTTGCGAACGGATGATCAAAATGAATATACCCTCTTCCCTAAGGTGGAGGGTATAAAAAATTCAAATTATAAAGATTTCAGTAAACAATTGTCCATAAACATCGAATAATTTGATGAAAAATTATTTGTTGTTATGCAAAGTAAAAGAAAATGTGTTGGTGAAGTTGCATGCAAAAGGTCTCTCATCCTAAACCGTGTCAATCAGCTGAACTGCATCAAATCAATAATTGAAAATAACGAGCATTTTCAAGGCAAATGGAAGATATATGTGGAGTCAAAAAACAACAAAAAAACAAGTAATAAAACTAAATTTGACTTAGGCCAAATCTTAAATACCCTCCACCTCCACAACGGTGGGCGTGGTAAATATGTATATATATTTCCCCCCCTAATAGTGTATGTCTTACGTATAAGCATGCAAGTCTACTTTTACGTTAAGTATGGTTTTTTGTAAATTGTGGACGTGTCTATTATCTGACCACGCCCATTTTTGGAACGTCACTCAATAGGATAACTATGTATACGCGTACCAAATTTCAAGTTCCTAGATCAACGTTTGTGGCAGATATATAAATTTATGTCGATTGTGGGCGTGTCTCTAATTCGACCACTCCCATTTTTGGCATATCACTAGATGGGATAACTATATATACGAGTAACAAATTTCAAGTTCATAGATCAACGTTTGTGGCAGATAGAAAGATTTTTATTAATTGTGTGTGTAATCCGAATATACTTTGTAGGGTCTCTAACGTCTCCTTCTGGTTGTTGCAAACGGAAGAACAATCTTAGTATACCCTCATCAATGAGGTGGAGGGTATAATAAAACTTAAACAGAGACGACAAACATTAGTCGCAAAATCCGGACTATACGAAAACAAAAAGGCAAAAGACAACAGACAACTGTAAAAGGAAATAAGAAAAAAATTTATTTATGAGATGATGGCCAAAAGATTTTATGCATTGCATTTAATTTTGGAATTTCTTGATCCGTTTATGTCCACCAAGAGCAGCGGCAACGGCAGCAACATCAATACCAGCCCCAGTACCATTATAAGAAGAAGCTGCATATTAACAATGGACATAAACATGTAAGCATCATGTATGCATGTGTTGTATATGTATGTACAACATATGCAAGCATCTTTGGCCTTTTGTGGAATCGGCGCGGCATGCATTGCGCTTAAGTGGTAAAATGGTTATAAAGGAAATCACTGCATAGCGATCCTATTCAAGTTTCTTCTTTTTATACCCTCTACCTCAGTGATGAGGGTATACTAAGTTTGTTCTTCCGCTTGCAACACCCAGAAGGAGGCGTTAGAGACCCTACAAAGTATATATATTCTTGATCAGCGTCAAAAACTGAGTCGATTTAGACATGTATGTCCGTGTGTCCGTGTGTCCGTCTGTTGTTGGCACTCTCACGGGCGTAAGTTATGAGATATTGAGCTAAAATTTTGTACAGGCACTTATAGTTTTTGCACTCAGATTGCTATTTAAAATAGGCAAAATCGGTCTATAAATATTAGCTTTATCATATGCCAAAAAAGGGCGTATTCAAATTACAGACACGCCCATAAAAACCTTTATATCTGGCACAAAAGTTTACCTAGAAACTTTAAATTTGATACGCGTATACATAGTTATCTTATTGACTGACGTGCCAAAAATAGGCGTGGTCAGATAATATACAAGCCCACAATTTACAAAAAACCATATTCAATGTAGAAGTAGACTTGCATGCTGATACGTAAGACACACATTATTAGAGGGCGCAATATATATATATATATATATATATTTGCCACGCCCACCGTTGTGGAGGTGGAGGGTATTTAAGATTTGGCCTAACCCAAATTTAGTTTTCTTACTTGTTTTTTTTTTCTTTTTTCTTTTTACAATCACTGCTCACAGAATGCTTGACGGTTGGTTAGTATTGTTAGGCTGTCGAGTTCGCATATAGAAATAAATGGTTGTTCTTCTTTTTAAAACTTTCACATAAAATTTTAGATATACTAAGTTTGTTTTTCCATTTGGCACTAACAGGAGAAGGAATTGAAATCTATCTAGTTATGTCCGTCCGTAAGTCTGTCCATTATTGGCACTCTTACGGTATGAAACTGAAATTTTGTACCGTAGTTTTTAGTTTCTGTACACAGGTAAAGTATATTAGGCGGAAGTGCCATGTCCATAATTTCCAAAAAAAAAAAAATTTTTTTAGTTCCGAATCCGACTTAAAGGTTGATACATAATCCACTTGTAGATTGCCACGCCCACGGTTTTTATGTACATGTTGAGGGTAATTAAGATTTCACCAAAGCTAAATATAACTTTTTTTAAATTGTTTTTTAAGTATTATACTTTATTATATTTCGTTTCTTTTGAAAGCGTTCATTGTTGAGTGCACGCATGTGTGTGTATTCACATTTCGTGTTTTTTATTCTTTAACACTTGAAGTGCGAACTTAAACGGCATTGGGAGTGTGTCGCTGCTTACAGTTGCGACGGACATTATTGCCAATAATTGCTTTTATGGGTACATTCGGGTTACACTTTCCTCTCTCTACACTGTCATACCTTCGTTGATGTTATTCCCCATGGAATCGCGCTGATAAATTTTTGTTACTATTTACAGCCAATTTAATCAATTTATTTTCATTTTTTATTATACCTTCCACATAAGATATAATAAGTTTGTCTTTCCATTTGCAACACCTAGAAGGAGGCGTCAGAGACCCTATAAAGTATTTAAAATGGGCAAAATCGGTTAAGAGCCATAACAATATATATTTCTGCCACAAAAATTTAGATATAAACGAAAAATTTGGTATGTATATCTATATATGTTCCGTCCATCGATTTGACAAAACTGGGCGTAGTCGGATATCAGAGACACCCACAATCTATCTGCCACAAAAATGGACCCATGAACTTGGTCGAATCGCGGACACGCCCACAATTTAGAAAAAATAACATATTCAACATAAAACACATACGAAATCTAAATTTGGCTTAGACCAAATCCCCTCCACATCTACAATAGTGGGAGTGGCAAATATATCATTACGTCCTCTAATAGTGTATCAGCTTGCAAATCAAGTTCTATAGTGAATATGTTTTTTTTTTAATTGGGGGTGTGTCTGTAAACCGACCAGCCCATTTTTGGCTCGTCGGTGGATGGGATAAATATGGGATAACTATATATAGGTATTCCAAACGGAAGAACAAACTTAGTATACCCTCATCACTAAGGTGCAGGGTATAACTAAACTTGCAAGCTGCTACATAATACATATGCTATTAGAGGGCGCAATATATATATATATATATATATATATATATATCTACCAAGCCCACCGTTGTAAATCGTAGTTTTGCCCATTTTAAAAAGTGATCTGCGTGCAAAAACCAAAAGTGCCTGTGCAAAATTTCAGCTTAATATCTCAAAATTTACGCCCGTGAGAGTGCCAATAACAGACAAACACACGGATACAAGGACACACGGATACAAGGACACACGGACAAAATCTAAAATCGACTCAGTTTTTGACGCTGATGAGGAATATATATACTTTGTAGGGTCGCTGACGCCTCCTTCTGGGTGTTGCAAACGGAAGAACAAACTTAGTATACCCTCATCACTGAGGTAGAGGGTATAAAAATTGTTGTAAAGACGTAAATAAATAGCAAACAAATTCTACAATACTTCAAGTATCACCAAACTAGAATTGAATTTGATATTTTGTATATTCATTGATTAATAGGACTTAGCGATATGCCAAATCTTGCACAAATGTTCCAAACACTGCTCATAGTTTTTGAAATAAATATTTCATACGGACCAAAATATAATGTCCGTATGAAATATTTATTTTAAAAACAAGTGAAAATATAAATCATAAATGATATAAAAAAAAAAAAAAATAAATATAAGGGGAGGGTTTCTAAAAATGGTCCAATCTGGTCCATAGGGATCCCCTTTGAGCCAATGCATGTCCTTGTACCAAATTTCATCGAAATATCTCAAAAAATGCGACCTGTAGTTTGCACACAAATTTAGATGGACAGACGGACATGGTTAAATCGATTCAGATTTTGATTCTGAATCGATCGGTAAGGTGGGTGTGGTGCAGGGTATAACAAGATATATTGATACACCGAAAACTCATACTTACTCATAGTGTTGCTTAGTACCTTTCTAATACTGTTTTGATTATTGATATTGATTTTTATACTCTCCACATAAGATGATGCATATTTATCCCTTTCATAGATTTACATAAAACCAAACTAAGCGTAAAAATCGACTTGTAACTTGATACGTAAGACATATACTATTAGAGGGCTAAATCATGTACTTGTCACATCCGCTGTTTGTACGTAGATGTGGAGGTTAAGATTTGGCCTAAGCTGCATTTATTTTTCTTGATATTAAATACTCAAAATAAGACTATTAATGGTACTTAGCGTGGTAGAAACAATAGTAGAACTAACGTTGGTAAACAAGTTTTTAGCACTTTACCAATAATTTCTTGGTGATAAGACGTTCAGTTTTAGTACCAGAAGTCTACACGGTACTAGTTTTAGTACAGTAGAACTCTTCAGTGTCAAGGTGCTTTTTATTATTTTCGTATAAAATATTTTAGCATTTCAGTATAAGTTTTAAAATGACGCAAATGTCACCTGTCAATATCAACAAGCAGATGTACAAAATGTCACAACTGATAGCCCAACTATTGTATATATTTGATATAAATTGACAACAATAACAACTACAACAACAACAAAAACAATGCTGTTTAAATTTACCTTTTATGAAAATATATGTATTTTTATAATATTCCATGACGTCTTCTCCATTTACTTCACATTTTGTGTTTACAAGCAATAACAACAAAAGTTAATATCGTCAGACGTATAGTCATATAAAATTCATTTCTCAGAAACTTGACAATTACTACAAGTGTCAACTGTGGAAATACTTTTTGGTTTTTTTTTTTTTCTTTCAAATGATAATCCCATGATAGTTGCAAAAAAAAATACATATATGTTGCTTGGTATAAAATGGTAAGAAAAAATAGTTTTTTTATAAAATTCTTTTAATCGCACCTTTTCAATAACAACAACAGAAACCATAGCTTCAACATTATTCATTAAACGGTAGCCGGTATAGAAAGCCGTTCTTATCTACTGCAATATCAGTCAAAATATGAAAATCATAATAAATCATTTAGTTGGTCACGTAGGCAAAAACAACAACAACAATACAACACAAAGTCTTACTATTATTTAAATTAAGAATCTTTTTCATGTTCTATTTTAAAAATCTTTTCGCTTTTAAACAAGAAAAAAAAGGTGTCTCAGCAAAGAACGGGAATTCAAAAAATATTATACCGGCCACTTTGGTGATAGGTGCTTGGGGGTATACTAAATTTGCTAATCCGTTTGCAAAGTATTTATATTCTTGATCAGTATCAAAATCTGATTCGGTCTAAACATCTCTGTCTGTATGTCCATCTAATGTTAGGACTCTTACGGTCGTAAATTTCGAGATATTAAGCTGAAATTTGCAGACCTTTATTTAATGCGGACAAAATTGAGAGCTACGCCCACAATCGACAAAAATCTATCTATTAGCTACAGAGTGAAAATCTGGTACAAGCAATAATATTTAACCTTCCCATAGATATTCCAAAAATGTAGGTGTGACGGAAAAGAGACACACCCACAATTTAGAAAAAAAACTTTATCAAAAGATAAAGTTGGCACTCTTGAGAATGCAAGCTCTAAGGAAAATTTTTGTGATCTAATTCATTCTATAGAAAAGGTCAAAAAACCTAATGATTATATTTCTCCTAATGATGATGGTAGGCATTAGTTCAATTAGTTCAATAATGTCATTACTGAATGTGATGCTAATACATCTAATTTTTCTTATATTAATAAATGTATCAATGATAATGTTGAAAATATAATATAATATAAATTCTAATAATAATGCTGCTGTTATACCATCTTCTGGTACTTCTAATAGTTCAAAAAACTAATTAACTATTGTTGTTCATTACGTATACTCTATCAAAACGTTAGAAGCCTTAATACTAAATTACACAAGTTGTTTACAGATAGTACCAGTACCGGGCGCCAATTAAACTTCCTCAATGCCGTACCAATTAGGAACTCTCCTGGCCATTTCGAATGGCCTGCAAAAATTTTAATGATTTTTATATTCACGTGTCACTATCCGACGCAGTAGTGTCCTTTAAAAATAAATTTTTAACCACCATTAAGTGATTGTTGCCAGGCTATATATATATACATATATATATATATATGTATGTATAAGTGAAAGTTATTATTACATATTACATATAATTTATTTTGAATGTTTGTTAATTTATTAAGTACTTGGTTATTAATTTTACTGAATCATCTGCTCCTGTGTTGTTGTTGTTGTTATCGTTATTTCATCAAAATATCTCAAAAAATGCGACCTAAAGTTTGCGCACAAATTTAGATGGACAGACAGGAGGACAGACGGACAGACGAACATGGTTAAATCGATTCAGAATTTGATTCTGAATCGATTGGTATATTTGAAGGTGGGTGTGGCATTTGCCGTTTAGGAGTTACAAACATCCGCACATAATATACCCTTTTCCACAGGGTGGTGCAGAGTATACATATTAAACAAAATAATGAAATTTATGTAAATGAAAATATATCTACTTTACATGTGATGCTAAAAATATATATGTCGTAAGTAAAATGCATTAAAAGAAACATTATAATTATATGTTATTGCGTTAGATATAAAACTCCTGCCCCTAAAGATAATAAAAATGTGGGAAGTTAAAGTTAATAAATTATAAAGCTGCCATAAATTATAAAATATTATAAAAGAGAGATATGGGAGGAGAGGGGAGGCGTAATCGATATAAATAAAAACTAAACACATTTTTTTTCTATATATCTGTATAAACAATATATAAATTTTCAAGATTTACCTTAATGATTTCATGGCCCCGCTAACCTACACATAAATCTAGCAATAACAATAATAATAATAACAGGAAAAAGGAAACCTGAACTTCAAAACTAAATAATAATTTTTATCCAAATATTTAAATCTGTTACAGAGCAGCAACAGAGCACAACGCAACACAACATAACACTCTCTACAGTACTTTATCATAAGAAACTAGAAGAAAGAAATAAGAAAAATAAATTTGACTTAAGCCAAATCTTAAATACCCTTCACATCTACAAGAGTGGGCGTGGTTTTTGATTACGCCTCTAATAGTGTATCAGTTTACAAGTCAAGTTTTATGGGGAGTATGGTTTTTTGTAAATTTTGGGCGCGATGGTTATCCGACCACGCCCATTTTTGTCACATCGATGGATGGGATAATTATAGATAAGCTTATTAAATTTGAAGGTCATTGGTTTTTGTAGCAGATTTATAGATTTTTGTTGATTGTAGGCGTGTCAGTTATATTATAAATATGCATACAAAATTTTAACTTAATAGGTCAACTTTTGTAGCAGATAAATAAATTTTTGTTGATTGTGGGTATGGTTCTTGACCGATTTTTACCATTTTAAAAATCTGCGTGCAAAAACTCAAAGTGCCAAAACCAAATTTCAGCTTAATATTTCAAAATTTACGCCCGTGAGAATGCCAATAACAGGCAGACACGGACACACGGACATACATGTCTAAATCGAATCCGTTTTTGATCCTGATCAAAAATATACTTTGTAAGGTCTCTGATGCCTCCTCCTGTGTTTTGCAAACGGAATGACAAACTTAGTATACCCCCCATCTTATGCGGAGTATATAAAAAGAGAATAATTTACTTTTATGCTAGACGCGAATTATATGGATAAGCATATCTCCTGGTTAGAAACGTAACATGGTAACGTATTCGGTAAAAATTATATCCGCTTAGCGTTGGCATTTTAAAAAGAAAACAAGGCGAAAACAACAACATCAAATCAAAACGATCGACTCTACGTGATTGCGTGTCAAATCGGTTATATTCGTTGGCTCATTATATACTTTTTTACGTACTCTTATAAAAGATGCAGCATCAAGAGGACGAGTATAAAGTCCATTCACCACTAAGTTGTTGTACCGTCAAAGTAAGAGAAATCTTTTTCATTTTTTTTTCAACGTTTTCATTTTATAAGTTAACTTTTAATAGGCGATTCTTTCACTGAATTCAAGTATGTTTATACCCTGCACCAACCTGTGGAAAAGGGTATATTAAGTGTGTGCGGATGTTTGTAAATCCCAAACGGCAAATGCCACATCCCACCTTCAATTATACCGATCGATTCAGAATTAAAATCTGAGTGGATTTAACCATGTCCGTCTGTCCTCCTGTCTGTCCATCTATATTTGTGCGCAAGCTACAGGTCGCATTTTTGAGATATTTCGATGAAATTTGGTACAAGGACATGTATTGGCCCTATTGAAAATGGACCGGATTGGACCATTTTTAGAACCCCTCTCCATATGATATCCTATTATATTTTGAAAACAATAAACACTTTTGAAAATGGACCGGATTGGACCATTTTTAGACCCCTTCCCATATAATTTTTTTTTATATCCTCCACCTCAGTGATAAGGGTATTCTAAGTTTGTTCTTGTTTGTTTGCTTCTAAGTCCACTTTTACGTGAAGTATGGTTATATATATATATATATATATTTGCCACGCCCACCGTTGTGGAGGTGGAGGTGGAGGTGGAGGGTATTTAAGATTTGGCCTAAGCTAAATTTAGTTTTCTTACATGTTTTTTTTTTAAGTTTTGAATTACCGTAGTGTTGAGTTATATATTCATGAAATTAAGAAGGAAAAACTTTACGCGCATGCGCAACTAATTGTTTGATTGGTTTTTTCTTCTAAACAACTACAGTCGTGTTCATAATAATAGCAGTGCTTATTACTTGGATCGAAAAATTCCGATTTTATCCAAAATAATTTGAATAAAATTTTAAAGCCTTTTTTTTATTTAACTATGATCAAAAACAAACTGAATTTATAGAAAAGTATTTGATTTCATCAGATATTCCTTTAATGGAACAAAAAAACTTCAACAATAGTCAAAAATACCTGTTCATAATAATAGCAGTGCTGTCTTTTATCGTTGATTTTTTAAAATTTTCCAAAGAAAAAAAAATTTTTATTTAAAAATCAAATATTTTTGGTAAGACAACTATATAAGGTTAATTCAAAATAAATAATAACTAGTAGTTAAAGAATAATGGGACGTTCAAAACATTGTTTAAGTGAAACGCGACATTTAATAAAAAAAAATTGCGAAATGAAAATAAAACTATAAAGAAATCCAAAATATTATTGGTTGTTCCGAGAAGATGATTGAGAAGGCTATCAAATGGAAAAATCGACCCGAAAATCGCGGTCGGAAACGATTAACAGACGAAAAAACCGACCGTAAGATATTAATTTAGTGAAGAGGCAGCCAAGTATTAGCCCCCAAAAAGTAAGGGAGGAATTGTCACTTAATGTGAGCTCAGTGACAGTCCGAAGACGTTTATTGGAGGCTAATTTAAAAAGCCACAGCCCAAGAAAAGGACCACTTTTAACTAAGTGACATACTACAAAGACCGTAAAGCAAGGTGGAGCAAAAATAATGGTTTGGAGTTGCTTTTCTTACTATGGTGTACTATGTTACTATGCCTATATTTCAAACTGAAGGGGTTATGGACCAGCACAAATACGTTGAAATCTTGGAAGAAGTAATGCTGCCGTATGTACAAGAAAAAATGCCGCTTAAATGGGTCTACCAAGGAGGATATTGACCCAAAATATACAAGCCAACAGACAAGAGATATCCTACAAGACAACAATATTAAAGTGTTAGAATGGCAAGCTCAAACACCTGACCTGAATCCCATCGAAAACTTGTGGGGGAATGTGAAATAAGGTGTTTTTGAAAAAAAACCGACCATTGCAAACACATTGTGGGAGGTAGTGTGCTCAACTTGGGAAAACATACCGGTCAGTAGATGCAGAGGATTAGTAGCCTTAATGCAACGTAGATGTGCCGCTGTTATACAGAGTAAGGGCTACACAACCAAATATTAATTAAATCTTCGTTTTTTCATAAAATTAACTATTGTTTTTTGTGTGTATTTCCTTTTTTTTATTTCACTGCTATTATTATGATCAAGTATTTTTGACTATGTGTGAAGTTTTTTTTGGTTCTTTAAAGGAATATGTGATGAACTCAAATACTTTTCTATAAATTCCGTTTGTTTTTGATCATAGTTAAATAAAGAAAAGGCTTTAAAATTTTATTCAAATTATTTTGGATAAAATCGCACTTTTTCGATCGAAGTAATAAGCACTGCTATTATTATGAACACTACTGTATATGTATAGTACACACTGGATGCAGCCTTTTCGCGTGTTATTTTTATTAAAACGAAAGAAAATGTTCATTTTTTCTTTTTTTTTAATAATTAAGCATGCAAAAAGTTTTTATGAAAAATATTATACATAAGCCACCCATTCCTACACATCTAAAAGAATTTTATGCCGAACATTTCATAATTTGTGTTTATCGAATTTGAAACATAATTTTGTATAAGACTTATATTACATTAAATGTGTTACACTAGAATTTAGCACTTTTGCTGAATCTTTCCTTTGATTCATATAGTTTGAAAGTGAAGTTAAGATAAAGGGAAGATATATGTACCTAAGACTTCGCCTAAAAACTTTGATACATATGATGTAAAAGTGAAGTTAAGATAATAAAATTTACATGGACAAACACACAGTCGGACATGGTTAAACCGATTCAGATTTTTATTCTGAATCGATTGGTATAATTGAAGGTAGGTGTAGCATTTGCATAGAAGTTACAAACATCCGCACAAACTCAATATACCCTTTTACCACAGAGTGGTGCAGGATATAATTATGCTACTTTATATGTAGTTGGTAGATATCCAAAGAATTTATACATACAATATTTCTTCCTAAGGTTTTTGAGATTTATATGCAGTATACCTATCTCTACGAAACCCGTCAAATTAATAGGCTATCTGTAAAATTATTTCTTCAATAATATATGTAAGAGTATTAACTTATACTCTTTGTAGGATCACCTTATGTGGAGGCTACAAAAATTGTTTTCAATTATATTGAAAAATATTTATTCAACACTTGTGTACAATGTGGTATTAATTACTGTAGCGGCTCTATATTTACTTACGCATGTAATATACAAAAAAAAAAAAAAAAAAAACATGAAATGCAAAAAAAAATCTCAAGTGCGTGGCTGTTGGTAACAAAATAGAAAACCATTTATCAGTTTAGTTGGTTAAAAAATTGTTTTGTAGACATCAAGCTAATTAAATTAATGCGTATTTAGACATAAATTCATTTAAATTTCACTTGAACATGCACTTAAATAGACAGACATACAGACAGACAGACAGATTGAAATCAACTACGGCGTATGTGTTATAAAATAATTGTACATGTAATTACTGTGTGACTTAGTTTTAAAAAGATGGAAATGAGGAGAACGACAACAACAACAACAACATTCAAATATTGGAAAATCCACTTGTTTATAACCCCAATCATCATATCACTGACTTGTACATATGTCTGTCTGTACGTCCATATATATGCAACTATCTTTAAAAAGCTGTCTTTACTTGTCTGAAATCGTTTAATCTCATGTTGTTGCTTACGCGTGTATATGTATAATGGTATATATGTATATATATGTAGTCTTCATTTTGCTAAGCGCCACCTGAATCGGCTTTTACACCATTTTGCATACCAAAAATACACCAGCCACCCAAACTCTGGTACGTGTTTGTTGTGCAATATTTCATACAACCAAAAAAAAAAACAAGTAAAAATATTATAGTTGGTCAAGCCCACCATCAAATACCCTACACCACTTGATATATTATATTATTCAATTAATTGTTTTGTTAATTGTTTGTTTTTTTTTAATAATGAAAAATCTTATTTTTCTATACCTATTTGTATTTTCAAAAATTTCAAAATGAATTTCAGAATTTTTTTTTTACATTTTCTTTGTTTATGATATGAAAAAAATTATATAGATAGGGGTTCTAAAAATGGTCCAATCCGGTCCATTTTCAAAAGGGTTTATTTTTGGGTCAATGCTTTTCCGCGCATCAAATTTTATCGAAATTTCTCAAAATATAATAGGATATCATATGGGGAAGGGTTCTAAAAATGGTTCAATTCGGTCCATTTTCAATAGGGTTCCCCTTTGGGTCAATACATGTGTTTGTACCAAATTTCATCAAAATACCATGGACATGGTTAAATCGATTCAGATTTTGATTCTGAATCGATGGGCATAATTGAAGGTGGGTGTGGAATTTGCCGTTTAGGAGTTAGAAACATCCGCACAAACTTAATATACCCTTTCCACAGGGTGGTGCAGGGTATAAAAAATTTCGATTATTGGAAATTTTTGAAAATACAAGTAGGTATAGAAAAATAAAATTTTTCATTTTTCAAAGAAAAAAATTTAATTCAATATATTATATTATTAAGTGGTTTAGGGTATTTGATGGTCGGGCTTGACCGACTATAATATTTTCACTTGTTATAATCTAATTTCTAAACTTAATTTTTAGCAATATCACATATTTGGAACTTCATTTCTAACTTGTAAACAATTGGTTAGACGGTTAATTCTTAATTGCTAAATTTTTTGAATTAGAATCCATAATTTGTTTTGTTTCAGTAATTGTTAAACAATTCCTTCCAATGAACGGCCAGTCTTTTTTGTAATTACATATAATGATTTGTATGATTCTCTTTCTCCTGAAAAAAATATTATAAGCTTCCCTTGTTTTATGAATTTTGCTCTGATTTTTTATGGCCTTTTATAGGATACATATAATGTTTTTTTATTTTTATTTTTATACCCTCCACATAAGTTGGGGGATAAAATAAGTTTGTTTTCCGTTTACAACACCCAAAAGGAGGCGTCAGAGACCCTACAAAGTATATATATTTTTGATCAGCATCAAAAACTGAGTCGATCCAGACATGCATGTCCGTGTGTCCGGCTGTTGCCATTTTCACGGGCGTAAATTTTTAAATATTGAGCTGCAATTTTGTACAGATATTTTAAGTTCTTGCTCTGCGTGCATTTAAAAAGGGCAAAATCGGTCCAGAGCCACGCCCACAATCTACAAAAATATATATATCTGCCACAAAAATTGATCTATAAATTTTAAATTTAATATGCATATTTATAATTACCCCATCCATCAATATGCCTAAAATGATTGTGGTCGGACTCGCTCACAATCAAGAAAAATCTATAAATCTGTTACAAAAAATTACCGATGACCTTCAAATTTATTATGCTTATCTATAATTATCCCATCGCACCTAAAATTTACAAAAAACCGAACTCCACGTAAAACTCGACTCAAAAGCTGATACGTAATATATACGCTATTAAAGGGCAAAATATATATATCTGCCATCTCCACCATTGCTGATATGGAGGGTATTTAAGATTTGGTCTAAGCCAAATTTGGTTTTCTTACTTGTTGTTTTTCTTCATACATGTTAAGCATATTTTTTGAAACCTTATGGCGACATAAAGTCGCGACTTGAAGTTTACCTTCATTATGACTTTAACAATATAAAAAATGATCAATATATATTTTAAGCGGTCTCCCTCTCTCTTTTCTTCGCTTTGGCAATCATCAAATATTTAAAATAAAATCGTTGCTTAGTTATCTGATAGCATCTTAACTTTTTTCCTGACACTTTTCACAAGTCACAAGTTTGAAGTTTCTTCAGTCAATTATGCAGTTGAGTGTCCCTATTAACTAAACAAACATTTAACATTTAAATATTTATTTTGTTGTTTTATTGATTGATAAGAAAATTTATATATTTTTATATTTAAATGTTTGCTTTATCTTAAGATTTGTATCTTCTGTTTAAGTGTTGGGCGAATTTTGTAACTCTATGCTAGAAGTTTATACTTTATTACTTGATCATATTACCAAGTGAGGTTAAGTATATTTATCGATACACCTCTTTCATGTTCAAATTGTATATTTTTGGTTTTCCTTTTTCTTTTATTATTATACCCTTCACACAAGATGGGGGGTATACAAAGTTTGTCATTCCGTTTGCAACACCCAGAATGGGGTGTCAGAGACCTTATAAAATATATATATTCTTGATCAGCATCAAAAACTGAGTCGGACTAGACATGTATGTGCGTGTGTCTAGCTGTTATTGGAATTCTAACTGGCTCAATTTGAGATATTGAGCTAAAATTTTATTGAGATACTTTTATTTTTTGCACGCAGTCCCTATTTAAAATGGGCAATATTGGATACGAGCCACGCCCATAATCGACAAAAATCTTTTAATCTGCCATAAATATTGCGCTATTAAGTTGAAATTGGATACGCATATTTACAATTAACTTATCTATCCAGGTGCTAAAAATGGGCATGGTCGGATAACAAAGACGCCCACAATCATCTAGAATCTATTTAATTTTCACAAAAGTTGACTTATAAAGTTGAAATTTCGTACACATATCTATAATTATCCCATCCATCGACGTGCTAAAAATGGTCGTATAAGAGACGCACCCACAATTTACAAAAAACTATACTCGGCGTAAAACTCGACTTCAAGCAGATACGTAATACATGCACTAATAGAGGGCGTTATCATGTACCTAGCACGCCCACCGTTTGCATGTAGATGTATTTAAGATCTGGCCTAAGCCAGAGTTTTTTTATTTGTTATATTTATATTAATTTTTTTTTTCTGTGTGATATACGTATCACAAAAACATTGCATTGGCTTAATCTACCGCTATCTACCTACCCTTTAATTGCGCTGCTTTTCCCATTTTATTGGTTTAAATATTTGATATTTACACAATTCGTTGTATGTGCTTTAATAACGATTTATTAAGAAAAAAAAAAACGTTTATTAAAAATTGATAATTATGCTTATTACTCACATTGGAAGTTCGTTAAACTAGGTGTGATCGTTTCCTCGCGTGTTTAAGATGCGTAACGAGCGATAATGTCATAAATGTGACAGCGATAACGATCATTTTAGCCATTTTCAATTTCCTTTGAATTCGTGTTTAGTTATCATTTAAACACGTTTACCAAAGACATGCTCGATGGCATATACTTTGTGGTTATGTGTGGGCTTTGTTCAAATACACGAAAGCTGTAGCTGTTTATGAATAAGTGTCCTCAGGACAAAAAATTGATTTGTTTCATACAAATATTTATCAGTTGAAAGAGATTTTTAAACAAGCTGACATTTTATATGAAAATTAACAAAATAGTAGATGGTAGATTTTTTTTAGTTTGTTTCAGCTCAATTATTATTTTTTTATTAATTATTATTATTATTATTATTATTATTATATTATTATATTATATTATATTATTATTATTATTATTATTATTATTATTATTATTATCTATTTAATAAATTGGTATGATTAGTTCATATAAAGAATTCGGCAAATAAATGATTCGCCTGAAATTTAATTAAAAGACGAGAAGATGTCTATAATTACGCCTAAGTATCTGATGGCATCTTGCGTCTGTATGTCCACGTCTCCCACCTTTATTATTGAGATACGTTCTTACGTTAATTAGGTACTCCTGGACCCTGCGCTTCCTTAGGGAAGCAATTATGTGTTGCCAGTTAGCAGTGTTGAATGCATTTTTTATGTCTAACTTTGCCACGAGGCAATATTCTTTATTTCCGTCTTTCCAACGTTTACCCTCAATAGCTGCGGCTGCTATAGAGTTATTGACTCTAATGGCATCAAGAGTGGAGCAGTGTTTTCGGGATCTAAATTGGTAATCAGAGAGGCCGCATGTGCTGGCTAGTGCCTCTTCTATTCGACAGGCTATTACCTTCTCGTTACTTTCCCCAATGTATCCGTCAAGCATATGGGAGGATAGGTAGATGGATCGTTTGTTGGTTTGTTAGACTTAGGCAACAAGATCAACGACTGTCGTTTCCATCTATGTGGGAAAATTTGCTCTCTAAGGCAACTGTTAAATAATTCTACAAACATGTCGGTCTGAGCAAAAAGAACCATTTTTATTACCTCATTTGGAATGCCATCAGGCCCCGGCGATTTCTTAACATTAATTTGTGTTGCCATAGTCACAATCTCTTCATGAGTTACTAGTTTCACTTCTTCTCCTGTTTGGTGTTGCGCATAATACACAAACGGGGCCTGTTGCGGGAACAAAATGTTCACTATGTTATTAATTAACTCGTGATTAGTCGGCTGTATTAAAGGTTTCAGCCTCTTCATAGCTATTTTGTAAGCCATACCCCAAGGCTCTAAGTTTATTTCCTCAAGAAGTACTTGAAAAGCAGCTTTCTTTCTAGTAATTATGGCTTTTTTGAGTTACCTCCTTTTTTCTTTATACAGCGCTTGCATTAAGACGAAGTCACTAGATTGCCTAGACCTTTGATATCTTCTTCTTGCTGTGTTACACTCAACCCTTATAGCAGCTATCTCCTCAGTCCACCAATATACAGGGCGGTGGTGTTTGCTAAAAGATCGCCTTAGCATTGACCCATCACAGGCTCTTTCAATCTGCACCATTACCTCTATCACTTTATTGTTGGCTGAGAGCACATTATTTAACGACCCCAGAAGGTCCAAAAACAAATCCTTATCCAGTGTACGTGGCTTCCATCTAGTACCAGTGGGGGGACGGGGATAAGTGCATGGCCTATTTGCCAACGGGATGTCACAAATAATTGCCTGATGTTCACTTTGTGTATAAGCATCACTAATATGCTACGTAATACGGGGCGCCAGAGTATTATTAGCGAAAGTGATATCAATTATGGACCCACGACCATTTCTTTGGAAGTTATGTTGCGTATTAGATTTGCAAAGTCAAGACGACCTAATTCCTCTAAAAGAATTCTGCCTCTATTGTTAGTCCATGGACACTCCCATTCACACGCCCAAGAGTTAAAGTCACCACCAACTATTACAGGGCTTTTTCCTCTCACGTCATCGAATAATAGGTGACACTGTGTTTCAAAATCATCCAGACTAATACTAGGCGGAAAGTAGCAGCTGTATAGATAGATTCCATCATGTTTAGCGCAAACAAAACCATCGCCGGCAGAAATAAGTTGAGCTCTAGTTGATTGCAGTGCCAAATTGCAGCCCCGCCCGTTTTATCTTTCATCCAGTCAGCCGTTGAATCCACTCTGTACGGTTCGCTAAGGAGCACCACATCTCTGATGTTTTGTCTTAACAAATCGTAAGCAAGGCGACAATGATTGATGTTAATCTGCATTACCTTTAGCATTTCCAAGTTGCTACTGCTTTTTTAAAAACAGGACACTGTCCACTCCCTGCAACATGTTTGGCATCGACGTCAGAGTTGTCCTTGCAAAACACGCAATGGGGGTCCTTGCCGCAGTTTTTCGCAATATGACCTTCATTGCCACAACGGCGACATAATTTCGACCGATCGATGTTGTTTTTTCAGAACCTGGCAGTATGTCCAAACTCGAGGCACTTAAAGCATTTTTTCAATATTTTTTGTGCCCTTATGCAGCTGATTACCCACCCAATTCTTATTTTCCCTAGATCCAACAGCTTCTTAGCCGCGTCTGTAGGAACTCTAAGGGTAGCGGTCTGAGTGCTACTATAAGCCTTGCGAAGGTTTAATATTTCGCATACAATCTCCGCCCGGTTTTCACAATGAGGCTTTAAAGCCTCGATTATACCGTTGACTGTCGTAACTTCATCTAGGTCTTTTATCTATACCCTAGTTGGCCCTTGGCTTCTATTACTACTGCGTCTGGCCTTGGTTTAACAGATTTTGGCGTCTTTTTGTTTTGTTTACCAACCACTTTAACCCAAGAATCTGGCTCTGAGTTCGCCTTTTTCTCCGCTTGTTTTTGTTTGGATGAGTCCTGTTTGCTTTTTTTGATTTGCTGGGGTTCAGGAACGGACTTTGCAGTCTGGCTTCTTTTTCACCTCGGGCTTTTTGATTAATGAAGGGTGAGGACGTTTGCGTAGTGGTATCACTCCCAATGCCTCTTGTCTTGTGTTGCTTGGACGCCTTGTCGTGTAACAAGACTAAAGAGTCCACTAAGTCCCGCATGGGTTGGTGGATGGAACGTCTGCCTCCACCCATCATTTCTACGAGCTCCTTAATTTTTTGAACCAAAAGCACAAAGGTGTCTCTGCTGGAAATATCGCGTTCTTCTTGTGTCGCGCTAAGACGCGGAGGAGAGGACTGTGGTCTTGCCCGCTCACGGTCGACTCCTAACTTTACAGGAGAACGCGCTGTACGCTCACTTTTTTTGAAAGGCTCTTTGTCCTTAGGTTTAACCGTTCCCGCCGATGGATTCGGCGATTCAGACGCTTGTATGTCCCCAGCTCCACGGGGTGGTGTGCGCCCTATACCCATCCTATACAAAGTACTAAACTATACACTTTAACAGTAATATAATACGATAATATAATAATATGGTAATCTAATAATATGATAGACTAATAATATAACATTAAAATAGTATAATAATATAATAGAATAATAATATAATATGATAATCTAATAATATAACAATATAATATTATAATAATATAAGAATATAATACAATAATTTAATAATAATGCTAATATACTAATATAATAAAATATAATACAGTTAACTAAATGCTAAAATAATCTTATTCTCCGTTATTAAAATATTTGTGCACCTTTTCTGAAAATAGAATTTTTCGTTCTAAGCATCCGCGACACGTCTGCACCGCTTGACAGCTAAGCGAGGAATGTCTTTTTTTTTTTTCTACGAAGACGGAAGGAGAAACCCTTTATGGGTATGGGTATGTTGTTGGGTATGTGGGAGTCATCCTCATATGGGGACATACGTACTAAAACCCCTCCACAAATTCAAATCCGGTACCACCAGTCAGAATTACTTCGCAGGGCATGTAAGGCTCACTGAGCGCTACTTGATGTTTGGACGATTTGCATGCCTCTCTCTTTCTACCACTCTAAGCGTACCCACGACGGAAGTTACCCAACGGCTTACGGTGTTCCAATGCTCCAATGATTCAAGCATTATACCAGTTATATTAGCTGCCCTTATAGAACAATTAATGTTTTTGCTGCTCTACGGTCCCTCGTAAACCGTGGGCATATGAAGAACACGTGTTCCGCGTTTTCTAAATGTTCATCACATATCGGACAATACGGGTCACCCTCATGCCCGAAACGATGGAGGTACGCCTTGAAGCAACCATGTCCGCTAAGCATTTGAGTAATATAAAAGTTTACGTCGCCGTACCTTCTGTTTAGCGACGGTTCAAGTCGTGGAATAAGGGTATGTGTCCATCGATCTTTTGCTGATGATATCCACCGTTGTGGCCATTCCAACAGACTAATTTGTCTGGCCATTGTCCGGGCCCTTTTCCGGTTTGAGGGAGCGGAGGTGACCAGCTTTTCTTCCTTTACCAGCAGATCGATTGGCATCATTCCAGCAATGACACATGCTGCTTCATCAGATACTGTACGGTAGCCACAGCATACCCAGTCCCGCCAGTCTATAAATTGGCTCATTTCCGGGACGTTTTAAGCCCCATAGCAACAGTCCATACACTAGCAGCGTATAAGATCGAACTCTTCACCACCTCCATAAGGACTCGCCTTTGGGGTTGCTTGGGCCCTTTGGTGTTTGGTAGGATACGAGCTAGAGAAGCACATACATTTCCTGCTTTGCTCTTTATATACTCCAGGTGGTATCTGGTTTTGGTCTATCGTCAATCCTCACCCCTAGATACCTTAGATGCCTTATCGATTCTATGACTTGATCGCCTACCATTATTGTAGCCTGCTCAACACGCTTGCGGCTGGATATAAGAACAGCTTCCGTCTTCTGACTTGCCAGGCTAAGACCCATCGTTTCAAGCCACGTCTGCACCATCATGATAGTTGAGTTCGCTAATTCTTCTATTTCGCCAATGTGTTTGGCTACGACGACTGTAGCTATATCAACTGCGAAACCTATTATTTTGACACTTTCTGGGACGATAAGTCGGAGAATACCATCATACATGACATTCCACAGCAATGGCCCTAGGACAGAGCCTTGAGGAACCCCTCCTGTAACTTGGTAGGTTTGTTTACCTTCTATCGTACACTAGCAGTTTGTGACTTAAATAACTGGCAACTATTTTTAGCAAGTAGTGAGGTACATTTAGTCTCTGTAGGGCCTCTACTATCGTATCCCATCGCACCGTGTTGAAAGCGTTTTTGACATCTAAAGTGACTACTAGACAATATTTTTTCTTTCCGTGTTTCCACCTTGTACCCTCAATGGCGATGGCAGCCAATTTTATCACCGTGCCGATTGCATGTGTGTGTGTGTTTGTGTACAACATTGCATTAATAACTAAATGTAACCGAATAGTGTGCTGCTTAAGATTCAGACTCAGACGACGTGTGTCGCCGCATTGACGCCTCTGCATTAAATATTCTTTAGTTTGTATTTTATGCGCTGCCTCTCCTTCTGCCACTCACACACAGTACAACAACCCCATCGTCACATACTGTTTGAGATGTTATGCTTTTTTAACCATTCTTTTTTCTTTTTTTGTTTTGTTGTGTTGCTTTTGTTTTCTGTTTTTTTCTTTTTTGCAGTGGCCCAACCTGTCTGCCAAAAGCCTGTACTTTTATAATGTATACTTGTCGGCGAAACTGCCTTGAATCTTCTTTTTTTTTTTTTTTTTTTGTTTTTTTACCCACCATCACAAGATACACTTGGTTCATCGCAACGTAAACAACCTACATATACAAGCATGAATGCAGTGTCAGTACGTCCAACCCGCCATTCATTTTGTTTCTCCTACTACATCATCATGCCTATATATCTACCCTACCTAGGTTCAATAAACACACGGACATACTTAATTAAAAAGGCAAATCCCTCCCTCCACTTCACACACTAGTTCAAAAGTGTTAAGAGATTTAGTGATTTGGTATGTGTGTGTTTGGATTTAATTAAAACGGTATCGACTATCATCGTACATGCATCGTTTACAATCGCACTTTGCAAGCCATTCATTAGATGATTGTTGTTTTTTTTTTTTGGTTTTTTTTTTTTTTTGGGCGTGTCATCTTTAGTATTTTCAAGAAAATACAAGACACCAACAAATTGTGAGGGTCATAAAATAGCTAACCTTACATATACACCCATGTATAACTGTTATACTACATATATTTTGCAAGAAAAATACATTTAGAAGAAGAAGTATATTTATTTTGAGTTAACTTTTTAATAACCTCCTCATATATACAAAAAAGGAGACATGGCACGTACATAATTACTCTATTTAATACTTTCTGCGTTACGACCTAACTTGCAAGTCGAGTCGCCGCACTAGATTGATTGAGATTTTGATGCTGATCAAGCTTTGTAGGATTTCTCACGCTTCCTTCTGAAAGTTGTAAATGGATTAGAAAACTAAAAATGTTATACAGTAATTGTTATACTTTTTGGAGATATAAAGCTTATTGTATGAAAATGCTTTATATCTCGAAAAAAGTCTATGTTAACATTTACCCCACCACTATTATTAACCCTTATCATTTCAAATTATGTCACTGATGATAATTTGCGCCGCTTTTCTATCTGTTTCCGAATTTTTATTACGGTATGTAGAAAATGTGCCGGTCTATAAAGGTTAGAAGGATTTATAACTTGTATATATTAATTATTAACTGTTATAAGGTTTATTATATTAAAATACTTTATCCAGTGATTTTTATACCCTCCACATGAGATGGGGGGTATACTAAGTTTGTTCTTCCTTTTACAACACCCAGAAGGAGGCGTCAGAGACCCTACAAAGGATATATATTCTGAATCAGCATCAAAAACTAAATCGATCTTGATATATATGTCTTATGGGCGTAAATTTTTTGAGATATTGATCTAAAATTTTGTACAGACGCTTTTAGTTTTTGCACACAGATCACTGTTTAAAATGCCACGCCCACAATCGACAAAAATGTATTTATCTGCCACAAAAATTGAGCTATTAATTATTCCATCTATGGATATACCATCAACAAAAAATTTTATATCTGCCACAAAAATGGACACATGAACTTGAAATTTGGTGCACATATTTTCTTATTTATGGTTATCCCTTTCATTGATGTGCCAAAAATTGGCGTGGCCGAATAATAGGCGAGCCCATAATTTACAAGAAAGCATACTCAGTGTAAAATTTGACTTACAAGCAGATACGTAATACATATACCTGCCACGTCCACTATTGTAGATGTGGAGGATATTTAAGATTTGATCTAAGCCAAATTTAGTTTTCTTACTTGTTTTTCTTATATATGATTGAGTAAATATGGTAATGATTACACATTATAGGTATTTGATATACAGTAATTTTGTATTTGTATTTGTTATTAAATCCATTAGTTACAAAACAATTTCAACTAATTCATGATGAAGAGTAAAAAAAAATATAATATTAAAATAATAAATACAAAAAGTTATCAATAATAAAACAAGTAAGAAAACTAAATTTGGCTTAGATCAAATCTTAAATACAACGGTGGGTGTGGCAAATATATATATATATTGCGCCCTATAATAGTGTATGTCTTACGTATCAGCATGCAAGTCTACTTTTACGTTGAATAGGGTTTTGTAAATTGTGGGCGTGTCTATTATCCGACCACGCTCATTTTTGGCACGTCAGTCAATGGGCTAACTATGTATATGCGCATTAAATTTCAAGTTCCTAAGTCACCTTTTCTGGCAAATATATAGATTTATGTAGCTGGGTGCTTAGACAACACAGCAATACTCTAACGTAGGTTTAACAAGAGCAGTGTATAAACGCTTAGTTATATAAGGATCTTTAAATTCCTTTGGCCACCTCTTCAAAAAACCTAATATGGACTTCGCCTTATTCACAGCAGACTCGATGTGTAGATTAAATTTCTCGAGTCAAACATAACACCTAAATCAAGAAAATTAGAAACATTTTCGAGCATATGATTTTCAAACCAATAAGATGAAGGCAGTGTTGAGGACCATGTCAAAGATAACTTTTTACACTTTTTCAAATTTATTTCCATACCATTAACCTAACACCATATTTATAACCCATTTAAGTCCAGCTGAAGCAAATCAGAATAAATTAAAGAATCGAAAGGGTGATATATTTTTACATCGTCTGCAAACATTAATGTTCTTGAATACTTAGGGTAGGATGATCATTAACAAATAAAGTGAAAAAAAGAGGCCCTAAATGACTACCCCGTGGAACACCAGACTTCACAGTAATTACACGAGAAAAGCACGAATTGAATAAGACTTTTTGTGTACGACCTGTAAGATAGTAATAAAACCATGAACACATATTTTCCGGGAACCAATACGACGCAATTTAAATGTTAAAAGTTTTAAATAAACACGATCGAATGCCTTAGAAAAATCAGTATAAATTACATCAGTTTGCTTATATTCAGAGAATGCTTGAAATATGTCACCAGTTAATTCTAGTAAGTTAGTAGCCGTAGACCTGCCTCTAAAAAATCCATGTTGATATAGTTTTTATCATAGAAGTAATTCTTTTAGTTAATAAGTACTCGAAAAGCTTAGATAAAACACTTAATTTAGCAATACCTCTATAATTTTCAATATTGATTCTAGAACCACTTTTATAAAGTGGAATAATAATGCTGTGTTTCCAAATTGCCGAGAAAAAATCATTTGATAAACATTTGTTAAAAATTCGAGTCAGGGGAGGAGTTAGAATATCAGCACAAGATCGAAGAATACAGGAAGGTAATCCATCGGGATCGGGTAACGTGGAAAATTTTACTTTAGACAGACTGCAGTAAATTTCATCCTCAGTAAATTGAATGGATGGAAATATATCAAAATTATTTATGGGATAAGGATAATTATCAATGTTAATAATGGTTTGAAAATACGACTTTTCAAAAAAGTCTGCAAATAAATTTACTATATCGGAGGGATTTGAAGACTCTAAATTACCATACCGCATTAAAGAAGGACAGCATTTTACTTTACGCTTAGAATCAATAAACTTGTAAAATACCCTAGGATCATTTAATAATTTTACTTTCATACTCTGAATATATTGATTATAATATTTATTTTTAAGGGCGTTGAATTCACGTTTAATATTGGAATAATTAATGAAGACCGCAGTAGAACCACTGCGTTTAAACTTTTTGAATAGTCTATTTTTTTTGTTACGGATTTCCCTCAGATGTTTATTAAACCATATAAGACCATTTGACGTAGAAGAAATCGATTTCATCGGTACAGAAGAAGAAATAGCAGAAAACATGGTGTTATATAAAAATAATAAAAACCCATCAATGTTATTATAATTTAAATTCCAGCCGGCAACAGACAATAGACTTCTCAGTTTAATATAATTGGTTTTGCCAAAGGAGAATGTAGCGTTGCTTTACTGTTTGTACAATTAGTTACCAGAAATTTATCCAAGGTAAGAAGCAAGGTAGGATGATAAATGTCCGCAGGACAGATAAATGACTCCACACTAGCTATTTTGAAATTGGTGTCGTTAAAAAGAACCCAATCCAGAAGTCTTCCATTAGTATTAAAAATAGAATTTACATGATATAGGCATAATTCAAAAATTTCATCAAATATACTATTATATATAACAGGATATGAGGTAGGTGTGCAACAGCTAAGTTCCTCTTTCAGATTCCAGCATATGTGAGAGAGATTAAGGTCCCCAAGCACTAACATTCTATCATTAACTTTTAAACGTAAGGAAATTTCTTTAATAAGGTGGATGTGCTTTAGGTAAATTGATACATCTGACGATAAGGGTATATACGAACACGTTATAAACAAGGAAAAATTAAAAAATTTAAGTTGAACGCCAAAAAACTCAACATTAACATTAGATAAAAAGTCAACCAAAAAAGAAGGTAATGAATTATGGACAGCAACTAAAACTCCTCCTCCAACTTTCTGGATTCGGTCATTCCTAAAAACTTTATAGTCAGAACAAAAAACCTCAGAATTATTGATTTCAGGCTTAAGCCAAGTTTCTGTAATTGTTATACAAAACATTTTTTATGTTTGAAACTTTCATCAAATTGTCATACATTAATGTTTAGTTCAGTTAAATCCGTTATTTGAATTTGAAGTTTTATAATGAACTCTTTTTTCCGGTCTTTTCAAAAATATCAAAAATGTCATATTATAATAAAACTGTTATACTGACATTATTTAACATTATAGATAAATGTCATACAACACATATGATATAGAGTTTGTAGCAAAGTTCAATTACATTTTATATAAATGCTATTAATGAATGAAACGTTTCATGTGTAATTCTCTTTTGAAAGCTTAACCGCTTCTTATAATACAGAAGCATCAAATTTTTAAAACAAATTTAAAAATTACTGCACACGTATAAACCGGTTATAATACTTAATAACGTGATTAATAAAATATATACGTATCAAAACTAAAGCGTATATTCTTCCGTTTTCTAAAACACAGCAGGGCGTTCATTTATTAAATGCTTCGTTTAGCCCCTTTTTTTTTTATATAATCTGCACCTCAGTTATAAAAATACATATATTGATTTAGTCAATTCATTTATTCGAATCTACAACGAAACTTTAAAAACGTCATCATGTATAAGTCTATTGTGTAAGCCCGAGCACTTAGACCAAGAGTCTTCAACTTTTGAAACTGTTTAAAACTGTTATGGACTCTGGAATCCCACATTAACTCTTATTCTAATACATGATATTTGAATATATGGTGCCTGGTATTGCAAATGGGTTCCGACGCCTCTAGGGTTCCGACACATCGTCTGCAATCGTTAGTATAGGAAAAACCAATATTTTTTAGAAGGTATCTGAGAATGCGCGTCCTTACAGTAACTGAGTGAGCTTTGCTTTAGTAAAGTCTCACCGCTGTAAGGCACGGTTGAAATGCAACTGAAAGTGAAAGAGTTCTTTCAGTTGGAATTTGAACCCATGTGTCGCGTTGGATTGGTAAACCACCGGCAGGAAAAAATATTACCATGAAAGTCGAGGTAGGTTCTACAGGGGAATGAGCATTTAAGCTTGTAAAAAAAGCCACACAATCTGAGATTGCGATGCCCCGTATAGAAGCTAATCAACAGTTTCAATGCGACTCTTCCAGCAATTTAAGTGTTCTGCTAGAAGATTGTAATTTTTTCAATAGTCGGCCGCTTTGCTTTTCGTGACTGGTAAAATATGTCCAGAGCCACGCCCACAATCGACAAAACAATTTGACTTTAAATGGTTATTATAATAAATTACAAAGATATTGTAACTTCTTTGTTATACTCTTACAATGTTATACTCTTACAATGTATTATTAAACTATTTCCTAATACAATTGTTTACTTCTGAGTTTGTTCAAATTATTTTAAAGGGAAATTTTAAAGCTTTTATAATATGAAGTCTTAACTGTTATACAGTTAGTTTATATTATTAATCTCTTTCCTATTCAGTTCCAACAATATTTTGAATTATGCTTATCAAGCTGTTATATTAAAGCATTTTTTCAATACTATTTTAACTGTTATACTGTTATATTACTTATCAATTTATTTCCTCTAGAATCTAATCTATCTATAATTATTTATAAAACTGTTATACTGGTTTTTATTATTATTTAGTTATTATTATACCCTGCATCACCCTGTGGAAAAGCGTATATATTGTTATTATTTTGCGGATGTTTGTAACTCCTGAACAGCAAATGCCACACTCACCTTCAATTGAACCGATCGATTCTGCATTAAAATCTGAATCGATGTCCGTCTGTCCTCCTGTCTGTCCATCTAAATTTGTACGTAAGCTACAGGTCGCATTTTTTAAGATACTTTGATGAAATTCGGTACAAGGACATGTATTGGCCCAAAGGGGAACACTATTGAAAATGGACCATGTTGGACCATGTTTAGAACCCCTCCCCATATGAGGTTCTATTATTTTTTGAGATATTTCGATGAAATTTGGGAACCCTATTAAAAATGGATAGGATTGGACCATTTCTAGAACCCCTCCCTATATGAGATCCTATTATTTTTTGAGATATTTCGATGAAATTTGGTACAAGGAAAAATATTGGCCTTTTTGAAAATGGATAGATTCGGACCATTTTTAGAATTCCTTCCCATATAACATTTTTTTTATTTCATAAACAAAAAATTAAAAAAAATTGTGACACGTTTATCACTTTGAAATTTTTGAAAATACAAGTAGGTATAGAAAAATAAAAATTTTCATTTTTCAAAGAAAAATTATATTGAATATTACATCATACAGTGGTGTAAGGTATTTGAAGGTCGGGCATGACCGACTATAATATTTTGACTGGTTTTTTAAATTTTTTTTTTTTGGAAACCCCAATTTTATTGTTTATTCAAAATACTAACAAGACTAAGACTAAACTAAGGTGTTAATGGTTAAGAAATGTATGTATAAAAAACACGTTTGTTTGTACTCAACACCCAAAATATATAAATTAGAGGCATAACAAACAACAATGACAACAACAGCAACATCAATAACTACAAAGGGGTAAACCACCATCAACATCATTGTCACCACACAACACAGCGTGACTTAATAAACATTGTTTGGAAAAGAAACATAATATCTTCAATATACAGAATGTGTAGGTATATTAAACACCCAAATAATAATAATAACAACAACAACAAAAAGGCAACTACAACATAACATCAAAAGCGCATTTTACCGCCTCATCGTATATTTAGAGAAAAACTAAACACACTAACATTAAATATATATAAAAACGACTACAATAACAACAACAACTATATTATAAAAAAATACAATAAAATCGTACCACCATAGGCAATAAATGTTTTTTTATGTACATACGTGTACGTACCCCTTTAATTATAAATTGTATGCATAATATTCCAATCCAATGAATGAGTGAATATATATATGGTTGCATGTGTGAAAATGCAAGTACAGCCAACATCTAAAACAAAATTATCATCTATGAGTACGTGTGCGTGTGTTAGAAATGCATTTATACCCTTTTTAATACCTAAATATGTGTGTGTGTGTTTGTGTGCAGCTTATATATCCCATATACTCGTCTTTAGCTAATAAATTTACCAATTTTCTTCCTTCCATTTTATTGTGTTATGTTGTGTTTGCTGCCCACATTGCACCTTTCGTCCGGGTGTGCGTTGTTCCATTGGTATCGTTTGTTAGTGTATTGCAGCATGATTAGTGTACGTAATACTTCACTTGAGCGGCTTACTTAGGTGCACTAATTGAGTGTGACATCGCACGAGAAAAAATCAAAAGAATCATTCTTCTCACCACACATTCGTACAGATTCAGTTAAACATCAAAACAGTTAAAAGCAGTGTGTAAAGGGTACAATAAAAAAATTATTAAATTATTGGTTTACCACAACCAGAACACAGCACAACAATATTTTACGAGACATAGAAACACCCCTCCTCCATACCGCTATAAACCATGAATTAACCCAGAAACTAAATACAACTCCTTGCAACTGCAAAGACCGCCGAACCATGCCAACCATACTAACCATGCCAACTATGCCAACCAACCACTTATTAACTCGACAAGGAGAGAACACATCACCCAGTCAGTATATATGCCCGTTTGTGCGGTTGTGCATTTTACGCGTGGTCGTTGAGGATATTTTAGTAAATATCAAAGATTGTAGATGGTAAACAGATAAAAGAAATTGTAACCACATATAAATTTAGCTTTTAAGAACCTCAACTCACGCACACACACCAATCGATTTTTATTTTATCTAAATTTAACAAGCCCAGAAACTAAATTATAAATATTATATATTATTTAGGAAAAGAGAGGTTAGTTAATGTTCATCTTATCTCAATACAATAAATAATAGATAACAGATAACGAATGTGAATGTGAAAGTATTTCAAAAGGGGTTGTATGTTTATAGAAAGATTAAAACATAAATAAATTTGGAAAAACAGAATCTATAAAATAGTCGGTTATTAATAAAAATCATGAAGCTTCCAAGCTTCAAATGATCAACAGGCTTCAATTCTTGAGCTAATATGACCCTTTAATGGGTGTAAGCCAAATAAAAAATTTAAAAAAAAAAGTAAGAAAACTAAATTTGGCTTTGACCAAATCTTAAATACCCTCCACCTCTACACGAAAGGGCGTGGCAAATATATATATATATACTGCGCCCTCTAATAGTGTACGTCTTACGTTTCAGCATGCAAGTCTACTTTTACGTTAAATATGTTTTTTTTTTAATTGTGGGCGTGTCTGTAATCCGTCCTCGTAAATTTTTGGCACATCAGCAGATGGGATAACTATGTATACGCGTACCAAATTTAAAGTTCCTAGGTCAACTTTTGTAGCAGATATAACGATTTTTATTAATTGTGGGCGTGTCTGTAATCTGAATACACCCATTTTTGGCATACCGATGAAGCTAATATTCAATTTTTGTGGCAGGTAAATAGTTTTTTGTTGATTGTGGGCGTGGCTGTAGACCGATTTTGCCCATTTTAAATAGCGATCTTCGTGCAAAGACTAAAAGGGCCTGTGCAAAATTTAAGCTCAATATCTCAAAATTTACGCCCGTGAGAGTGCCAACAACAGACAGACACGCGGACACACGGACATACATGTCTAAATGGACTCAGTTTTTGACGCTGATCAAGAATATATATACTTTGTAGGGTCTCTGACGCCTCCTTCTGAGTGTTGCAAACGGAAGAACAAACTTAGTAACTTGAAACAGGTTATTTCGGTTAGTCCGGTCCAAGCCGAGGTACCACGTCGGTTTTCCCCAGGGACTCCTTTTCAAGAAAATTTGTTTGAATAAAGGACTCGGGTGTGGTGTTAAGTAATATTGATTCACTCTATATTTATAGCTTGACACTTTCACACTTATACAATACAATAGTGTTGTTGTTTTCTTGCTTTGTTCAAACTAAGTACAACAAAAAGGCTAACACGGTGACCTGCAAACGACCATGATTCTAGAATTTCCACGTTATTCTAACTTATCTTATTGCCACGTACCTGTGTTTTACTAGTAGTTTCCACGTTATATTACTTCTCGCGGCTTTCTCTGTCGGATTCGGTGTACTTGTTTTTGTAGATCTTCCCTACACCCTGTATGTATAATTTTCAGTGTTAAATTTCATAGTGCGGAGAGCAAAGGGGGTCCCACGGCTGCTATCGCGGCCAACGGGCACTCTTTGTTCTCCTATCCATAACCAACGAAATACCAACCGGCCGAATACCGCAGCCAAGCTGGTCGTTCATTGGTCATGCGCAATGGCTTCCCTATGCCCCTGAACACTATACCTGTTGTCACAACTTAACAGCAAATGAGTCTTCCTTAGTTTTATGCTTGCTTATATAACTATTCTTTCGTTAAATACTACGCGAGAGTGTTTGCGTTGTTGTTTGCATTTCACCACGAACCTAACTCATGCTCTTAACTTACTCTCTTAATTACAATACTACTTAAACTACTTAAATCACTAAATATTTCCTCCTGCGCAATACTGACACCGTTTGGAATGTCAGTACCGCTATCCTCGTGTGCATATTAATAAAACAAAGTTTATACAAAATCTAAATTCATTATAAAAAAAACAACAAAAAGCATAACACAGTTCATTTTTACATTACTTATATCACAGATGGCCACTCATTCATTTCGTGAGGGCCATGCGTCCTCACAACCCTCATCACTGAGGTGGAGGGTATAAAAAAATATATAAAAAATTCCCCACAACGTGATTTGAGAGATGGCCAAATTCTTGTGAACAGTTAGAACGAATAGACTATTTGTTCTGATTTTGAACTGCGGCACTTACGGCTGGAATATTTTCGGTACTTCCACTAATACATAGTCTCACTGGCTCAGCAACAACCAATAGTGAATACTAGAACTCATGTACACACAGCCTTTCTTATGGAACAATTCTTATGACAGAAAATTCAAATAAGCTCTCTTAAAGTTGCAACCACCATTTCAGAATTGCGATGGTAATGTTCCGAAACGTTCCTCGTTTGTCAACTTCAAACATGGTAAAAATATAAATGACTGACGTAGATCATGAAAAATGTTCAAGAGTGCGTTCATATTAAAATACAAAATTGTTATGTTCTTATTGAAAAACTCTTTACAAGTTTCTTTGTAAAAAAGTTTTATATCGGAAGAGATTCTACATAAGGTCCGATTGGGCCCAAATTTATTACAGCCAATTATTAAGCTAATTAACTATTATGCACCAAATTTTGTCCAAAAATGGTTCAATTTGAACCATGTATTATTCGACAACGCCCATTTTTGGTACATTAATGAAGAGGTTAGTTGTAAACAAGTGTACCAAATTTCAACTTAATAGCTCAATTTTTGTAGCAGATAAATAGATTTTTGTTAATTGTGGGTGTGGCTCTTGGCCGATTATACACATTCTAAATAGCGATCTGCGTGCACCTACAAGTGTCTGTACAAAATTTCAGCTTAATATCTCAAAATTTACGCCCGTGAGAATGCCAACAACAGATGGACACATGGACAGACATGTCTAGATCGACTCAGTTTTTGATGTTGATTAAGAATATATATGCTTTGTAGGGTCTCTGATGCCTCCTTCTTGGTGTTGCAAACGGAAATATAAACTTAATGGACCACCATCTCATGTGGAGGGTATAAAAAAATTAATGTACTTACACATACATACAAAGAGGTGTTGTCTGCATTATACTTGTAACAATATATTGTAATAACTTTATTGATGCTTGAGCTGTTATTTTGTCTACGGTTACAGTCACTTAACACCTCAACTTAAAAACACGCAACACACCACACTTTGGGTGGCTTATGATCACGGTAATGATGATTGAGGTAAAACTACAACAACTCCATTCACAAAGTCAATGACCGAAATGTTGGACTAGTAGTACCAGCAGCACCACCAATTACACAACAACAACAATCCAACAACAATCGAGTTGTTAATAAAACGTAGTTGTTTCTACTAAAGTGTTTAAATCCACGTTTAGTTCTGTTCTGTAAACAATTTGTTATTATTATTATTATTGTTCCTGTTCTTGTTCTTGCTGTTATTATACTTGTACCATTGTACTAGCCGCATAATTACAAAAGACTTTATATTTATATTCTAATAGACAGGAATATTCCGAAAAAAAATACAATAATTAGATTAATGTATGCTTATAAAGGCGAATAAATTGCATTTAAACATTAAGCGTGCATATGATCAGAAGTATACCGTATATGATGCAATTATGTTGGAAATAAATAGGTTTATGATTGAGTAAATATTATGGATGGTGGCTATAAAGGGAGAAGTGGATTGAAGTTTTGTTTTTAAGCCTAATAACTCTATTATTTCATGTATCAAATAAATAAATTCAACCAACGCTCACACATCAGCGTCAGGTAGTAATTTTCTCCATTTTTGTTTTTATTGTAAATAATACAACACGTAAGTTGAGAAGAATTACACGCACTGTTAAGTGGCATATCTTTCTCGTCCTCTGCAAATGAACTTACATCCACATATAGATGTGGGGGATATTAAAAATTTGGTCTAAGCCAAATTCGATTTTTAGACCCTCCGCATAAGATGTGGGGTATATTACATTTGTGATTCCTTTGGCAACAACCAGATAGATGGAGGCGACAGAGGCTCTATAAGGTATATAGTCCTGATCAGCATCACTAACTGAATCGATCTAGACATGTATGTCCGTATGTCCGCGTGTCTGTCTGTTATCATTCTCCCCATCGTACATTTTGAAATATCAAGCTGTAATTTTGTACAAACACACTTTAATTGCTGCACGCATATCGCTATTTAAAATGAGCAAAATCGGTCAAGAGCCACGCCCATGAATCAGGAAGTTGAAATTTGGTACAAATATTTATAATTATCTTATCCATGGATAAGCCAAAAATGGGCGTGGTCGCATAAATATATACAATTTACAACATACTATACTCAGCATAAACCTGGACCTGTAAACTACAAACACAATACGTATACCATTAAAGAACATAATCATATACCTTCCACGCCCACTATTATAAATGTGGAGGTTTTTTAAGATTTGGCTTAAGCCAAATTTACTTTTCTTACTACGGGTTACATGTTACGGAACGTATCTACCGTATTAAAAAGGGATTCTATTGTACTTTATTAATAAATTTAGTAAACTTTTAATGAGTTTTCTTATGGTGGTGATTATTTTGAAAATTACAACACATTCCTACAATTAGGTGGAAGACTTGTAAACGTTTTTACACTTTTATCACTTCTACAAAATTTTTTTTTTATATAATAGATAAGAATTCAGTACAATTTGTGGCAAACTATTGTAAACGTATAATTTTTATCAAGTGGCGATCAACGCACTTTATTTTCGAAAACTTCTTAAAACTTAAGGTCTTAGAGGTTAGGTTAGAGATAGAAGCAGAGAGAGGGAGAGAAAAATAGAAACTATCAAAAACAAGAAACAAAACTTTTGCCGCTGTGAACAAGATTTCCAATAACGTGAACATTTATAATTTAACATAAATCAACTTGTTTAACAAATGAAAATAAAATACAACAACAACAAAAACGGAGTGCAATAAATTTAAGGCAATTAATTCTAAATAAAAACGCGATCATAAATTGCAACAACAATGTTGCCATTTGTACTACGCTGTCATATATGTGGTGAAAATATTATTAAAGTGTAGTATACTAGTAATGGGGTGTGTGATGATGATGATGATGGCAACACCATATGGCGCCATTTTAAATATTGCATAATTAGATTTTAGATTCATTTTACAATCAGACTTAAGACGAAAATAATAAATTGCTGCTTCCCCAAATGCTAATCAAAATAATAACCCCATACACACGCACACGCACACACACACAATTGTATTAAATTATTTGATCCTAATTAATCATAATAAATCACCAATCATATCAGAGATTATTGAAATGAGATAAATGTTCCGAATGGAGCAATTCCATAACGTATGTGTGTAGTTGAATGTACAGTTATTTGAACACGCACACACACACATTTCAGTTCAAACACTTTATAAAACGTGAAACTAATTATATTTCTTCTCAATTGTGGGAACAACATATTGGCAGTGTCAGTCGTAATGGTAGTGGTTGACTGACCATTTTCTAAGGTATTTTGTGTATACTGGTGCGCGTATAACGGTATATATGGAATGGCATTTGAGTGGTGGCAACACCACAAACGTATACGTTAAGTGGACGTGCAAGAAGCTAATGTAAGTTGCGGTGCTACCTTCAAACTGTAAAAATGTTTATGGTGGTGGTGCTGATGATGATTGGTTGCTTGATTACTTGGCTGGTTGGTTGGTTAACACTAATGTATAATTTATAAAACGAGAAAACAATTTACGAACATTTATGCTTTATTCACATGATAAAGTACTGAAGTATATTATACAACGATGTGTGCCTTCATACCCATATACCACACATTGCTTAGTTTAAGAAGATGTAGTGACTTCTATATGACTTAAAATGTACTCTACTTTTATTACAACAAACGATCAAGTATGATATGAATGACAATTTTTAGTTGACCTTTTTTATATGAACGGTTGATTAATTTAGCTAAACAGGCCTCTATATTTTAGTAAAACCAAAATTTTCTTATATTTTGGCGACCCAACGTTCCCCTTGTGGATGTAAGCTTCGTTAGGGGCGTCTTTATTTCTTAAAGATAAAATAAAAGTGTTTTTAAATATATTTCACAAATTTCACAACCAAATATTGATTCCAAACCTGATATAAAATTTAGTTACAAAAATATGTTAAAAATGTCATAAACTGGACAAGTTACAATGTCAGATAAATAAAGATCAAGTATGATCCCAATCGATTCGAATCCATATCTATTTGTAGTGTGGAGAGTCGCGGATTCGATATTACTTATTATTATCTGCCACAAAAGTTGTATATATATGTTCTTGATCAACATCAAATACTGAGTTCATCTAGACATGTATGTCCGTGTGTCCGTTTGTACGTCTGTTGGCACTCTCAAGATCGTAAAATAAGAGATATCGAACTGAAATCTATGTGAATATTTAAATTTGGTATAATTATTATTAAATAGATTATACATTGAAGTGTCTAAAAAGAGCGTGGTCGAATGACAGACACCCACACAATTCACAAAAGTCCCTCTTTCAGCATAAAACTCGACTTTCGGGATGATTCGTAATACAAAACTCTTAGAGGGCTTAATCATAAACCTGCCACACCCACTCTTAGTATTTAAGATTTGGTCTAAGCTAAATTTAGTTCTTTTAATTTGTTGTTTTATATTGTTTAGTTACTCCAATATAGCACCATTTGCTATTGCCATCTATGAGGAAAACTTATTTATACATGTGTTCTTTAGGATGTGTACTCGTATGTCATACTCTATTCTACTACATCTTAAACATAAAAACCTAAATATTCCAATACTATGAGAAGAAGCATTTCTTTTCTTTTTTTTATACCCTCCACCTCAGTGATGAGGGTATACTAAGTTTGTTCTTCCATTTGCAACACCCAGAAGGAGGCGTCAGAGACCCTACAGAGTATATATATTCTTGATCAGAGTCAAAAACTGAGTCGATTTTAGATTTTGTCCGTGTGTCCTTGTATCCGTGTGTCTGTCTATTGTTGGCACTCTCACGGGCGTAAGTTATGAGATATTGAGCTAAAATTTTGTACAGGCACTTATAGTTTTTGCACGCAGACTTAAAATGGGCAAAATCGGACCAGAGCTACGCCCACAATCGACAAAAATATATTTATCTACCACAAAAATTGAGCTATAAACTTAAAATTTGGTATGTACGTCTATAAATATTAGCTTCATTGATGTGCCAAAAATGGACGTCTTTGGATTACAGACACACCCACAATTAGTAAAAATTTTTATATCTGCCATAAAAGTTGACCTATGAACTTGAAATTTGTTACGCGTATACACAGTTATCCCATTGACTGACACATTAAAAATGGGCGTAGTTGGATAATAAACACGCCCACAATTTACAAAAAACCATATGCAAATTGAACTTGCATGCTGATACGTAAGACATACACTATTAGAGGGCGCAATATATATATACTCGTATATATTTTCCACGTCCAACGTTGTGGAGGTAGAGAGTATTTAAGATTTGGCCTAAGCCAAATTTAGTTTTCTTACTTGTTTTTTTTTTTTTTGTATTTATTGCATCTTTGCTAAGGTCCGATTAAACACTTGTTGCATGTCTCTTACGTGCGTATGAATTACAATGCTTTGCAGTTGGCTGCATTTCAAATTCAAAGCACGTTATTGACCGTTTTTAGAATCACTAATTGAATCCATACAAATATGTTTGTAAACGGTTTTTTTTTTCTTATATTGACATACGCACATACATACAATATTTCTTGGAGATCTTCATAGACTAACATATCGCAGTGAATGGGGATGAGTTGTGTATGACTTGAACACATGATGTTTTGGTCTATGTGCTAGAATTGCGAATGGGGGCTTGGTTTCTGTTTCTATTAATAAGACGCAATGGTTTTCCTAAAACATAAATCTTGGATTCCTTGTTGCAAAAATCAGCGCGACACAATGTTGCGGTACGTTGACGATAGTTTAGTAATTATGTTTTATACTTTTCATCGATGTATTATGAACATATTTTTATGGTCCGTTTCGTTCATACTTCTTTTAGGCCTTGAAGCGCATGTAATATCCTGACGTTCTTAAATTATTAATTCATGTGCCATAGCAGTCAGTTCACTTGATTTACGTTATTACCCAAGTTCATACAAACTCTTTGGACGTTCATTTTGTCTTCCAATTGTTTCCGTTCTCAAACTCTAGAGCCTGCTGTTTAACATATTTTATCAACTCCTCCTCATTATTGTTTACTTACTACATATCGTAAATTCTACTTTAAGTATATTTACGTGTTTTAAATATTGTTAACAACAGTTTTATGGGATGTACTTGGTGGGAGCAAGAATCAAGTAAGAAAACAAATTTGTTTTAGGCTAAATCTTAAATACCCTTTCCATCTACATACAAACAGTGCACGTGGCAGGTTCATGGTTACACCTATAGTGTATATATTACGTACCGACCTGCAAGTCGAGTTTTACACTGAGTACGGTTTTTTGTAAATTGTGGGTGTGTCTGTTATCCGAACACAGCTATTTTTGGCACGTCGATGAAAGGGGTTATTGTAAATATGCATACCAAATTCCAACTTCGTAAATTAATTTTAGTGAAATATATATAGACTTTTGTCGATTGTAAGAACATCTGATATCCGACCATGCCCATTTTCGAAGGAGATAATTATGAATATTTGTACCAATTTCCAACTTCATGGGTCAATTCTTGTGACCGACCATTAGTTTTTATCAATTGGGGGCATATATATTGTCCAACCACGCCCATTTCTGACACATCAATGAATGCGCTTCTCTCTCCGGGACATCTTGTTCAATTTTATATATCGAGGCTATAAATGTCATCAAATACTAGGTATTTATACTGCTTCCCCTGGCCAGTTTCTTCTCAAACAACATACTACCAACGCGTGCAGCACTTGGTTCAAGCATATCTCCGAGGCAAATATGACGGAAGTCACAAAATGACGGTTTAATCACATTTACGCTAAAACTCTCTTCACTCCTATCAAAGTGAAAGAAACGATGAGTACAAATTACACATTTAATGAAGAATTCACAAATATAAGATAAAAGGTGAAAGCTCAAGATAAGAAAAAAAGAAAAATTAAGATAATCATAATCAAAGAAACCAGTACTAGATGGAATACATAAAATATGAGAAATTGTGACGGTTGAGGCGCCAAAAGTCTTAACAAATCTGTCAAAGATTGTCTAAAACATTTATAAGTATGTGCAATACATAAATCCGTCCAAACCAACATCATTTCTTTACTGGTTTTTTTATACATTTCTTTGTGATTTTGATGAATTTACGTCCATATTTCATCTTTTTTGTTTTTGTTTTTGTTTTTGTTTTCTTCTGTTCTTTTTCTAAGAGGCTGCCTGCCCTCTGTGTTGTAATCATAATAGTACCTTTAACCATATTTTTTTGTTGTTGTTGTTGTTAGTGTTATTGTACAAGTATTTCTTTAAAAAAAATATATACATTAACAATAAATCATAAGCGGCCAGTCTCCCTCTCTCCCTCTTCCTCTCTCTGTCTCTGTCTCTGTCTGCCTCTTCTAATGTGCGCACATTCGGAATGATGCTTATGTTCACACATTGGAAACTGGTTTCAGTTCGATTCCACTTTTTTATATAAATTTATAATTTATATTTTTCATCTGCTGCAGTAGAGAAGAAAGATTTTAAGGAATAATAATGAAAATGTGTAGAATAAAGCATTTTCATTTTTTCTTAGTTTGCACAGGGATCTCGAATGTTTATAATTAAAATGGTATTTTTTTATACCCTCCACATAACACTAGGTTTGTCATTCCATTTGCAAAACTTAGAGGAAGACGTTAGAGACCCGATAAAGTGTATATATTCTTGCTTAGCATCATAAACAATCTAGACACGTCGCGCCCACAATACTCAAAAAACTATTTATCTGCCACAAAAATTGACTTATGAAATTGGAATTTTGTATGGATATCCGTATCTACAGTTCTCCCTTCCATTGATGTGTCAAAAATGGGTGTGGTCGTATGGTTTGTGTATTGTATGTGGAGGGTATTTAATTTTTTTATTTAGTTTTTTCATACCAAACATTCTGCATTGTTTGCACTAATGAGGAAATCGTATAGATAGGAGGGTAGGAAATATTTATTTCATCTAATTTAGTTAATCCACACCTTAAATCTGTCTGTCGTTAAGTTGTTGTTGTTATATTCGTTTGTTTCATGCATGTTGCATATGGTGCTTGAAAACGGTTTAATAATAATTGTATCAAATTTGAGAACATTTTCTCTCAGACAGAGCTTGGCCAATCAACTCTCAACTATATCATGCACACAATTAATGGAACATTAATATATAAAACAATATATGGCTGAAAGCGAAAGACCAATTTTTAAAACCATATCAAACCAAACAGTCTACATACATTGTTATTATGTATGTCCCATATATGTATGCAAATTTCGATTCGCTGCTTAAGGCCACGATAAGTGTAGACAATGTACGCGATACCCGGTGAAATAGCTGAATGTTTATAGTAATGTTTGAGGTATTGCAGAGCGTATCTTAGTATAAACCTATGCGCATAATTTATACAATAACCATAGTGGCTATCTATTGTATAAAAAAAATGTGAAACGATGTATTTTTAGTACGCGATGGAAGTTTAGTTTAGTTAAAACAAAAGTGATGAAAATTAAATACTCCAAAGTATTGTTTATCGTCAGCGCATACTTTTCCTATTTCCAAAGAATGTCACGTTTGTTAGTCCATCGACGAATTAATATGACATAGGCACTGAAGTGAACTGTATGGTATCAACACTTACGGCGCCTCGAGTCTCTTGCATGTTGTGACCGATGTAACTACGAGATAGTACGAAAGTTCGTCTACCTATGTACAGCTGTAAACATATTCAATAATGTCAACAGGCATTCCTAACAGGTGGAACTAAGGGCTAAATAAGCAATATAACATTAAAGTCTTTTCTGATTTGACACAGCTTACAATCTACAAGACCCTCATTATCGCCGTCCTCCTATATAGCGCTGAAACATGAGCACTAACCCAAAGTGATATGGCTTCTGTAGGTATATTCGAGACAAGTTTGGTCAGTTTCATAGACGTGTACAGGTACGCGTTAGTGAATCACAAACTGTATCAGCTTTATGATGACATTAACATAATCCATCGCATAAACATTCATCGCTTGCTATGGCTAAGTAATATTTGTTGTAAGGATGAAAAAGCTCCAGCTAGCCTAGTGTTTGAGCGGGAACCTGATGGAAGCGCAAGAGGTAGACCGAAGCTCCGGTGGAGGGACAAAGAGTTTGATTTGGTGTACAAAACTAAAAAAACCAACAGAAGATTGAATCGCTCATCGTTTTATCTAGCAGCAGACCAAAGACCTAAATACTTTTCAATCGGCCAAATGAACTACCGAACCGATATATGGATATTTGGAAGGCAGATAAATCCATAATCTCAGCCATTTGTGGTATATTGCATAAAGCATTATTGAAAAAGTTCGTCCTTTAATCGCGATCTCGCTTGTGAAACCATTTACATTTTCCCACTTACCCTAATGTTCTCAGATTCAAGTCGCCACTACTGTCACTATAATAGTTATACGTAAAAGTTGAAGCCGGAATTATATTTGAAGAGTACTTATGCAAAGGAAAGGACTAAATGTTTGAATTAACGAAAAAACCTGGTAACAATACTAAGGCTTATATATGACGTCTGATATTATACTAATCGAATATTATTCGAATCAATGAAGTATAACTTCCGCGAATTTGAGTAAAACCCTGGAAAAATAATTCAATTACACATGGTAACTGTCAAAGCCGATATGGTTAAAATAATTCCATTCCATTGTTGCGATAATGTGCAAGAAGCCCCTTGTATGTCACGCAAACTGGTTTTACGTATGTCTCTTTATAAAACTACTTTCCACAGTCTTCCATATAGCATTTAATAATTTCTATGTAAGAGTATACAGAAGTTGGACCATTGAATTATAGATCGCTAATATAAAACGATTACAGGAAAAGCTGAAATTGCTAAATGTTTCTGTCATTCTATGATGACGATGATCACTATGATGGTCGTTCTCCATCATCAAATTAAATGAGAGATATTACAATATATATAGGAAAGGTATTCGAGAGACATGTTCAGTCCGTTGATCATCGTAATGATGATGATGATGATAATAATAACGATTATCACAATTATAGTAATGAATACAAAGTACGAGATGTAACTATCAATAGAAAGTAGTAGAAGGTAGAGCTGGAGATGTATTTAAAGACATATATGGACGAGATAATAAAATACAGCAGCGCAGTACGATTACGTTTAGGCATAATAGACTTTATTTACACAACTATTTTCCCACATTGTTGGGAAACGTTGTCCAGTACATCTTCGTCATCCCACTTTGTGTCAATAAGACAGTTTTGTGTGCAATAGCAAAGTCCAAATCAGTCACACCGAACTGTTCATCTTTCCTCCATATATGTGTAGCAGTTATGTATACTAATGCACACACAATAAAACACCATCTTTCATAATTCACTGTTGCGCTGGCTAAGTTTGAAATGATTTTAGAAGTTTCTTCATTTTTGTATATAGACAAAAAAGCGATAAAATTAATTATATTGTTTCCGTATTCATAGGCTATATATATATACATATTAATAACATTTGTTTGGTGCGCGTGTTATACAAAGAGATGTCAACGATTCCAGCGCTCATACTTATACTTGAAACCACGGTCGCTTCAACCTGATCAAATATAAGCGGTTATAAATAGTCAAAGTTATTATGATCACCAACTAAGTTGTTCAGTTCAGCTGAATTAAGTTCGTCAATCACTAAGAAATTAATTTAACCACACCATCAAGATATGTATTTAAACAGCAGCATACCTCCACCATCTACCATTTGACTACCAGTATTGATTCTACGTACTCCTTGAAATGATTGTAGTAATCGTGGGGGTTGTGTGTTTACACATCACATTTGCAGCTAAGCCAGCGAATACCATCATAATTAAAACCATCATGATAAAGATGCTTCATGCACTGGATTCTATTATTTGTGCGTACTTAGTTAACTGTTCGCATTTATTGTACAACATTCTATAAGCGCTATACAATAACCAAACCAAAAATATTGAGCGAAATGCATTAAATCAGCTGCACTTGGCCAGTTGGCTAAGTAAGAAAACTAATACAACGTTTCGGCGATTTTATTTCGTCATCTTCAGGGGCTCTTAGTTATTTTGGGTTGAATGTGATTACTGTTTGCTTATAAACTTAATCAATTACAATTTTTGGGCTGACAAAAACTTTCTAGTTTTGTGATTAAATTGACCTAATAGCTGAAGGATACTTTTCAGTAGAAATTTAACATGTTTCTGTTATCTTCACATTTCCATCCCTCTTTTACGAAAAGCAAAAAAGCGTAATTAGTCAGAAGATAAATTGCTGGACGGTTATTTTTTTAAGAAAGACTACAATTCAAAATGAAAAATTTGACTTAGGGTTGCTTTTACCGTTATCAATCCATCGCATAAAGTAGTGATTTTTATATTCTAATATCTAACATATGAAAAATGCAGCTTGATTTACTTTACTAAGTGTTAAAGTCGCTGAAAATGGCCGGTGAATTTCATTAAAATAGTAAGCTGCTACTGTTGTATTAAAATTTATTTAACGCAAATAACCCCGTGGGGAAAATCTTATAAAAAAGGACGAAAATTTCGGCAACTATGGTAATTATTTTATTACGTTTACTATATATTTTTCATTAACTTTATTTCTTCCACACGTGTATTTTCTAAAGCTACCATTTTTCTACTCTTTTTTAACAACTCAAGTTAAACTTATATATAAAAAAATGTGTCATCTTTATATGTTATGCCAACAGATGGCGCCTAGACTTTCTGATACTGCTACAGTTGTGTACAGTTGCGTAGTTGAGTTGTTAAAAAGAGTTAGTATATGACAGCTGTAGAAAAGTGTGTAAAAATAAAGTCAATGAATAATATATAGTAAACAAAAAACTGTATAAATGGTGACCCCCTGCGAAAAAAAAATGACAAAAAAAATGACATAAAATATCATATATTGTTATATATGATTTATATTTATATATCGGTGTAACATTCGTTTGAAAGAAAATCATTCGCAAACATAGCTGACGCAATTGTTCCAGGAAGCTATAAAATTTCAAAGGTCGCAACAGCTTCTCTAGAGGCACGGATTGCAGCATCGGAGGAAAGCTGTGCGAGAGGGGTCTATCATCAAGTGGACAATCACAATAGATTCTGGCTCTGTTGTTTCAGTGTTACCAAAAGCACTTTTCACCAAAGCCAATCGGCGCCACTAGCACCCTCACCCTCCCTCACTAACAGCAATTCCATGATACCGCCGCAATTACCGCGACAATTAGCAACTCTGCAAAATCCACAGAATCCGTCCGCTTAGTTAGTACCATCGCACAATTTACCACAGCTACAGCAGCAACAACAACAGCCATCGTCACATTTAGATTACAGCAATTGCATCAAAATCGTCAACAACAACGGCAGCAGCAGTCTCCACAACATTTAATGTCACCTCAACCATTCCAACAGCCGCAACAAGTCCAGTTACAGATGCAACAAATGCAGCATACAACAGCAACATCATCAGCTAGAACAACAACGTTTACAACGGCCTCACAATCACAATAGTCAACAACGACAACAACGAACACAACAGCAAGCACGCACACTACTCGTATGGCCACAAGTAAAATACAAACGATCCACACCAGCAACCTAACACCACAACAACTACGAGTTTTAACACAAAACTTGAAGCAACAGAACAACAGCGCAACGCAAACGCAATACAAAACGGTACAATTCCTAAACGCAAACAGTAGCCAGCACCAGCAGCAGCAAAGCTCACGCAGTCCAATGTTAAACGCCCAACAAGTAGGAAAAACATTGGCTGTAATGGTCTCACTAAACAGTCCCATACCACAAACCCAACTGAACCACCACCACTACCTCCACGAACATATGCGAAAAAAAAGTTTCCATTAAAATATCATGAAAAACTTGGAGGCGGAATAGCTGTAGCGGCATCAGAAATGTCTATCGGCCATCTGTTGGCATAAAATATAAAGATGTCACATTTTTTGATATATAAGTTTAAGTTGAGTTGTTAAAAGGAGTTAGTAAATGACAGCTGTAGAAAACACGCGTGTATAAAAATAAGTCAATAATATGAATAATAAATAGTAAACGTAACAAAATAATTACTATACAACTCCGCACGCACCGCTCTCTGTTGGCTATCGATTTAGCAACAAAATATCACTGATTTTCGCTAAATATAATTGCATTGTACCCACGCATATATAAATCACATTTGTATATTATAATAATTTATAACGAAAACCTCATTCCTTATATATTTAATAAACGAAAAATATTCTGTTGCACAACACAATTGTACAAATATGTATATTATAGAGAAAAATAAGCACCTGTTCACACAAGATAAAAAGAGATGTATATACAATACATTTACTATATTAAAAGAAAAATAAAACAACATTTTAGAGGACTGAAAAATTATAAATATTTCCACTGTAGGGTGTGACTTATAAACTATAAACACATTATCACAACACAAATGTACATTTATTTCTACAGGCTTACCTCTTTGTAAATAAGACAATATTATACATACAAGTAAAGAGCGCCTGCAACTCTGTAGGGAATTGCGCCTAAAAAACAAATTTTCGGCCATATCCTTATAATCTCATAGTTAGGACTGTTCACTGTTTTTTAACACTGTTATTTCACAATTTTCTTATTAAAATTTATATAAGTTTGAGACCTTGTTCAAGAACACAATAATAAATAACAACATCCCTTCTCTCACTTTTTTAAGCAACTTTTCTCTTGTTAAATAATTTTTGTAAACTAATTAATGCCGATAATTGCAGGATCGTTTTTATAATACAATTAAAATTCTATTATGTTTTAATTTTTTATATTCAGTTTTTATACACTAATATATAATTTTTATAATGCTTGATTTGATTTGATTTTTGTGAGTTACTTTTAACAGAGTGAAAGAATTTTTTGGCCCTAAATTAATCATATGGTCATAAGCAGATACGAGAGTGAAGATAGCATTAATCACTTGAAGTTAAAAGACAATATTGTTTAAATGTATAAATTTAAGCAGCTGACGAAATATGTTGGATTTCCATGCCTTGAAGACCTCAACGATCTAATAAGATTTAATATAAAATTTAAAAAGATCAGGAAGATTTGTTTTGTTTGAGGAGCATTTGGAACAGCTGAAGATGATATGATAATTATCCTCCCTGACATTGCATGAAGTTCAGGTATCTGAGGATTTCAATCCAAATCAGTAAAAATAGCACTTGTTGTATGTGTGACCAGACATTAAACGATTTAAAAGTTTAATATCATGAGGGGTGAAGAAGTCGCCAATGAACCAATGTATAATAGGTAACCGATTATATATTTGAAAAAAGGCCTTGCCTTTGTTCGCAGAAATAGCAGAGTACGCGTCCTCCCACTCATTCCAAATAGTGGAACAGATTTGAGAGAAAGATCTTTTAATTGTAAGTTCAGGTGTCAGTAAAGATGACAGCACGGAAGATCTTGTCTTTTATAATAATGTCGCCTTTGATATAGCAACAAATTCACTATACAGAAAGGAAGTTCTTTGTTGAATTTTGAAAAGAAAATTTTGATTTGTCAGAAATATTGCAAATAGCAATTTCAGAACAAGATTGCTGAATAGAGGCATCAATGGAGAATATTATGAAGGCAGTCGATTTATTCAAGTCAGTCAGTTTAACTGAATTGTTGACGATTGTAAATATAAATTTTTCATAACTGAACTATAATGATCACTAACTGAGAGGCTATTTTTGATAAGTTTGCCCAAAAATTTGATGTTCTTGACAATTTCGAGTTGGTTAGACCCTATATATAGTATAGGGTTCCTTTCTGGCCCCTTTTGCAACATACTTAATTTTAGATTTTTCAAAGTCGAGACGAAGATTTAATACACCGCAAGTGTTGTTTACTTCATTTATCTTGATTCGTCGAAATTTCCACTGTCTCAAATCTTTTAATCAATATAAATGAACTTAACAACACCTGCGGTTTTAGGTTTTACAACTCCAAATGGAACTCGTACAATAAATCCAATAAATTCTTTTTCATATTTTTGGATACAATTATACTAATTATTGTTATTTAATTTGGCCACCCAAGTGCACAATATTTCATAATAGAGCACAAAACGTAGGTCTGTCCATGTAAATTTGTGCGCAAGCATTTTTTGAGATATTTCGATGAAATTTGGTACAAGGACATGTATTGGCCCAAAGGGGAACGCTATTAAAATTGGACCCCGGATTGGACCATTTTTAGAATCACTCCCCATACATATATGCCACACCCACCTTCAATTATAACGATCGATTCAGAATCAAAATCTGAATTGATTTAACCATGTCCGTCTGTCCATCTAAATATGTGCGCAAGCTACAGGTCGCATTTTTTGAGATATTTTGATGAAATCTGGTACAAGTATTGGCCCAAAGGGGAACACTATTGAAAATGGACCGGATTAGACCATTTTTAGAACCACTCCCCATATGAGTCCTATTATTTTTCGAGATATTTCGATGAAATTTGGTACAAGGATATGCTTTGATAAGAATCCCGGTAAGAACGTAAAAGTTAAAAAAGGCGTTTGCTCGCTTCCGCAACAGATACAGTGTATATGAAGTTTTTACGTTTAGTTTCTTATACAGCCACTTTCCACTTGATATCAGCATCACAAAAGTCAAGTGCAGCCTGCAGTAGGTTAAATTACTTTAGAGCAGCAAGCTTTAAGCGATAGAGATCGTCATTCCACCAACTTTAAGGACATCGGGATGGAAATACAAGATGCATTGCATTAGAAATAGTAGATGTAAATTGAGCATGTAAATCCGTAAAGTTCCTGCGGAGGTTAAGAAGCGCAATGTTAGGAACCTTCCTAAATAGGCATTTAGAGCTGGTACAGATGGTGGCCTCTATACTGATACACAGTGGAAAGTGACGGTTTCTACCAATGGTGTGAGGATGAATAGACCATGAGCATTGCATGACAGATTTGGAAAGATGAAGCACAGAACCTTGACTTAAATCATCCTTTAGGTCCTTTACGAAAGTAGGAGCGCCATTGTTAAGACAGCGAAAAATTGAATTGTTAACGACAGATCTTAAAATTGAGCCTATAATGGAGTCAAATTTGTCATCATAAATTTTGCAACGAACATTAAAATCATCACTTATATATACGTTCCCAAGCGGTTCCAAGAAGGCAACTTGATCATCTCACATCGAAAGTATGAACATTTTTTTCCAGTGCGAATACAATTGTAATATTGTTAGAGAGATTTAAGGTACTGGCAATTAGTATATGAGCTATATAAGTTTTCTTTTTCATTTGGATGTCTTTGTAAAGAACAATGGCTACTCCGCCATAGTTATCATCTCTAGTTTTGGAAATAACGTTGAAGAAGAGATACGATCGTCTAGTTCAAGGGTCGGCAACCTTTTGAGTCGGAAGAGTCAAAAATTACAATTTACAAAATTTCAAATTTTTTAAAGAGCCACAAAATTTTTTCTTGCCAATAGTACTCGCATAAATAAAGTTTTTTGATAAAAAAAACTAATCTATTTATCTATAAGAAAAAATATGTATTTACTCATATATAAGTAGTGTTTTTCACAACAAATTAGATAATATATACATGGCATTATTAGATAATTACTTATTATTTAAGTAAAAAATTAAACAGTTACTTAGAACTTGTACTTCAATAACAAACAATTGAGCAAACAAAATCCATGGGGACTCTAAATTTTCATTTGTTCGTTGGCTTCTTACTTTACTTTTAATTATATTCAAGCAAGAGAACGCTTGCCCGCACGAATATGTCGATCCGAAGATAGTCAGCACTTCAAATGTCAACTTCTTCACCTCACTGTAGCAATCTGGAAGACTATTTCAAGAGTCGAATATAAGCCTCAAGCCTCAAGCCTGTTGCGTTACGTACATATCTGGACCTCTAACTCTTCCAACTTGCTTTTCAACTCTGTAAAGTTTCCACTCCACAAAGCTTTACTCTTTAAATCGATCATTTGCATTTCTAGAGATCCAGTATCAATTCCAAATGGCTCAATGGGGATTTCGTTACTATTTAACTATTTGTATTAAGAGAATTTATTATGAATGCTAGAGTGGTTTTATTAGTTTTGAATTGCTTAAATCTATCAGCAAATTCATCTCTAATTTCTTTCTATAACTGTGCTGAAGTAATTCGTGTTTTATCGCGATTTTTCTTTAGAAATTGAAAATGAAGTCATTTACCGCTCTGAATAATTAATTTTTTTCAAAACAAATCAATTCTTCTACCAAAACATAGTAGACTCAGCTCATTTAATTTCACTGTGATATCAACCATAAAGTAAAATGTTTGCAACCACTTGTCGTTCTTTAATTCAGGGTGATTTTTTTATTTATTTATTTATTCAATATGAACGCCTGCACAACAAGAATTTCTCCTTATAAATTACAGTGCAGGAATAGTTAATAGTAAGAGGCACATGCATATGACAAATTTCTATTAAATTAAATTTATAATAATAAGAAAAAGTAAAATAAAATAATAAAATAAATAAAAGATAAAATAATAAAAATAATAAATAAAAAAACAAAACGAAAAGAAAAAAAAAAGATAAAATAAAAAATAATAAGATCTCGAAAATTGTCCCCGATTATGCATCTGCTGATTTGAAATGATTGAACAGCATTGTACTAAACAGCCCGAAGTCGCGTTGTCGTTGGCATTCAGCCGGAAGATTGTTCCAAAGTCGTATAGTTTGGATGTAAAAGTGGTATTCAGATAATCCACGATGGAAACGTATTTGTATTATATTGTTGCCTCTAGTAGAATGAGCAAGGCGTAAGCGATCGAATAGGTATGAGGGTTGCCCGGAATAGAGAACTTTGTGTAGAAATAGCAGACACCTGTATTTTAGCAGCTGGCTAGACAATACTCGTGAATTTGTTAAATTAACATGAGGTAGAATAGAAAACTGAAATCATTGCTTTATATTATGGAATATTTGGAGTCGTAGTGATTCATTGAAGTTTTGTATGAATATTTTTGTAAAATCAAGAAAAGAAATCCGGTGGCCTTAATTCGCAAATCGACATAAATTATAAAAAAAAAAAAAGGAAAAAATATACAACCATACCAAAACGCTAAACCGTGGAACGTGGTAAATCTAGTCAAATTAAGAATAAACTGGCCAGGTGAGTCACCGAGTGGTGTCCTTTTGCATTTTATATTAATTCCCCCTTGCTCGACAAAATAAAACCCAAATCTTTGAAACTGTTTGGCCCGGTACGAAGCAAGATATCCGGTAGGATCGTCCGTAAGTACACTTGCTAGACATACCCACAGCCCCAGACCTGTGTTCGACGAAAGGTGCCATTTTATCTGGCCCATAGTCACACAGAGTCGAAAGTCTGAGCATCGTGGTCCCAATAAATTTACTGTTGGGTGAACCCTGAGCCGTTGGGCCTCCCCCAGCATAAAGGGGAAAACCCGTCTTCACGAAGCTTAGGTCTTAACCGAACTTTTCTATCTTGTTTTAAATTAAAAAACATGAAAAATGTTGGATTCTTTTAGAAAAGATATAAGTTCTCGAAATACATCTGTTGAGAATGATTTGAGCAGATATTTTGAGTTGTGAAATGTTTAAAACATTTGGTATTTATTTCGTACAGCAAGAAATTTGGCACAGTTAAAAATTAAGTGTTGGGAGTGCTCAGAGATATTACATAAGTCACATAAGTTGGAGTTAGTGACTCGAATACTTTTAAGATATGGTTTACCATGTGTGCTCGGTTATTAGTCGGTTAATTAATTTGATTTCAGAAACCTTGTCCTGTGATAAACACTTTCAATGATCGAAGAGAAGAAGCGCCCACAAGAGGCAAACCTTTCTCTGAACGTCTGTTCCCATTCTTCTTTTATTCGTCTCATAATCTCATTTTAGACATCTATACAGGGATGTTTCAGATCACAATTTTCGAGATTTTATACGATTTCCTCTTGCACTTGAGCAAAATCGGGCCAAGGACACAAGCTCACAATGGTGTTCTAAGCCATGTATCGGGAACTTTCAGCACGTTCACGTAATGATATGATTTTAAGATATCGAGTTAAAATTGGGCAAAGTATCCTACTTAAAATAGGCAAATTCGGCCCATTGAGTGACTCACAGCTTTAAAACTTGCTGAGCTAGGCTATATATTTCGATTCCGGTTTAGTAAATTCCGATTTTAAAGAAAAGCGAAATTAGTTTTTTATTTGTACATGTTAAGGAATGAATAATAGAAATTGGACCAGCCGTTCGGAGAATATATTAAAAGGAAGAATGATGTCACATGGTGTGATTAATATGAACAATACAGACTTTTACGTGCATGTTTGTGTTTATCCAAGTTTGCACCCTTTTTTAAAATTTCGCATTAATCCTGAACTACTGAGTCGAATACATACTCTGATATTTGGCAGATTAGTTCGTATGAACGTACCCTCTATGTTTATAAGGGTATACTAAGATTGTTCTTCCATTTGCAACACCCAGATGGAGGCGCTACAAAGTATATATATTCTTGATCAGCGTCAAAAACTGAGCCGATTTAGACATGTATGTCCGTGTGTCTGTCTGTTGTTGGCATTCTCATTGGGCGTAAATTTTGAGATATTGAGCTGAAATTTTGTACCGTCACTTTTAGTTTTTGCACGCAGATCGCTATTTAAAATGGGCAAAATCGGTCAAGAGCCACGCCCACAATCGACAAAAGTCTATCTGCCACAAAAATTTACCTATGAACTTGAAAGTTGGTATAAATATTAGCTTCATCGATTTGCGAAAATAGGCGTGTTCCGATAACAGACACGCCCGCAATTTACAAGAAACAATATTCACCACAAAACTAGACTACCAAGCTGTTGCGTAATATATACACTACTACAGGCCGCAATATATTCATATATATATTTGCCACGCCCACCGTTATGGATGTGAAGGGTATTTAAGATTTGGCCTAAGCCAAATTTAGTTTTCTTACATGTTTTATTCTAATAGAACTTTTATCAAACAACTAGCAAGTGGACGGTTACAAAAATAGCAAGTGGACGGTTTGTTTAAACATGAAATTTAGTTATTTATTAATTAGATGAATATTTTATGTGTAAATACATTGTATATATGTATACATACTATATATGTATATGAAATTAGGAGGGTAAATATATTAAATAGATGTTTTATTGAATAAGTTACATGTTAGAGCAATTATTTAATTATTTATTATTTTTTACATTTAAAAGTCTGTATATATCTTCCCAGAGGGGCGTCCATAAATATTTACTTCGGGGAAGAATAATAATGGAATAAAACATGGAATTCAAACATATCAAAATTGAAAATAAATTTTCTTCCAACGTGTTGTTGACCAATGATACAGCAGATAGTTTTGTGGAATTGGCGAAAAAAGTGGTATATTTAACAATATTCATGTGTGTGGTGAATTATGTATTATTTTTATTTTATTTTTATTATTACAAACAAAACGAAAAAGTAGAAGAACTCGCAGTGTCTATTGTCTAGGGACAGTACAATAATTGAGACGTACACTATAAATATAAAGGCGGCAATAAAGTGTTTTTCCGCGTTCTTTTTCTCGTTTATTCATTTGTTTACATTTTCAGTTGTTACTACATAGTATCTTTACACCCAGTTTGTACTTAAATTGTTTTGTTGGTATTGTTGGTGTTGGTGTTGGTGTTGGTGTTGGCGTTGTTGTGGCCTATTTGGTATATTGTTACAACCGAATTTATTTTGTATGTGTATAAGGTTGGATGGTATTGCTTATTAAATGATTGTAAGGGCAACTGTTTATATTGCACCCTAGAGAAAGGGATCAATTCCACACGTTATGTACCAAAAGAATACCTAACCACCAATTAATGTCTATAGGTCCACTATGTAATAGAGAGCTATTTTATGTTGCACTGTAGTGAAACCGTTTGTAAAAAGATAACTCTGACTCCCTCACCTAAATTCAACTTCAACTGGATTATATACTTGACGCTATTAATTTACATAATTACAAAGGCATCCCACTTGCCCCCGCTCTTATCTCAATGCACTCTGAAGCATTTTATGAAACCTGTTGCCCTTCAGAGCCGCGAAACAGTGATTGATGTCGCAAAATGTTTCGCGAACACCACCATCATGTATGATATTTGACATTTTGTGTGTGTGTTCTTTCTCTTTTTATACTGAGGACATGGACTTCATGCATGTCTTCTGTCACCGAGAAGAGGACTTCAGAGGTCTAGGTACGTATGTATATGTTGAACCAGCAATGTAAATACTAGCCTTGTAGTTTTAATTTGTAGTTGAATTCATTGACAACAAGGGCGAAAGGTCGATTTCATTCTTCATATATTTATATTTAATGTTTTGTATTTGTGAATTTTTCCCAATGTTTTATTGATCAAACTTCCAGCAACCACCTCAGGATGAAAAAGTGGTGCTGTTCTATTCTCTCCTGAGCGACAGAGCATGGGGAGCCTTTGCACTAAGCAAATGGGAGTTATTTTATTGAACTTGAATAGAAAGTCGCTTAAAAGGCAGAAAATTGAAAAGTTTCAATTTCAAGAGCTTTGGTACAACGGTGGTTGGTATGCAAGATTTGGCCTAAGCCAAGGCGCCGTCTATACTTTACTTAATAAATATTAAAATTTTTTATTAGGATTTTGCCGTTGACTCAGATTACATGCATTTTACAGTTTATGTATGGAAAAGATTTAAAATAGAAATGACAACGTTTGCATAAGGACCTGTACCTATGTATATATATATATAAACAGTGTTTTTGATTATAGGTTGTGTTGGTGTTGGTGTTATTATTATCAGTTGCAATTAGCTTGATTATACAGCAATTCCTTTTTTTTCAATTACCGTAACACCCTTTTTTATTTGAATTCGCATTAGAGCTAAAATTAAATGATGTTTTATTGTTCGTATTATTATTATTATCATTATTATTATTATTATTATTATGTTTAAATAGCTGTTGTTGTTGAGCCTGTTTTTTTCTTGGCTTTTGTGTATTTTCATTAGAATTAATTTTTATAAGTTTTATATGCTTGTTGGAATTTAGAAGAGCTGTTGTCGGCTTTGTTGTAGCATTTGTAGATTCCAGATTTGTTATTATGTAGTCCTTATTAGTTGCAGTTGTTCTTCTTATATTGCCTGATGCTGGTACAACAAATTTCAATAAATTAACAGCGTTTTGTGTAGTTTTTGAATTTTCCGATTGATCGAAATCGTTCTCTTTAGTATTATTGGTGGTGGTGGTGTTGGTGGTGGTGGTGGCGATTGTTTGACAAACAAAATTACTTTTCTTTTCAACATCCCTTTTCTGTTTATGCAAAGCAAATATTTCTGAAGAATTTGGCAAAGATTCATGCAACGATTTTTCCGTATTCATTTTGGGCTCCTTAAAACGCTGCGTGTAATAATCGATATGTGGCGGAACGCTTAATTTATCTTCGATTTCTATTTCTTCTTCTCCTTCTGCTTCTGCTTCTGCTTCCTCCCCTTCGTTGTTATCGTATTCACATGCATCATCGCCATTACAATCACCACCATCATCCTTCATGCTCAATATGTTGAGCTCTGTTTTTTGGAACAAAGTTTGCTTAATATTTAATGGGGTAGCGTTTAATGGGGCACCGCGAAATCAAGACAGTTGCTTAGCAACAATGACCCCCGGACGACATTGTTTCAATGCAGTAGTAGTTATGGTGACATTGCCTCCCGGGGAACAACTTGCACTGATATTAGTGATGCCAGCGGCGGTACTACTTGTAGTCTGTACTTTAAAAATCGCTGTCGGCGTTACTGATGCTGCTGTCATAGGGCCGCTCTTGGTAATAATTTTGTCCTTTTGCGTTTGAATAACGGCAGTGCACGGCGCTTTCGACAAAGTTAAAGCGGTCGCTCCACCACCAACTATAGTTACTTGCTTGTTGCCACCCTTTAGTTGTAGAAATGGACGCAATTCAGCGAGTGTTTTACGTTGAGTCACATTCTGTTTAGTGGTCAATGCCAGTGGCGTTTCTTGGCCACGTACAGTGGCTACATGTTGTTGCGCCTGCGCCACCAACACTTTGTGTTGATCGCCGGTACCATCGGTAAACAAATGATCACCTTCTAAATGCCGTATAGCCTCTACTATGGTCTCAAGATTTTGACGAGATCTTGTCAAACCGCTGGTCTGCTCGATTTTTTCAGTTTTGACTTTCTTCAGGGTGGCGTCGGTAATGCGTTCCACCTCCACCTTCGGTGTTGCTTTGATGGCTGCTTGAAGGATGGGCTGTAATATGGCAGAACTCGGTGAATTACCTTCAGCATACACTTTGGCAATGGCGCTAACTGCCGATTCCTGCTCTGATTCGGTGGAAGAAGTCGACGATAGAATAACCTCTTCGTGTACATTATCTTCTGTTATGATTTCAGCAGCCGCAGCTGCTTCACTGTCTAGTTCTTCGACGCTAGAGCACACGACCATATGCTCTTGGCCAGTTAATTCATCGATTTCCACATACGTAAATGGTCCACAATCATCACGTAACAAATTGTCAGTGTGTTCAATTACTTCACGTGGAATGTAGGTGGTGGCACCACTCTCCATCACTTCAGTTACAACTGTGGGTTGCGGTGCTGTAGCCACTGTAATTAATTGACGCTTGATACCATGAAGTTCTTCTTCTAGGGCTGTCCGCAAACGTGTCTCCTTGTACAATTGCTCTTTCAGGTCCAAGATCTCTTTGGCAGCGTTTTGAGCCAAAAACATTTGAGCTTTAGAATTGTTAATAGAAACAACACTAGCCGTGGCCCCACTCAATAAGGTCATTGGTTCTGGCGACATGGAGCCAACACCTTCATCCGATGAATCGCTAATAGTTTGAGCGCTTACCACATTATCGGTTAATTTGCGTTTCTTTACGTTGATTGTATCATTACAAGGAACATCACCTCCACCGCTATGGCATATTCCACTACCCCCTCCACCACCTGCTTCCTGTTGGCCCAACTGCCGCTTCAGTTGACTGTTTTGAGCAAGCAGCTGCGTTTTCTGGTTTTCCAATTCACAAATATACGCCGAAGTCTGTTGTAGTATAGCAGCCTAAAATTATATTACAGCAAAAAAAAAATATATCAAAATTAATCTGTATGTACTGTGACATTCTAGTAAATTGGCAATGCGGCTACGCTTTATGAATGAAACCTGTTTTGCTCATTTCAATACATTTGCTTACATAGTTTTTACAATAATTTATTCTATATGTTCAAGTTGATATAATAAATTCACACTTTGAGAAATGTGAATGACCGTCATTGGAATGTAATTGTGTATGTGTGTATGTGCGATATAATAGCAACACACATAAACATATATTTAAATTACATTCATGTTCATGAGTTCTGCAAGGAGGCCCAGTTGTGAGGAATTGTTCACTTCTTACCCCAATAAACTTTAACGCTGTAGCGCTGTAACCTCGCAAAGCTTTTGAATGGATTACTTGTATGTCTTCCCGAAATCGCGCCAATGAGCATGTACACACGACCAGTACCATTTTGTACGTATATGACTCGGATCAAAGAAAATCAGACAAGCAAATCAATAGTTGCTGTACTTAATGAAACTTTTGCAGACTCTGCAAATGTCCGAGAATAATAAATTTGCGAAAAGAAATTGCCGGCCACAAAAAAAAACACACATTACATGCGAAATATATACAAATAATACTCAAATTATGTGCACATACTGACACGTACCTAAGTAAGCCTACCGAAGCTTTTAAAAATTGTAAACAAATAACATTCTACAGAAAAACCAATAATATCAAAACAAAATTCAAAAATATCAGCTCAAATATACAGCCGCACAAATCATACGTTTAAACACACGCACACATTGTACTGAGCGCCTCCCATATGTTTTGTGCCGACTGCCTAGTTAATTTTACATTTTTCATTGTTTTGCTACTCTTACTACATATCTTTTTATTGCGTTACGTTTTTGTAGTGACTGTACTTTTTCTGCCGCATCTGTCGTGTAGGCTCTGCTGCAGCCGCAGCCATGAGAGCGGAACGAACATGCTGTCGTTTTTCGAATCCAAAGGAACGTGCGGTATTGAAATAGAAAACACATGTTATAATGGGGAATGGCATTCGTACCAACACAAACACATGCAAATGAAAAAAAGCACTCTCATGCAAAGGCCAGAGAACAATGTTAAGACGAATATTGGTTTGGACGAATATTCCAATAATTCCCCTTCCTCACAGCTTTATATTTCCAATTCAATTACCCCTACGTATGGAGCGTCTGTTTAACATTCGAATACAAAAATACAGCTGATGCTAACTAACACGCCCAAACGTACAAGAACACATTTCATAAAATACCAAACATATTACACACGCTAGACTGGCACATGGTTGTTTGGTGCATTTCTGGGCTGACTTCTCAGTCCATATGGCATCCATCCATGTGGCATCAGTCTACATTCTGTAAACATTTTATATATACGTCGTAAAAACATATTCGATTTAGGTGAATTTTTCTATAAAAGGCGGGCCTCTTTGCTAAAATATGGATTCTATACGCATTGGCATTTATGTACACATGAATGTCTGTGCACATGACGCTCAAAATTTGTGAAAACCATAACGCTTACCATATGTATGTATGCATATATAATTATTTTGCGTTCATTTCAGCTGATTTTTTCTTTTTCTGTTTTTGTTTTTGCTTTCATGACTACATGCAGATGGAATTTGAAAAATGCATTCCATTGTATGTAATATAAGCGCGGCGTTGACTGCCACCTTGGGATATGTGTGTATATACGTAAATATTTCTTAAAATGATAACGATATGTGTGCGTGCATGTATGTATGTTCATTATCATTACAGGCCTACGTGATCCACGTCAAGATTTTTTTGTTTAATCGCAGGTAAGCCGAAAGTAAGCAAATCGGGTGCAAAGAATCGCCCAGATGATAATGAGTTGGACTTAAAAAAATATCACGACTGTAACTTCAATTCAATTCATTTTCAAAATTCTCGCTGATGCCGACTTAATAAATACTTGAACAACTGTGCAGTTCGCCAACTCCCTGCCTCAATTGAACTAATGAGTTAAGTGAACGTTATGAACTACACCATTTTAAGGTTAAATTGAGAACTTCCAAATTATAATTGAGAACTTCCAAGTTCAAATTGAGAAAACCAAATTGAAATTGGGAAAGTGAAGTTTTAAATTGAGAAAACCAAATTGAAATTGAGAAAACCAAATTGAAAATTACCAATTTCAATTTTTATTTTCTCAAATTCATTCTCTCAATTTCAATTTGGAAGTTCCCAATTTCAAATGTAAAATTACCAATTTCAATTTTTATTTTCTCAATTTCAATTGAGATAAATTTTAATATTTTAATTTTTTAATTCCCAACTTCAATTTTATTTTTTTCAATTACAATTTGGTTTCGTTTTCTCAATTTCAATTTTGATTTTCTCAATTTCAATTTTGATTTTCTCAATTTGAATTTGGAAGTTCCCAATTTGAACTTGGTTTTCTCAATTTCAATTTGGTTTTCTCAATTTCAATTTGGTTTTCTCAATTTGAACTTGGAAGTTCTCAATTATAATTTGGAAGTTCTCAATTTAACCTTAAAATGGTGTAGTGTACAGTGATTCGTTCACTTAGTTCATGCGCTCGTGCCAGTGTTTCAACATAGCTCGCGAATTATTAAAAAATAAGTGAATTAACTTATCTTAAATATCACTACAGTAAAGCGGAACTAAGAAACTAGTAGAAAGCACAACTCTAGTGTGTATGTAACATATAAATGTAAGTAAATCATGGGGTGAACGGTCAAAGCTCGATTATATCCTACATAAGTAAGTATCGCTTGTTAATGATGAAACATTTTTATAAAAGGCAACAAATTTTTAGTTAAGGAAACAAGGTGGGACAAGAAGGAGTCAGTCAGCAAGCTGCGTATAGATAATGTTTTTGTAGATGTGGTGCCAATGTTTCCGAGGTCAGGCGTGCGCACAGGAATATATACCGTATGTGTATATGATTTTTTCATTTTAATTTGCAATTTAGGAGAATCTATAATGCAATCATATGCACAACAGAGTTTCGAAGGAATCATTACTTTTTTGGGAACAGAATGTCGCATATATTTTGAGATATTTCGATGAAATTTGGTACAAGAACATGTATTGGCCCAAAGGGGAACCATATTGAAAATGTACCGAATCGGACCATTTTTAGAGCTCCTCCTATATAAGGTTCTATTATAACGGAAGTCTATATGTGGCAAGAAATCGATATTCTTAATATTTTTGGACAAATTTTGATGAAGATTAGTTAATCAGTTGCATATTTGGTTGTGCCAATTTTGGACCCGATCGGGCCATTTTTAGAACTCCTTCCCATATAATTATATTTCACGAAGTGACTTTTATGACAGTGCCTCTCTTATACAGATACAACTCAACTGATTGTAGCATAATTTAAGCGGCTAAGTGGTGTGTAGTATTAAATGGTCGGGCTTGACCAATTTAACAATTTTACTTGTTTTGTTCTAATTCATGAACTTCCGAAGGGGATGGATATGTGCCAAAAACTCGAAGCGGTCAAAAGTTTTGCATCGAATCTACTGTGAGAACTACATAAATTGATCAAAGAGTGACCCAGACATTTTCCGCTGGCATTTTCAACGAATATTTAAATTGTTTGACTCAAAAAGTGTTCCGCCCGTCTTAAATTTATTAATTGTTTATAATAAATAATTTTCACACTTAATCACTTTCCATTACTTCCTGTTTATTATACCCCCTCCACATAAGATGTCATGATGTCATGATGTCACTCCATTAGCAACACCCAGTAGAAGGCGTCAGAGACCCTACAACGCATGTGTATTGTTGATCAGCACCAAAAACTGAATACATCTAGACATGTATGTCCGTGTGTTAAGTTGAAATTTTGGTAAATATATTTATAATGCATCCATCCATCCATTCATCGATGTGCCAAAAATGGGCCAGGTGGTCACATAACGGACACGTCCACAATATACAAAAATTATACTCAGGGTAAAACTTGACTTGCAAGCTGATACATAATACATACACTATTAGAGAACATAATCATGTACCTGCCACGCCCTCGGCTTTTACGTGAATGTAGGCGGTACTTAATTTGTTTAAGAAAAATCATATTTTTTTCTTTTTTTTTGGGTTTTTTTAAAGTCTGTGTGTTCACCGCGATTTATAAATTAAAATTGCATTCTTTTTATATATTCATCAATTCAGCCTCGGAGACCCCACAAACCATACATATTCTTAATCAGCATGAAAAGAAAAATCGTTTGAGACATGTCCGTCCGCGTGTCCGTCTGTTGTTGTCACTCTCACGGTCGTAATTTTTGAGATATCAAATTGAAACTTTGCATAGGTATTCTTAGTCCTATTTCGCTGTTCCTTATTAAAATTGGGTAAAATCGATTAAGAGACACGCCCACAATAAACAAAAATCTCATCGTACCTCGAAAAAATTGTATCTTTAAAAAATTATATACCGCACAATACTACGCCTATGAAGTTGAAATTTGGTATATATATAAGTGGTACCGTTGTCCAGCGCAGTGCCAAAAATGGACGTGATTGAATAACGCAAACGCCTATAATTAAAAAAACACTTCATTTTCAATGCGTTTATGCGAAATGTTCTTTTTCTGCATTTTCCCCGGTAATGAATCAACCAATGTGTTAAATAAAAAGAACGCATTGACATACGTGAAAAATCGAATCAATTTCTAAATAATCCTCATTACACATAAACGGATTAATTCCGTGTTTTCTCAATTCGATAATAAATATTTAACACACATATTCATAAACATATGTGTAATATTTTAGAATATGTTATTTAAACAAATACTGTACTTGCCACCATAATGTAGAGCGCATGTGCTAATCTATTGGACGGACAAGGCGTACAGCGTATGGTGAGAACTAGCCGGGCTGTACTATTATATGGTTGTTGTGTTATGGTGGGTGGAAGGATTTTACCATATACATGGTAATGTACACTCGCCACACATTATTGAAGCGTATTCATCAAATACGTAACGTGGAACAGTTGGCACCGAAAGAAGCTTAAGATTCACATAATACCGGTGCCTTCATATACAGACGCTTATAGGTGTTGGTGCATTTATAAATGGCGCGAGAGGTGGGGGTGTGGCTGAGACTGCAACTGTCTGCGTATTGTGTACAGTGAAAAACGCCATTTAATATAAATTAGTAAGAGTCCTGCAGTTTCGTAAAACATACATTTAGGTGCTTTCCATTTTGCAAACATAGATAGATACCTATATCTTTTCCAAGAGATTTCTCTTTACTTTAATTAATATTAACTTTCCAGTCATTGGAATACAAGAGCTGAATAATTTTTCTATACAAAATAATGCGATATGGTGGACTAAACGCCAATGCGTCCACCGCAAACGCATCTCTCAATACACACATATTCATAACATTGTCCTTTTAGTATATAAATAATGTCAGTACCAGATGCTTGGTGAAATGTTGACGTGAGCAAAGTGGCCACGCCATGAGCCAATCTTCTGCAATGAGGTTCACTGCCGTAATAGTTTTGGCTTTCTCTGGAGTCGTCATGTCACGAATACGCTGATAGGCGTTGGAAGAAAAAATCTTTACATAAAAATAGATAAAAAATGTATTTAAAAACTCAACTCCTACCTAAAACAAAATTCAACATATCTAGCACAACTCTTAGCACGAAGTCCGCAGAGCATAAAATGTCGTATAGTTTATAAAAAAAAAAAAAACCCAGTTTGCGCACACATACATATACAGTTGTTAGAGCTGACAATAAAGTGGCTCAAAATTTGTTATTGAATGGAAAGCTTTTAAGCTTTACGCCTGCAAGTTGTTTTTGGTAGTGTGTGATATAGAAAAAGATTGACCTAAATTTAGCATTTAATGTTCTTATGCAGAACAGTTGTAGTCTTGTTTATGTTACATAAGAAGGAACACTTGTGTTTATGTGCTTTCTTACCTTGCTCAACTTTTCACCCTCATGACGTGGCAACAGGGAACGTAGATTTTGAAAGCCGGCATTAATGCTTTGCATGCGCCTCCTTTCGTTGCTGTTGGCGATTTCGCGACGCATTCGTTTCTCACTATCCATTGATTTATTGTTTATGGACGAAGCGTTCACTCCAGAGGTTTGCTTAGCACCACTTTGATTCAAATTGGAAATCTGGCGTTGACGTGATGTCTTCATTATAATGTGTTTTGGTTGAACAATGGTTTGGCCATCACTTTGATATTGATATGATTCCCCTCCAGAATCCTCCAACTGCAATCTATTAAAGATAAGCAAGATGACAAATATTAAACAATGAATAACAAGTAAAAAATTAATTTGGCTTAGACCAAATCCTTTATATATCCTCCAAATCCACAAAAACTAAAAGTGCCTGTACAAAATTTCAGCCTAATATCAAATTCAAGATTTACGCCTGTGAGAATGCCAACAATAGACGGACACACGGACGTACATGACCAGATCGATTTAGTTTTAATACTGATGAAGAATATATATACTTTGTAGGGTCTCTGACGCAAACGGAAGTACAATCTTAGTGATTCCTGCCATAGTTTCTTGATGTTTTGTCAAGTTGATTTTTTTAATTTTCTTTTTTTTTATTGTAATATGGTGTTGTGGACCGATTTTGCCCACTGGATACTTTAAACATTGATAAAAAATGTGTTTCAGTGCGATATTTGAATTTTACGATTCCAACAAAAAAAGGTATTATTCACACGGACACACGGACGGACAGATTGGCTAAATCAACTTTTCTATTGAAGCAGATCAAGAATATATATATACTTTTGAGAGTTTAGCTCGTCCGCTTCTGGTACTTTCAAACGTCTGAACAAAAACAATATACCCCAACATCATTACGATTACATACAATATTACTCCTCCAAATAATAATAAAAACATTTCAAATTTATATATATGAACAAGCCCTTTTGGGCATGGCCATATTATTAATTTCATTTTCCATTCTTTATCCCACCATTTTGATAAAGTTGCAGTTTTTCACTCATATAATGCGCACATGCACACGTTACAAAGAGGTGATAATCAGATTTGTTATTACCCATGTAGAAAGTCTTCGGAAGAACCTCAAGAAATATATTTTGTAAAATTGTGAGAATAGGTCCATCACCGATATAACCCAATAGCAATAGCAAGGCAGGAATTATTTGTACCAAATGCGAACTTACTGTCCAAGTAGAATATATGATGTGATCTTTCCAAAGACAATATTTAGTACAAAGCAGATCACTATAAAGTAAACAATTCTGAGAAGTTTCAGAACATTCGAGTATTAATGTAATGGAATCGAAATAGCATTTGAACTCTCAAGCAGTGGGCGCGTCCGTAAACCAATCGCCCGATTTCAATAGCAAACTTTTGACAGACATGAAAATTATAAGGACGAAATTTCAGCTCCATGCCTCAATTTTTGCACGTAAGAGTGCCGATGAAAAAATCCCAGAAACACCCGGACGAACAGAAGGTCTAAATCGACTCGGCCGTTGCTGCTAATCAAGAATATTTATACTTTTGAGGGTACGGCTCGCCCCCTTCTGGCGCTTACATACGTTCGAACTAAATCAATATACCATAGCCCCTTAGTCGGTATAATGGTGGCTATAATTAGTGAAAACAATAATTTAAGAGGTTGTACTAAGGGTTCTAACTTGCCGAAAATGCGTCCTATGGAGGTATATTAAAGATGGCCCAATTTATACCATTTTCAAGACATTTCAAGACTTCATTTCAATATTTCAATGTCACGGACTCACGGCTAGATCAATTCAGATTGTAGTGCTGGTCAAGGTTATATATGTATATACACCTCTTGTCGAGTCTCTTTAAGGCCTTCTTTTCTCCTGTCCAGTACCTGTCCTATACCACGCAAAATAACCTACCGCATTTATTTGGGGATGACACGATTGATACAATGTATGCAGTATAAGTTGGATCTACCTTTATCTTTTTAGTTCTCTAGGAGTCACAAGCATTTGTACAAAGTCCATATATTCTGAACCACTAAGGCCGCCTTCGCTTTATTAACTCACATACATGTACACACACATATGCTTATACATTGTACTGAAGTGCATAATTATATTTGTTGGTGTACAAACATCTGTGTACGAATGGAAAAAAATCTGTTTTTCAATTCGCTGGAATATCATTGGAATGGAATGCAGTTTCATTTACCTCTATCTCAAGCGTTCTTTATTATTATTATTATTTTTTATCATCAGCTGGCAGATTTATCTAAAAACCATACTATACACACACACAAAACACATGAACGCTGCCGATGCAACGTAATGCCACACAAAATGAAAAGCACAGCGAAGCACTGCTTAGAAAATAAATTGGCTGCGGTAAATGCTGCGCCTACAAGTTGCAAGAGTAGGGAAACCGTAAAAATGAACACAGCTAATATATAAACGTAGTTAATGGTGATAGATGCTCGAAAAACAACACTTGCAAGTGAAACGGGAAGTGCAGTCGGCAGTCGGCAGAAAACTTCTACAACTCGCACTGGACGCGAAAAAATAAAACATATGCGAATGGCGCATATCTCTCACACAATATTAAATTTACACACGACCTTTCGAAATGTCTAAAATTACCCCACGACTGGCCATAGCTATGGCTAGTTGATTAGTGCCGCCACCTTCTTGTAACGCCTTGTAAACTGTGCATGGATGGTCGTATCGGTAGACGGCCATTTCTTATTAGCAAATGCAGATGTAAATATTTTCCCAAAAAAGTTCTAGTGGAACGTTTTGTTTTGAGTTAGATTGTCGGTGAGGTGTCCGTTTGTTCAACTTCACATTCAATAAGTTAGTTTCACCACTCACCCTTTCGGGGCTACTGGATGCCAAATTGAAGCAGTAAAAATATAACAATCGGGTATGTCCGACCATCTAACACTCTACACCACTTCGTTCCACAATTTATGCTATACTTAGTTGAGATGCATGCGCTCACTTTGTGAAAAAGGGTGGCAAGTGGATCCAAATGCGGCCAATTAACCATTCTTCGCCAAATTTTATCAAGAACGTTAAACAATGCGACTCTTCTGCGTTTAGTCGAGAGCTTCCTAAAGATCTTGTATAATTCCATTGAAAATTGATTTTGACTACAGTCTATACCGATTCACCTGTTTCTTAGTTTTAAATGAAAAAAGTACTCTTATTGCACTTAAAATTTACTCAACTTGTTTTTTTTATTATTATTTTTTCTTTCAATAAACCTAAACCTCGCTTACTTCACTCTAGATCTCAAGATGTACGTAAATGAAGATGAGATGCCAGTCTTTAGTGTTTGCCCTTGGACCAAAAGACGTGTCGTGTCACATTTTATAAATAATAGTTAAAAAATACCAAAAACTGAAATTTATAGTTTGATTACAAAAAATACATGGATGAACAGACGGACACGGTTCAATCGATAAATGTCTTCTTCAGTCAAGCGGCGCGCCTCGCTGCATCTATGTGGCTTTTTTCCTGTATGCATAACACCAAGGCATGCATTAGATGGATTAGAAAAAGTCCAATTTATTTATCTCAGTCCTACAAGGATTAAACCCAAACAGGATACTTATAAACGCTCGCGGACATGCGAAAACTTGTCTTCGTTAATACTGAGAATGCAAGAGTAATTTTTGTTCGAAAAATATAAAAAAAAGAGTACAGCGAATATGCTGAAACGGTTGGAGTAAAATTTGAACACACTTGTCTGTGCTTACTGTGCAAAAACAACAACAAAAACAACAGCTTCAAAGGCGGCAGAGACTGCAGTTGGTTGGTGGTTATAAATACATCTGTATTTATGTTGCTGTACGATGTACACAGAAATGCGGTTTGGCTACGTTTATATTATATATATAAGTTTATGCCTACACACCAAACGACAAATCTTGGAGTAAATCAAATGTGGAACCACGTGATGCAACTAAATGCCATCACAATAAAAAAATAATTATGCAGAAGATCACTTTGGAACATAACGGTATTGTTTATTTTCAATTGCAAATATGTGCTGAGAACGTGCACTTTATGCAGCTTTTCCCCGAAAGGCTGCATGCAGCGCATAAACCCGCGAATGGGAAATGCGTAAAAACCGTAACCTACATTCAAAGGCTCGCGTGACCTGAATGATAACCTAATTGGTCATCATTGTGCCCGCTACACCGCCCAGTACACAGCATTCAGTACACTTTTAGGTTACAGTGGGATGTCACAGTCGGTACCTAATTAGTAATCTATTGAATTTGTTGGTACAAACAAATTAGTTTCAATTATTCCATTATTACGTAATGTGTGTGTGAGTTGATGTCGTGTACACGAAAACAGCTGTCATTACTCACATGCGTTCATGCATACTACGCACACACGCAAAGCGTCATTTTTGTGACATGTATGCCCCCCTCTAAACAATTACGCCTATTCGCACCGGTGCATGCACATGTGTGCGTAAGCGTAATTTTTGGATTTTTGGAAATAACCATGGTATGCCTGCCTCTGCTCTACTCGAATAAAATACGATCTTGCGCTGCAAACATACATGCATGCGTACAAGATGCACACGGACAGGCCATTATTATGCATTGCAAATAAAGGTAATGCCTGTTCATTATCCTAAACACACACACACACACACACACAGACACACTGTGCCGCCTAATACTCAAATTATAGGCTATGCGGACGATATCGCTGTTGTTATAGTCGGTAAACATATTGATGAGATCGAAAGAGAAGCCAACGCTGCTATAAGACCTATGCAAGCGTGGCTGTCGCCGGTAGGTCTGAATTTAGCTAACCACAAAACAGAGGCTGTGCTAATAACTAGCAGGAAACACTTAGAAAAAGCTACTCTAACTGTGGGAGAACTTTATGTTGAAACGGTTTCCTTTCTTAAATATTTAGGTATAATAGTAGACACTAGACTGTCCTTTAAAAACCACTTAGAGCATATTAGGAATAAGGCAAGCACAGCCTATGCGGCTCTATATCGCGTATTATGCCAAATACGAAGGGACCGAAGTATCCTTAGCGACGTGTCTTAATGGAGGTAGTACGCTGCTATATGGGGCTTTAAGCTGGGCCGACGCTATGAGGCATAAGTCTTACCGGAAATTAATAGAACCGGTGTATAGGCTTGCTGCCTTACGTGTTTGTAGCGCTTTTCGCACCGTCTCAGATGATGCAGCTTTTGTCATCGCAGGAATGACTCCAATAGACCTTCTTATCAAGGAAGAATCTATAATAGCTCAAGGCGAACGTGAACACCGCGGCGATGCTCGAAACATGGCTAGAGAGATCAGTATGCTTGAATGGCAAAGCAGATGGTCCACTTCAAACAAAGGGCGATGGACATATATGCTCATTCCTCGCCTGGACCCATGGATAAGCAGGAAACACGGTGAGATAAATTTTTATCTCACGCAGTTGTTAAGTGGCCATGGTTGCTTTAAAGCATACCTTCATCGCTTTAGACATGATGAGGATCCCTTTTGCCCTGGTTGTGATAGAAACTTCGTCGAAAGCGCGGAACACGTATTCTTAACATGTCCCCGCTTCTTTAATGAGCGTAGAGAAGCTGAGAATGGTATTGGTGCTGCAATAACCGTTGCCACCGTCATCGATATTATGTTAGAGTCCCCAACAAACTGGGATAAAATTAGTAGTTACACTTCAAAGGTTCTTTGCAAGCTAAGAGCAGCTGAAAGAGAGCGCAGAACAACTAATAGTAAAATACGCAGTGGATAACTGCGGTGTTTTATCTTCCCTGTTGAATTCGTTAGTTAGAATCGTCATTTATTCCTTTACACCAAACCGTAGGACTCGCTTTTTAAGGGTAGTCTCTTGAGGTTTGGAGTGTTACCATGCATTTGCGAAACCTCCTTCTTATAGGATTGTTTTAGGTCGTCTAGTGTTAGGTCGTGTCAACGGCATTCCCCCCTGTGATGGAATACCTCACGGTAGTACCGCAAGGAAAGGGGAATTGACGAAAAGGTGGTTTTAGCGGGTTAAAGTCCCGCAAGTCCGGCTTTCGATGCGTTCCACCTACTGCAAAAAGAAACACACACACCCACACACTCACTCAAACACACACATACACAGAATAGAATAGAATGTTATATCGTTGTATTGTACTATTATATTGGATTATTGTATCATATTATTATATTGTGTTGTTATGGAATGTCTAGTAAAGATACAGCTAGAAAACGACTGACACGATATGCACGATTTGAGCTAAGGCTCAGACGGTTCTCCTGACGAAGTACATAACGGTAGTCCCAGGAGACCTGCCGTCACACGTTGAAGGGGTTTTAGTGGGTGAGAGTCCCACACTGACTAGGCTTTCAGCGCTTTTCCCTTCGTTAAAAAAAAAAAAAAAGAAACACACACACACACATGCATACTTGAGCGTGCATGTGTAGCCTTCAGCCTTCACCTACTCAAATGCAAATAAACATCGCTGCAGTACAATGGCCTCATAAGAAGATTATGCGTTATTCACCACATGTTTGCAAAGAAATGCTTGCGCACACAGGTGTGCATGCATGGGTACCAATTGTAAAAGTAAAACAATAACTTTTGCATTCCAAGCCGCAGCAAATATGCAAAAATGCTGACAAATCCTAACACAGTGCGCATCTACATACACATGAACAAATGCTGATCTGGAATCTTGTGCTTTTCGCTCACATGAATGTAAGTATATATAAATGTATATTTTTGAAACAACATCTAAACCAATCAACAAAAGAAACCAATTCATGTACAAGGCTTATGAGAAGCCACCAACCGGCTGGTATATGAAAGAACGACGTCACAATCTGCCATAGACAGTTACCTCCAGTTTGAGTGCATTACACTGTACAAGCCGCTGCTCTCCATTCGCAAGTCGTCCATTTAAATGTCTCTTTACGTTGCTCTCAACAAAACCACTACATAAGTGGCTGTTGCTGTTGTTGCCTTGCACAAATTTAAAGCATGTGTTTTACGGAGTCAAGCTATGCCGATTTGCGTTTACGAACTTTGTTCAGGGAAGCGGATACGTACCGTTCCGTTCTCTCTTTATAAACACCCAGAAAAATGGTGGAAATGCTTTGGCAAAGTCTGCAACCATCCATCTGTACTTAAGTCAGTTTTACTAAGAATTCACACAACGGGAAAGCAAATACAGTAACGATTGAAATCGGAATTTGCAAGCAAGAGTAACGAGAGCAAGTAGGTAATTGTCCGAGTGCTGAATGAATGGATGCGTATAGAAAACGCATTCAAGTACAATACATTTCAAACATATTCGTTGGGACGTCCACGTTGCAAGTGAAGAGTGTGTTATGTACATAAATTCCATCCTGACCCAGAACTACCCTAATCAGTACAAGTTGAACCTCTTAAAAATATATACTTGTTTTACTTAAAAGTCACAAGTCGCGTACGTACGTACGCCATGATCCATTCTTTGTATTGTGAATAATTAAACTGTCGAGTATCAAAAGTTGGGACCATCGTACATACGCCAGCGGCAACTCTGTCCGTCCGTCCTTCCTCCCTGGCATACTTATCGTGTTTAAAAAAAAACTAATCGAAAAAAGTTGGAACTTTTCTCATATTTGTGAAATATACGAAAGTTAAAAGACAAGCTTAAGACGCGACATCACTAGACGTACATTACCTACACATCCAAACAAAAAACAAACATTACTCATTATTAAAAACGGCATAAAAGTAGAAAGTATAATAATAGATATGTGTATGACGAAGGGGCAAACTTCAAGTAGACGGGACAGCCCAACGCAACACATGATTTTTGTTTTCATTATTATAAAGTTGCTTCAGTATTTGTTTAATAGTTTTGATTAGCTGATAATGTGACGCGTCGGGCTGTAAATTAGTATGTTTCGCTGTTGCTTTTGCCGGTACAGCTGTTTTAGTAGAAACAAAGCAACCGTATGCTCACACTATGATGGCATTTGAAAGTAAAATAACAACAACGCAATATAAAAATAAATAGATATGTGTAAGAGTCTAGCAAGAGCAGCTGACTGAGATTTAAGAATAATTTTTACCAAAAACCACACACACACACACACACGTTATATAATATTAGAAAAGAAATAACTGTAGATGTTGGTGGGAATGACGCGAAATTGAAACAACTTCGACAAATCGCTTCTAAAAAGTCACTCCCTCTTTGCTTTTGCGCCATATTATAATTTTCTCCTTTGTGTGCCGACGATACCAAGTATTTCATATTCGCTATTCGCAATCAAAGCAGACACACGCACATACATATATTGTTACATTTATCTAAAGTATTATGTGGCTCACCATATGTTTTAATTGGAAAACAGCTATATGATCCAACGCAAGCCATATGTGCCCGCCCGTTCGTATATATAAAGTCTTCAAAATAAATACAAAAGCAAAAACAACAAACTTGGCAATGTGGTCGAAATCAATAAATTGCGTGCTAATACTGCGAACACATAACCCATTCAAATGAAATGCAGATACTTACTGTAATTCATCATCGAGCTCTTCAGCACTATTATATTCTACGTTTTCCAAAATTACTTCTTCCGTTTTTATAACCGGTGTAGACATTTCTTTTTTTTTCAAGACAATAAAACTGCACTTGAGGAACTGAAAGCTTTAAGAATATTTTCTTTTCCGAACTATGTATGTTTTAAAGCAAAACCACGTGTCCTCGTTATTCAGGTTCTGTATTAATTGTAGTGCAATTATTTTGAATATTTTTTGAAAATTTTTTGTATGTTTGCTGGAAAATTTTTTTGTGTTTGTCTGGAAAAATTTCTCGTTTTTTCGTTTTTTTACGTTTGGGACGTTTGTAAGTTTTGCTTCTTGTTTTGATTTATAATAAATTTTTAATTGCGAGGTACACTCGAAAGAAAATAATAATAAAAGCAACAGATAACTGACACAAATGACGTTTTTGTGTGTTCTCTTGGTTTAATTCTTATTATTCCATTTACTCGACGAACAATCAGATTGCAATGTGTGTATGACGCTCTCAATGAAACCGATTAATGGAAATATGGCGCCGCCGCTGCGTCGAATCAGTTTTCCCCTTGAATACTTGGAACAGCTGGTTGCTCGCCTATCCTTTCTCTGTCTCTACACTTTTTATATGTTTTTTATATGTTTTCAGCTGTTTTGCTGCTTATAGCATTTAGCGGCAATAATATTGCAGTTGTCACATTTCGTGTGGATTTACACATTAGAACTATTTGACTCTTTTACAAAATTTTATTTTCTCTGTTTGCGTATAGCATCCACATTTATATACACATGTATATATAAATATTCATATACATAGGCAAATGGAAACAAAAATGATCCGTACACACGACCGCTTCAAACAAGACTCAAGAACGCAATGAAATCGAAATCATGAAAAGGTAAGTGCCAAGCAAATGGATGAACAACCAATGCGTACGCAAGATGGCGCAAAACTCAGTTATCATGAACATCGCGTTCCATTTTCCTCAAGGTGGTACAAATACGACCGTTAATCTATCAAGTTTGTTTTCCTTCACAAGATGGCGTTGGTTATTTTGAATACATTGCTCCATCGTCTCATTCATTGTTAAAAAACAAAGGTATGCAAGAAAGCAAAAAATATTATTAAACAGTAAACCAGTACTTTTATTCAGAGCTTTGGGCTGATGAAGAATATGTTTGGTGGAATCCTTTAAGTATCATAGCAAAATAAGTGCAGAAATGAAAAAGAAAAAAAATGATCGTTCCGAAAGTTACTTTAAGCTAATAGATGAATTTCAGCCCTATTCCAGAATAAATATTGTATTTATACTTTCAAGTTTAAAAATAAGCAAATTTCTTACCAATGAATATTCGCCGCTTCATTTTCATTGCAATGCATATTTGAATAAACCAGGCGTTCAGATGTTCGTTAATATAAAAGCAAACCTTCATAATTTGAGAAAGAACGGTTTTAATTTATATAGGAAGCAAGCCTTTCTTTATTTAGAAGTTTATTTTGAAAGAAAGAAACGAAGAGAAAGTCCTGACGGCAACATTGAAAAAAAGTTCAGTGAGTACATTTATAGAAACAATACAAAGAAATTTTTCATATAGTTTCACCAACACAAACACAACAGACTTGCACAGTTCCACAAATCTTTGGTTACAACAAATAAATTACACTTATCAAGTGGCCAAGTAAACGTTGTGGAAGCTGCTCGTTAATAAAAAGCGAGGATGTGCGCATTTCTTTTACTATAACTATATATGGACTCGCGTCTATATGTTTATTTGTCCATAGCAAATTTAATTTGTTTATTATGAATTATTCATGTTTTATTCATCTTTTTCAAAATCCGTAGAAAAAATATACACATCTCGTCTACGAGCAAAGAGAATTTCATTTTCCGTGGGGTGAGTATCTAACGAATGCACCACTCCACCTGTTTCACCTTAAACAGAAATAGACATTATATATAAAATACAAGTTAAGGGCAAACGTACTTATCTCGATTTTTTGCAATATTTTTCCTTCTAAAAGATCCCACATAATGGCGCGACCGTAACTATCACCGGATAAAATTTGACAGTCATTAGACATGATTCCGCATTCAATGTGATAGTCGTCTGTTTTTTGACCTTTATATTCAGACAGTATACCACCATTCTCGCAGTCAAGGAGACGTACGACACTATCTTGACAAGCAGCTACTAAGCATTTTCCGTCTCGCGTCATTGAAATAAATGTTATTGGAACTCCGATTTTATCACACGTTAATTCGCCCCCTCGTATGTCATAGTAGCGAACATAACCATCCAGGGAAGAAGAAATAATCATTTGATCAGTACTTAAAATAGCAGTTATACAATCACTAGCATCGCGCATCATTTGCACTGGTTCCAAACGTCGCGTTCTTATATCCCAACAAAATACTGCATTATCACGTCCTCCGGAAATGGCTATGGAGGAGTCCTCATTGAAACAAACACATTTAACGCCACCAGCATGCCCACGTAATCGCCTAATGGGCGTCCCAGCGCTAACATCCCAATAGATGATGCTCTTATCCAAACTTGAAGATAAGATATTGCTGCTTTCGCAACTGCCCGCTACATCTGTCACTTCATCGGCATGGCCACCATACGTTTTAAGCAAGAGACCAGTCTTGTGATTCCATAGTTTAATTTTTTTATCAGAGCCGCAAGTCAAACAATAGGATCCATCCACTAAAGAGATCATCCACAATGTGCTTGTAGCACATAAGAAAACATTTCACGTTGATTTTAATATATATTTGTTATTTACCGTTATATCTGACAGCTCGCACTGCACCTTGCTTACAGTCAATCGTTTTCAAGCATCTGTACTCGCGAAAGCTGGACATGGCTTGTTTATTTTTATAGCTTTTAATTTATTTTGTATTAGTTCACAATAAATGAACAGTGAATAGTGATTATTTACTTTTTAAACAAGTGAAAATATCGACTACAAATACCCTATTATTCAATTTAATTTTTTCCTTTGATAAATGAAAAGTTTTATTTTTTTGTACTGCTTTTAATTTTTTCCTTTTTTTCTTTGAAAAATGAAAAATTTTATTTTTCTATACCTACTTGTATTTTCAAAAATTTCAAAATGATACATAAGTCAGAATTTTTATTTTATTTTTTGTTTGCTTATGATATAAAAAAAAATTATATAGGGAGGTTTTCTAAAAATGGTTCAATCCGGTCCATTTTCAATAGGGTTCCCCTTTGGGCCAATACATGTGCTTGTACCAAATTTCATCAAAATATCTCAAAAAATAATAGGACCTCATATGGGGAGGGGTTTTAAAAATGATCCAATCCGGTCCATTTTCAATAGGGTTCCCCTTTGGGCCTATACATGTGCTTGTACCAAATTTCATAAAAATATCTCAAAAAATGCGACCTGTAGCTTGCGCACAAATTTAGATGGACAGACACGAGGACAGACGAACATGGTTAAATCGATTCAGATATTGATTCTGAATCGGTCGGTATAACTGAAGGTGGGTGTGGCATTTGCCGTTTAGGAATCCCAAACATCCGCACAAACTTAATATACCTTTTTCCACAGGATGGTGCAGGGTATAAAGAGTAAGCGGTACACTATTATATCCAATGCACAAGCAAATTGAATATAGAGCGGCATAAGCATCAGAGATGATAAGAAAGTTGTTTTTTTTTTTCAGAAGGAAGACACTTATCGTTAGAAGAGGACTGTTGCAAAATAAAACCATTCACCATTACCGTTAGAAGAGGATTGTTGCGAAATCAAACCATTCACGTGCGCTATTATAGAAACGAATGGTTTCCGACATGTTGTCGGCGTTGTGGCAACGCCACATTTTCCGGAATAACAAACGGGAAACTTACTTCTAAAAAATAGTAACAAAGCATTTATATAAATAAATCAATGTTTTAGTATCCTCTTTTCATGATGGTATGAGCAGTTCGTCCTTTTTTGTGAAAATCGACATTATGTATGTGCTCGTTTATATGGGAAAAAATACATTTTACCATAATACATTATACAGAGACCAAATTTTATTGAAGATTCTTGTCAAGATCTCAATTAAATCGACTTTAAAAATTAATTTACTGACATGTATTCTTTTTTTGTGATGTGTGCATAATGTTTTACACCTTTCTTTATTACAGTTCAGAGAACAAAAGGACTTGGAATACATTTCATTCTTTCATTTTTCTTAATGTCTAGCTTATATATAGTTACCACCTTATGCTAATGTTAATTATAGTTCAATTATATTTATATAAGTTAAAGGTGTTAACACAATACTTGCAATTGATTTTATTCTATTATGTAACAGTAGAGAATGCCTACACCATATGGCTTATATTGGCAGGGCTGTAACATAATTTGTTTAATTGATTAGATTGTTTTATCTTCATTTTTTATTGATTAATTTATTTATTTTTTAATAATTTTAGGTGAAAAAAATTAGACGAAATGTATTAAATCTAGTTCACTAGCAAACCGACATCGTTGTAAATATGCATCCTTGTTTTCAGAGAGTAATAAGTCCCTTAGATTCTGACAATTATTTAGTAAACTATATTTAAGTGCTTGAACACAATAGAGCTGTGGCCGCAAAAAATTACTCTCTTTTTTGACTTTGCTGCTTGAGTGTTTATAATAAAGCAGCAGCTGCAGCAGCAAATTTTTTATTTCGTTCTCCGAGTTGATGGGAGACTTGAAAATGCAAATATAAACTACGATCAAAAACATCCTATCATTCTTAACAAACAACACGTTCACAAAATTGCTTGTAGAATATTAACACAAAAAGTATCTCCATGCTAGCAATAGGCAACTTCAACATCTTATTGCTATGAAATATTGGATTCCATCAGTTACGCATCTCATAAAGCAATGCATTTACAAATGTAGTACTTGTACGCGACAACTTGCAAAATCTTACGAACAACAAATGGCCAATCTACCTCATTTTCGCCTGCAACCTGGCTGTGCATTTTTAAATACAGGAGTCGACTTTGCCGGTCCTATACAAATACGTTCATGGAAAGGAAGAGGTTCTAAATTGTATAAATGCTAGATTGCTGTATTCGTCTGTTTGGTTACCAAAGCCGTTCACATTGAATTGGTAACTGAATTATCTAACGCTGCATTCACAGCATCACTTCGATGATTGACATAACGGCGTGGAAAACCACTTTTTTTCGGATAATGGCACTAATTTTATGGGTTGCAACCAATATATATCAGTTTTAAACGAGTCATCGACACAACATGCAATTTACAACAATTTAGCGGAAGACCAAATCCAATGGCATTTTTCCCCACCCAGTGGTCCACACTTTGGAGGTCTATGGGAGACTGGTGTGAAATCAATTAAATATCATTTAAGACGCGTTCTAAAAGAATCATCCGCAACTTATGAAGAAATGCACACAGTCCTTTGTCAAATTGAAAGTTGTTTAAATTCTAGACCACTTTGTATAAAATTTCAAGGTGATACGGACCCACTGATTCCAGCACATTTTTTAATAATGCGCAATTTAACAACAATACCAGACGAAACTGTAATAAATGCAAGAGACAGTTTGCGTAATAGGTGGCTCTATCTTTAAAGTTTAGTTCAGCACTTCTGAAAAAAGTGGTCCATTGAATATGTGTCACAGCTTCAACAACGCAGCAAATGGAAACAAAAACTTAACAACATTAAAGTTAACAATGTATTGCTCAAGGATGACAATAATCCACCATCAGAGTGGAGCATCGGACAAAGTAAATGTTTACATCCCGGGTCAGATGGTTTAACAAGAGTGGTTTCGGTAGAAACAGTTAAAGGCACCTTTAACCGACCTGTGGTAAGACTCTGCCCATTGTTCCTAGATATTGAAAGTAATACTGAATGAAATACTTCCAACGTGGGGCGGAATGTTTGCGTGTAACAAAAAACACCTAAATTGACAATCATAATGAGTTATATATATGTATATGTAATCGTATATAGTACCATCTCTAAAAAATATGTATACGTAGAAGTTTTTATACAGTCCTTTGAAACAGAAAGAAAATGTTGAATCTTATAATAAAATCAAAAATTAAAACCAATATTTTTTAATAAATCCATCAAACAAACCCAAACACTATATCGGTTGCTGCGGGATTGGCAGCTCTTAAAAACCGTCAAATTTGCATCTGCGGTATCGTTAATACGTAAGTACCAAAAAATAATAATAAAGGAATAATATGTAATAACAAGTTTTATTTATGATAAATAAAGTTAAAAATAATTTTATCTTTAAGAAATGCACAGGTTTTTCTGACTCCTGTTGCTTTTTTAAATTCGCTCTGTTATGTTTTGCTGTTTATGCTATTCATTTTCACGCAGTCTTATATATGTAAGATGGAATTTTGTTTCCTTTCAATTTTATATACAGCCTATGCTTACATTCTCATACTGCTCACTGTCGTTTTTGGGCTTGTTAAGTTCTTTTGATCCGGTTTGAATTTTTTCTGCTTTCTGGGCTTTTTTTTCTGCTGGACATATAAGTTTCTACTTGGGCCATACCAACATTGATAACCAAAAAAAAGAATTAGAATTTAGCACTTGATTAAAAATAAAGTATCTCAATTTTTAATTGATGCTTTTCTCTTATAAACATATAAAGAAATAATATATAAATACTTTGTGTTCCAAGGCCACAAAGATGAAACTGGATACCATAGAGGATGAAGATATTACAACGGTGTTAGCATCAATAAACTTAACAGTTGGAGATCAAATTCTCGAATTGAGCAAACGCCTGAATAATATAAATGACGAGTTGCACGAACAAATTCGAGAAAAACACGGAGCTTTACTGCAACAAGCTACACATGCCGGACGGTTCGACACAGCTTTGAATACGCTGACTGACGATGTCCACCGCATTAAAGCCTCTGGTTACAAATTAAAACAACAAGTGGACAAACAATATGAATTGCTTGAAAATCGATGTCAACTATTAGGCCGATTGCATGAGTTGTCTCATTTATTGCGTTCCGCTAAGACTCTTCTACTATTAACTGCCAAATTAAGAAACACAAAGGATGTCTTGAAGCAGGCTGCATTACATTATGAGCTGAACGAATTGGTGGAAGATCCCAATCTAAAGAATATAGAATTTATGCAAAATGCTCGGTCGTACGTTATTAATTCTAGGCAGAAGATGCATAGCCTGACGCAAATGCAACTAATTACAGGATTGCAAGAGAAGAATGAAGCGCAAGTATTAAACTCTTTGAAGGTATGCATTGTTTTTATTTGAAGTCCAAAAAAAAATACAATTCATCGTTTTATTCAGATTTTCTTAAACTTCAATACCTTGGATAAATCGCTGCATAATTTAATCAGCACATTTATTATCGATTTGGAACAATCGTTGAAGGAGTGCTTTGCCGGCAACGATATAACAACACTGCATAAATCGGATGCTCCAAAAGCGTCGAATATTTCATCCAAGTCCCAGAGCAATACATTAAAAGGTCCGGGTAAAACACCGCAGTTGACGACTACACAAAATTTCAAAGCGAAATTTTGGAAGTCCTTGCACTGGCTTATTTATGATGAGTTGTTTGAGTATTGTACGCAAATACAATTATTTAAAAATGCTTTTCAGCAAGTGCATCGACTTGGCTTTGTCGCCACAGATGCTGAGCAATCAGTATCAGCACAATTTTGGAATGCTGTGCAGGAGCTGCTGAAGAGAGCTTTCACCGAATGTCCCGTTCACATAATCCAAACATTACAGGAGGGTTTGGCTAAACTACTAGGTTCAGTTCGTGGTTTGGAAGAACGCTTAAATCATGAGTTTCTGTTTGATGACGACCTTTTCAGGCCTTTTGAAGCAGGCTATGTCAGCAAATGCGCAGCAAATATGAAAGCATGCATGGCTGGAGTGGGCCTACCCAATAATGAAACTGTCGACAATTTTATACGCACCAGTTCTACAGAGTTAAGTGCTGCGCTAGTAGATGCCCAACTAAGCAACTCTGTAGCTAAAGTCTTCATAGCTTGCAGTAAAGAGTTTTGTACTAAATTAGAAGCGCAACTTAATTTAGGACCCGACTCCGTACAAGTGGTTGACATTCCAAATGTTCAGCAAATGCAAAACACTTTGCTGGCCAATATGTTATTTAACCTTAAAGACATGACCAAACGCATGCTGGAGGATTTGGGTGAACATTTCAATCGAGTCAAATCATTCGCCAGAGACGATATAATTAGGTCCTTAGATCACATTGACTTATTAATACATACCGTTTTGCAGCCTCTAATAGACTCCATAGTTTCCACCATAAATATTATCATCCTTAGCGTTCATCGGGAACCGGGCTTGAATACCGAAAAAATTTGCATCAGTGGACCTTCAATGTATATGAAAGAGTTGCAGGAATTTATATATCGTGCCTGGAGTAATCATGTGTTATGTTTTGATGATAAGGAAATTGTATCCAAGTGTGGCATTGAAGTGGCCAAACGTTGTATTAACTATTTCATTCACAATTTGGTCATTTTAAGGCCAATCAGTCAGGCTGGCAGGCAACGTCTCAAGAATGATTGTTTTCACATGGAGAACACCTTGAAACCTCTGTGTCAAAATTTAACCGATTTGGGAAATTCGGCCCGATTATTAAGAGCCATCTCACATTTGATTGTGCAAACACCCAAAGAGTTGGTGGCGCAAACCGTCGATTGCGATTCATTAGTACATTCGTATATTGTGCTGCTGCTAATGTTTGGCCATGCCAGTGCAGAATTACAATCTCCACATACCACAGTTAAATGGTCCAATGAACGTTTCATTGAGTGGCTAGAGGGTCACACCAACGAACGAGAGAAACTTGAATTGATTTCCGGTGCTTTGCAACGTTACCGAGACGGCGTTAGACGTAAGAAAAGTGAACAATATGATCCCGTTTATCCTGTTATGGTAGAATTTTTCGAGAAGGTTTCTAAAAGCAACAATCAAACGCCTTAAACTCTATGGAAAAGGTCTGTGTCGGCTGTGAGCTGACCCGCCCACAATCAAGCGTTTTAACATTGTATTTTTTATTTTTAAATTTATATTTTTATCCCATGAAAATATTTGCATAACATAAAGCATGGAGGCGTGTAATACTTTTAAAAATCCATTATTGTTAAACTAATTACGACGAGATGTGGGTGTGAGTGACTCACTACCCCTACCCCTGCCCCACACTTGTGGAGCCCACGTTGATACCCAATTCTTGTAGCATGGAGATTAATTGATGGTTTTCGTGCATTATTGCCATTATTTCCTGTTGTTGTTGTTGCATAAACTGTTAAAGAGGATGTATGTTGGAGTTGTTGAATGGATGGATGTACACAAGTCAGAGTAAAATAAAAAAAAAACTTACTCTTAAGCGGTTCTTTTGCTCAATTTTGGAGAGTTGGTTGCTAGTGTTAAACAGTTTTGCATCCAAGAACATGGACCTCATACGATACAAGTCATCCTTTAATGTGGCCAAACTTCGTTCACACTCTCTGACATCCTTCTCTAAAATCTCCGATTTCAAGTAAACTGTTTGAGCCAATTTGTACCAATCGGCCAAACATTCGGCCATTTGTGCGACGGCAGGTTTAACATCGTCCATAAGGAGACACTTTAAACGTTTGCCGTTGCGATCAACCTTCGAGTATAATACAAAAAATTGCTTTCGTTCTCCAACGCTCTTCTGTCAACGTACCTTGATTTTTTCTAAAGCATGAAATTGCTCATCATTGTAGGTTAAGTTGCGTGTTGCACGGTCTCTTAATAGGTGCTGCCAAGAGTCTCGTAGACGTTCTACCAAGTACTTGGCTTGAGCACTAGCACGAGTACGGCAGGGGCACCGTTTGCCATGCATGGCCGAGGACCACTGTTCACTGCATCAGAAATGCGTCATTTGTTTTATAAAATATATGTGTGTTTGTGTGCTTACTTCAGCTGATCCCCAACCACAAAATTCGTATGCAATTGGGTTATAACGTCGGCGGCACCTTCAAATTCACTTTTTAAACTTTCCAGAGAATGTATCAAAGGCTTCAGTTCTTGTTCACCTTTTGCCTAAAAATTGCACTCATATCAATAATTATTGAATAATTTATTCGAGCACGTACCATTTTAGACATGCTTAGCACACAGTCTGCATAATCAATTACAATCAGTATAAGTTTTTCAAAACTTTTCGTTTTTCTAATAAATTCGATGCAAATGCGTAAGCTACGGATTGATGCGATATAATGATGTATTAAACTTACTTTATGAGCAACGTTATTGTAGTGATTAGAGTTTCTATAAATTGGTGGACGGCTTTCTTAATTAAGATATCTATAGTGGTAAAGGTGTCCACACGGCGTTTGCATTCATGGCCAACACTGCAGGCGGACTAAAAATATTAATAATAATTTCAAAATTAGGCATCGCACTGCCCTGTACCAATATAATTGATTACACCAACTTTGGCCAAATTTGCGTCCTTCTCAACAGTCACATTGCTGGAAAATACTGGAAATTTCGGTAACTCTAACTCTTGCGGTAACTGGACATTGTTGTCGTCATTGCTATATAGAAAAATTGGATTTTCGGTAGAAGTTTCGGGGAAAACTTTCGCTGTAATAATGGAACAAAGGAATTGTTGCTTAGATCTCTTCCACAATCTTTTATGAACAACTCACCAATCGTAAACGGTGTGATTTTCTTTTCCAAATGCTCATTATTAAATAACAGGATTTGCTTCTCAATCGGTACTTTGGTTTGAGTTAGGATACGTTCTCGGAAGTGTTCAATTAGTTCTTCTGGTTCTAAAAAAATCTCTACCGAAGTAGTGCGATTAGTATAGAAAACGTGCACTACACGCTTGCGCAGTATTTTTGTAACTTCTTGGAAAAAATGATCGAATGACCAGGTTTTTTCGCGATTTTCTTCAAGTAAACCGGCCAACAAAGGCGTAACCAACGATTTCAAACCTTCGGAGAGATGACAGTGTGCTGGTAATGTGGTAGACCATTCGATCGGTCCATTTTCCGATAATTGTGTGCCCGAAATTACACCTGATGACTTTTTTGTAGTAATTTCATGCATAGTCTCGCGATTTTTACGCCCACCATAAGGTCGGAATGGCAAATTGCCTGTTGCGACGTGATACAGCGTAACACCAATAGACCATAAATCTACGTTGGCTGTGAAAAGGCGGTTAATTGATTTCCGTAATACTGCTCTTTCATAGAGATCGGGATGCAAGTACTCTTCGGTGCCATACAACGAAGCGAACGGTTGATTATCTTCTAATTCACGTGCTGCACCAAAATCAGTCAGTTTGTATATTGTTTGGCCATCTTCGGATATAAACTTCATAATATTGCCAGGTTTAAGATCCCTATGAACCAATTTGTTATCTCGTAAATGTTTCATGCCAGCGCATAGATGCTCCAAGACCAACATGAATTCTTTTTCAGGCAAGCCATAAGAATTTTCCGGATCATCTAATATGTTGAAGAGACTACCACCGGTGCACAATTCCATAACAATAACTTTACCACGGCCCTCCTGATCTTCTTCAATCGCCAACAACTTGACAATGTTCTCATGATTGACCTTTTTTAATGCTTCAAATTCGCGCATTTGTACATCTGGTGGACGCATGTGACTGTATGGATTAAAAGTTTTAACAGCTACCGATTCCCCCGTAATTTTATTCACACCCTTCAAAATGGTACATGGCTACGTTGAAAATTTTTTATAATAAAGTGAGTAGGGTTTACCTGAAATACTGATCCAGTAGCACCCTTACCCAACACGCTGGTGGTGCACCAGACATAATTTAATGAGCCCCTTAAAAATGACATTACTTACTATTTGTAAATTTGTATTCTTTCCTTTTATATTTATAAAGAATTTTCAATATACTTTCCCTCTGCTTAGTTCACAGATTTATTAATGAAAATTGTTGACTTCTCTCTTAATAAAGTACATGAATTTGTCAAACGCGTTTATCAAATAACAAAACGAATAGGAATGGAAAATTCAAGCGAAAAAAGACAAAGCTTTACGAGTTATACCTATTGTTTTAGCCTCCGTCCATTGATATAATATATAATATATATAAAGTTTACTTTATTAATTTTTAAAATTTTTTCCAGTCATATACATTCATTCAATTTCATTATTTATAATTATATTATTGGTAATAAACTATGCCTACTATAAATTTTTTTTAGAATAATTTTTATGATGACTTCCCTAATGTACCTAAAACAAGACATGATTGTGCTATTAGTTGAGTTATTTCTTATTTCACACAATCTTTACCATCGTCATCCATTTGAGGCTTCATAAACTTTGTCTGGTTTTGTTTTCCTGTTCCATGTTCGCGGTTATTACTTTTTTTATGGTTGTTAGTTTTCTTGTGTTTTTTAAATTTCTTTTCTAAGGCATCACTAGGTGCTGGTGCGCATTGTTTATCATAATGTTTTACCATTTCTTCATCATTTATATCTGTGGGTTGATCTGGTCGATTGGCCGCATCCAGTTTCTGTTGCCGTTCTATCTCCAATAGTTGTTCAATTTCCGGATTCATTCCGCGAAAACTTAAGCGACCTGGAATCAGATTCTCGCAGGGTACAAAACTGGGTTCAATTATAAAATTTGAATTGCCGTGAAGCATTTTATCTGTAATTTCTGAAGAATACATTGCTCGTCCTTCAGCCGCCTCATCTTCTTCAGTGACTTTTGCTTTGGAGCGTTGCATAAATTTCATTTCCAAAATACCCTTAGACAACTTGGGCTTATTCATCTTTTTATTAACCATGATAATTTTGGTTCGTATTCCACACAAAATAAAAATTATATATTTTTTATGACAAAGTTTACAATGCTATGGTCCTCGTGCAAACGAAACTACTGCTAGGGTAATTATATTGAAATGATTTCTTTATTATATTGTTCCACTTTCTTGTTTCTTATGCTCTCTTTTTAGAAGGTGCTTTATCAATCATTGTTTTGTATTTATTTTGACAGTTGGATAATATAGGAAAAATATCCAAATGGCGGCAAGGGTTAAAATGTTGTCAAGCGCCAAACTTTAGAAATTAATTTATATAATTTTTATCAATTTTAACAAAATTCTATCAAACTTTTTACCATTATACACGAAAAAGTGTAGTAAGTAATAACGTGTAAAGTATTTTATAATAACGTGAAGTGATTGGGTTTTGAAGAATGGACTCACCACACAGTACACCTACAAAATCGGGTGCGATTAGGAATAACGTTGAAACGACACCTACCCAATCCTCTGTCAGTGATTTAGATTTGCACTTAACTCCGCAAACGTCAAATCGTGTGGTGGGTTCATTGGTGTTATTAACGCAAAAATTTGTCCAACTTATGAAAGATAATGGCGGGGAGATTGATCTGAAAGATGTAAGTGCTTGACCAGTTGTCTAATGCCAATACATTCAGCCACAAAACCAAGTGTTACATACCTATTACTTAATGTGTAAAATTCTTGCCACTTCTATGTAAATTTAAACTTGCTTGCAATTCGCCCGCTCAACTTGAAATGTATATAAATTTTGTTTACACAGGCAGCTGATATTTTAGATGTACAAAAACGTAGAATATATGATATAACAAATGTGTTGGAAGGCGTTGGCTTGATAGAGAAATCTCGTTACAGCAGTATAGTAAGATGGAGGTAATTTCACTTTGCGTACTGAGAATGAAAAAATTAAGGAATAAATTTTTTTCTTTTTTGGGACCCTTCAGAGGTAGTATAGATGGACAAGGGGAAGATGCAATATTGAAAGCGGTAAGAACACGTACAAAGCATTTAATAGCTTTGGAAGCTGACATTGACATTCAAATTGATTATGCGCGCCGCAATTTATGCTACGTAAAGGGAGATGAGATTAATCAGTCATTTGCTTACGTAACGCGAGATGACTTACAGTCAGTGTTTGGGGATGACATTGTCCTAACAATACCCAACAATGATGACGAAATGCAGGTTGTTAAAAAGCAAGTGAGTAAAACAATATTTTGGAACATTTCATAAACGTAAACTTCTGATTCTGCATTTCACATATTCAATGTAGAAGACACTACACTTATCCTTGGATAATGGAGGCACAATAGATGTTCGGTTAGCAACGGATCAAGGTCGCTGCAATATCACAAAACCTGAAGTAGAATCTGTGCGGCATTATTCACGGTTGGAAACGCCGTCGCCTACTCTGTCCGCCTCATCATCATCCTCCACCCATTCAGCTACTTTAACTACTTTACAGCAAACCACTACTCCAGCAAATCTAGTCAACGAGGAACATACATACTTTTGTAATCCGGAAATGAAAGAGGAAATGGAAGCACTGGAAAGATGTGCAACGGCACGCACCGTACTGCAGAATAATTTCATTAGACACTCATTGAAAAGATTTTTCCCAGATAATTCGAAAATGGGTAAAATTTTCAACTTTTTCTACCTTGCCAGAATGCTATTAATTTTGTGCTAAATTTTGTTTCTTTTTTCAGAAAATCCCCCGCTTTTGCCATTAAATCCGCCCGAAGAGGAATACCAATTTGTTTTAAGCCCAGATGAGGGTGTTGCTGAACTGTACGATGTACTCGATTCTTCTTAGTATTCGTTAGCCTGTAACAGACCATGTACACATTGTACCAGTAGAGGGTTCATAGCTAGAACACTTACCATTATTGTTTCATAATTTTACTCTAAGACTTATCATGTTCTTCAATTATTTTGGACTTTTTTCCAAGGCACTCATATTTTAGAGTTATTTTTAAAATACTTTCATAATGACAGACTTATTTTGGCTCTTAAATGCCAAACTGAACTTCTCTTTATATTCGGGGCATTGATGAGGACCAATGACTTGTCTCTCCTACGCTCACTCACACCCAAACAGTAAGGGCTATTTTAAAAACACATGTTTGGTTATTGATAACAAGAACAAACATGAACAGCAGGTGAACCTTTGCACCCTTATTTGTAAATATTTTTAAAAATCTTTGATATCGTTTAGTGCAAATATTATATATATTTAATCGCCCAAATTGTAGCAAATTTTTAAAACGTTACATCCATATATTTATGATTTATTTTTTGAAGCGTTGTAAACGTTTAATTGTAAAATCTTTAGTGTTCAATTTGTTTAAATTATGTATCGATGTAGTAAAATTTCAATGGGAATATATCTATTACGTCATTTCCCTTTCGAACAAGCAAAATCAACTTGTAAGCTAAACGTTTCACTACGTGGGAATTAATTACGTTTTACTATATTATACGTTCATTTTCGCTTTCATGTGAGATCGCTGTGATTTACTGCCGATTGTTGGGAACTTTTACGTTTTTTAACAGCCGTCCGACTTGGAAGTGCACTACGAATTATGTTTATTTAGGGTCCTTCCAAAATCCATTTTTTCATAAAATATTTAGATTCTTGTCTAATTTGAAACGGTCGACACGGTCGGCACTTGGTCCGTTAAGTCTGTGGTATGTACTCGTATATAAACTACTCGGCGATGAACTTGTTTTTATTTCGTTTATTTTAAGGAGTGCTTATAGAATTTGTATCAATTCAATTCAATATATGGCGGCTATCTCTACATAGAACGTGTATTTAGTAGTATATACAAATCCTTGCCCTCCCACATGTGATTTTAATATCCTTCGCGTTAAATAAAAAGTAAACTGCTTCTCTGTTTGTGTTTTAATTAAAATAATAAAATTACAACAAACACGATTTATTTCCAAAGTTTTGCTTTCTAGTTATTTTCTTTTGGCTTTTTTCCAATTACTTTTACCATTTGAAGAGCCAGACTTGAATCGTTTTCTAGCGCCCATAAATTGTTCTGAATCGTCGTAATCGTCTGTGCCGCCTTTCTTAAAACGTCCCTTTGAATTGGCTTTGGCCTCTTCGATGTCTTTCATTTCAATCTTGGCGGTGCGTTGAGCCTCACCGACCCGTTCTTGCAGAGTCACGACCTCATCTTGTTCGCATTTATATAAAGGCAGCTGCTTACCCAAGAGTTGCTCAATACGCTGATAAAGTTCTACATCATACTGTGTGACGAATGTAATGGCTTTGCCAGCTCGACCAGCACGTGCTGTCCGCCCCACGCGATGTATGTAATCTTTGCTGTGGGTCGGTATATCAAAATTCAATACAACATCTACATGAGGGATGTCTAAGCCTCTCGATGCCACGTCAGTTGATATTAGTATGGAACGACTTTTCGATTTAAATTTGTTTAAAGCGGCCAAGCGTTTGTTTTGCGACATTTGACCGTTCAATGGTATAGCGGCCATTCCTAAAGCCCTCAACATAAGGGCCGTCCGCACAGTGTTATGACAAGTGCTACAAAATATCATAAAACTATTGCCGGCCAATTCGTTAAGTATGTGCACCAAATAGACGTCCTTGTATTTTACCGGTATAAATATATAGTACTGCAATAATTGTTCGACAGTTTGGAACTTATTCGATACCTCAACTTTGACGGGATCCTTAAGAGAGGCTCTTTGTAATTTTTTCACCTTCTTGGTCATGGTGGCACTAAAAAGAAATGTATGCCGTTCCTTCGGCAATACCTTTAAAATTTTATCCAATTCAACTTCAAAGTCCATATTTAATATGCGATCCGCCTCATCCATAACCAAATATTTTATAGCTTTAAGATTAAAACCTTTGGAATTCACCAAATGATCCAACAATCGGCCAGGGGTGGCTATAATTATATGTGGTCTCTTGCCTAATTGTAACGCCTGTGCCACCATATCCATACCGCCCACCAAAACACAACACTTGACTCCTATGGAAACACCTAAAAAGAGCAAAAATGGATCATGAAGAATTTCTTAACAACATCGTTCACTTATTTAAATGCTCAATAAAGCTCAGAGGTAGTGACGAAATTGTTATGGAGGAAGTTATTTCACGATTTTTTTTATATCAAACAAGGATTTCACATCATAGCTTGGGAGGTGGCAAAAAGCAACATGCAAGTTAGAAGGCAACTGTGGGGATTACTTTTTAAGACATACCTAATGCTTGAAATTGTTCGGATATTTGTATAGCCAACTCTCTGGTAGGAGTCAATATTAAGGCGAAAAATCTTTGCGGGTTCTCCAGTAAAGCGTGCAGTATAGGCAATGCAAAGGCACCCGTTTTACCAGAACCAGTCTCAGCCAAGCCAATAATATCTTTGCCTTGCAGTGCCAACGGTATGGATTCCCTTTGTATTTTTGAGGGCGTCTTCCACTTTAACTCTTCACATGCTTTGCATAACGTTTCATTCAGGCCCTATATATATTTTTACAAACCAAATCACACGTGTTTGCGTTAATTTTTAGAATCAATAGATCAACGTACTAAATCCTTCCACATTGCAGTTCTTTCACTGTTTTCTGGTTGAGGTGCTTCGAAATCCTCATTATTGCTACTTGCGTTATCACTTTGATCAGAATCTTTTTGGCCTTCTTCAGCATCACTTACAATATTAGCTTCATCCTCCGAAGTGGTCGACATGTTGTTTCAAATGCGTGTTTGAGAAAATATATTTAATTTAAGTAAAAAAAAAAACACGTGCTTCCTGCTTGACAACAGCAGCGTGAAAGTGGTGAAAAAGGAAATTTCATCAAACAGCAAGTTTACCTCAGACAAGCAAATGATTGATTGAATAAAAGCGAATAAGCGTTCAAAGAAGATGTAGTTTTTTTAAGATCTTTAAGAGGGCGCTGTTACCCAAAACAGATTATAAAGACTTTAAATACGTAAAAATATCAAAATAATTTTAAACAAGATAGAAAAGTTCGGTTAGACCGAAGCTTAAATACCCTCCACCTTTTCCCTCTAAGTTCCTATTGCATTAAATTGTTGCGAATATATTTTTCAGTCATTTTCAAACATTCTTTTTAATTAGGCGTTTGCGTTATTCAATCACGTCCATTTTTGGCACAGTGTTGGACAACGGTACCACTTATATATATACCAAATTTGAACTTGATAGGCATAGTATTGTGCGATAAATAATTCTTTAAAGAAACAATTTTTTCGAGGTATGTTGAGATTTTCGTTTATTGTGGGCGTGTCTCTTAACCGATTTTGCTCAATTTCAATACGGAACAGCAAAACTGAACTAAGAATACGTATGCAAAGTTTCAATTTGATATCTCATAAATTACGACCGTGAGAGTGCCAATAACAGACGGACATACGTTACACGGATACACGGACGGAAATGTCTGAAACGATTTCTCTTTTCATGCAGATTAAGAATATATATGGTTTGTGGGCTTCCGAGGCTTCCTTCGATGCGTTGCAAACGGATGATCAAAATGAATATACTCTCTTCCCTAAGGTGGAGGGTATAAAAAACGTTTCCTGAATAAACACAACTTAAACAAGTAAAACGGGGCCAATTAGGCGTATGCCAAAGCTGGTATAATCATCATCATTAACCTCTTCCAAACAGGTATAGGTAGGAGATAACATCCCAAATTTCTTTAAATGCAAGTAAAACGTTAACCAATCACGTCTATTTTCAGAAGTTTATTCCGGACATGGAATGGAAAATATTATATTAGGAAAAATATTCTAAACAAACCCCTAAACACATAATACCCCTTTAGGAGGACGCCATTGTCGGTGGGTCCGAATTGCAATAGGAAACCGGATAACAATTCGTAGATTGCATGAGAACGATATCTGAATTTTGCAACCGAGAGTTTTAACAAAAATGTATACAAATTCACACGGACACAAGGACGGACATATGGGCAAAGTCGACCTCTATTGATGCGGCTCCAGAATATATACACTTTTAGGGGTGTGACTCGCCGGCTTCTGCTACTTTCAAATGTCTGAACAAAAACAATATACCCCCACACATCATTACGATGATGGGTATAAAAATTAAAGGTAACTTTTAATATGGGAATATTTTATTTGAATGCACATTTATAATATGTGTGAATATTGGTATCATTTAATAAAAACAACGAAAGCATTAACATCACAAACACAACGAATACTTCACAATAACAACCATTAAATCATTTTAATAAATGACTTAATCAAACGTTAAGGGTATATTGGTAAATGGAAGTATAGGACAGGTAGGTTCCAATTGGAGAGCTGTTGCCATACAATCAGCAGATGCCATTTGTTCTCCCAAAGTTTCCAAAACTTTGCCTAAAGAAAACCTAAAGTCAAAGAGAGGAGGATTGTTCTTCACTAATGTTTTTAAACGGTAGATGAGAGATGAAGAGCTTACCAAATTTTAGGGCATTTGGGATCCAATTTAACAGCATCTTTTAATAATTTTTCCGCTAAACGTGGTTCGCCCAGCACGTGATGTGTTTCACCCAAAGCTCTTAACGCATCAGCATGACTTGGATTGGCTGCTACAGCATTTAGGAAGCACTGCTTAGCCTCGCTCCATTGTTCCATAAATGTGTACACTTGTCCTCTCTTAAGGCGATGCAAAATGCAAAATGCCAAATGTTCCTTAGAATGTTATTTTTAAGAAGTTCACGACAAGACATACCATGTACATAATTTGATGGGATAGCGGATATAACTGCATGGCTTCATGTATACAGTTCAGAGCCTCGTTAGCTTGCTCAATACTTAAATATACATCGGCCAAAAGTAACCAAATCTGAATATACAAAGAAAGATTATTAACGTTCCGTGAAAAGGATGTGGACGAACGATAATTGATTACCTTTATTTGTATCATGTAGGGTCGCTGCGGACCTGGTCGAGGTGTAAACGAACTTAAGGAGCTGGCTGCTTCGCTAAGAGCTAGTTCCACGCGTGATACTGCCGCCAAAGAAGCAGCATACACAGAATCTTTAAATGAAAATTTACTTTTTTCCTCTATTAATTCAACTTTAAACAAGGAAACGAATAAATATCATAACGTGGAGGGTATGAGATTGGCAATCAGAATTATGGCCATGAAATTACGAAAATCGCAAATTTTTAAAAAACCTACTCAAACTATATTTTTAAAATTTTTTTATAAAAAAGTGCTGAACTCATCATATGGACTCTACATGATGAATGACTTAATTAATTACTTAATTAAATGAGATAATGATATATAAGCTAAAAAACTAAATTTGGCTCAGGCCAAATTTTAAATACCCTCCACATCCATAACGGTGGGCGTGGCAAATATATATATATATATTGTGCCCTCTAATAGTGTATGTCTTACGTATCAGCATGCAAGTCTACTTTTACGTTGAATATGGTTTTTTGTAAATTGTGGGCGTGTCTATTATCCGACCACGCCCATTTTTGGCACATCGATGAAGCTTATATTTATAGATGTATGTACAAAATTTCAATTTCATAGGTAAATTTTTATGGCAGATAAAGAGATTTTCGTCGATTGTGGGCGTGGCTATTGACCGATTTTGCCCATTTTAAATAGCGATCTGCGTGCAAAAACTAAAAGTGTAGGGTATCTGTACCCGGAGGAAGAACAAACTTAGTACACCCTCATCACTGAGGTGGAGGGAATAAAAACTTACAGATGAATATATAGTTTATGTCCGGAAGGCGACTTGTGCAGAAAATAGTTCAATTATTTTAGGAATCTTTTTTTTTTTAAATATAGAGCAACTTCAAGTACTTGTACATTAGATGGCAGGAAGCATTTCAACCACCAACAATGTTATTCTTGATTTAATCCAAACGTAAAGCATATTAATGTGAATACCATCTTGGCACACATAGCAAATATATAATTTCAGCCAGCTAACGTTATCTTACTGAAAATACGTTAACGATTTGGCTCAAGACAAACGATTTTTTTACCCTCCTCTAACATTACGTTACGTAACATACATAATGTATCTTATCTCTTATACTATGTAAAACTCGGTAACTTACTTGAGTCCCTGTCCGACATTTGCGACGAGGGCACATGTAATACGATACTCTTGGTGTCAGAATGTTTCTCTTCTTCGCCGGAGATGTGACCCTCATACAATTCACACCATATGGCTAACATTCGTTGCACAGTGACCAATGCTATTTCAGCATCTTGTAAATGCAACTGCAAGTAAGCTTTAACATGCAGTAAATGCAAGTTGTCGGGAAATTCCTCTAAGGCATCTTCAATTACGGTTAACGCTTCCCGGGGACGTCGTGAACCGGTCAAGAGTAAAGCAAACAAATGTAAGCTCGGTGCGTGCTCTGTACGCAACAATAATGCAACACGGATATGATTCAATGCTTCGGGTATATTATTGAGTAGAGCATATTGCAGCGCTAAATAATATTCGCACAAGTGGTCGTTACAGTCACTCTGTGCCGCTTTTTCAAAAGAATCCAACGCCAACTTGTTGTAGATGTCACGTTCCGTTTTAAGGATTGATAATATGGCAAGTTGTTGGTACCCTATTCCCACATACAGTTGACAACGCGATGGTCTTAATCCTATGGGGTAGGTAATAGAAATAATGGTCCCAAAAGGAAATTAGCCTTCTTTCTAAGTCTGTAAAGTCAGAGTTCGAGTTCAAGGGTTTAAGAGTGGAAGTGTATGTTTTTCAGACGAGCTTCGCTCCGACTTTACAAACAGTCCTGTTTATCATAATACCTTTAGTTTCTCGTTTTAAGGCCTCTTGAGCGTAGTCCAAACCTTCTTTGATGAAACCCAAAGACTCGTAGCACAATTTGGCCGCCAATAGACAAGGCAAATGGTCCCCGGGATTTAATTTGATTGATTCCTGTAGAACTTGCAGAGCATGCATGTGCTTGCCGGCAGCCATTAGGGAAATGCCATATTGACGCCACACATGTTTTTCCCCAAATGCGAATTTCAACGCCTTCTCGAATGATTCATTTAGTAATTGCAGGAGACCCCAGCGCACTGTAGCCAATGTAAGTAAGTCATAAACGGCGGTGGCGTTGCCCATTGCATGTGTGCGAGCTTCGCGAAATTCTGGACTTTGGGAAAGAACTGTATCTTTAACAGCCAATGCCTCGGCTATTAAGAGCAGCAATATAGTTTCTTCTTGTTGGTTGCGTGGCGTGAATTGTTTTCTAGCTGCATATTTTCGAGGCTCCCACAGCCTCTTGCTACCACTACCGCCTTTGGTTGTTAAGCCGACCCCTGGCTTTTTTTGGAATGGCGGGCTGTATATGGTGCCCGAAACTCCCCTCAAGAGAACTTCGGCCAGCTGTCGTGCTAGAGTTAAACGCAACGATTGCGTTGTTTTGGTTTCAACAGCATTCAACATGATGCGATAGCGGTCAATGGCCTCTTGTAATTTACCCGATTTAATTAAAACGATGGGAGCTCGCTGGAGAGCCGTCTCCAATATGATGCCCATTTGCCGGTTCGGCTCCATAATATGAGCTGGTGCACTGCTACTAATGGCCAAATTGCTAGAAGATTGGTGCACAGTGGTATTGGTGGTTAAATTGGAGCTACCAGTGTTATGGACAGCTGCCGCATAAGAGGCAATATCTTGTAAATATAGTAAACCTAAATCGGTGGAACGTTCAAAACAGGAGATCTACGCATACAAAAGTCGTGGAGCATTATTGCATTAAACAATTCCCTTGAACTCACCATTTCTGTTTCCTTTTCCGATTTCTTGAATTTCGAAGAAGGCTTCGCAGTTTGACTTTCCAAACATAATCCTTTGATTGCATATGATTCAGCTAAAATTTTCAAACTTCGCCTGCACACAACAATCTGTATACAATTATATTTTTTCGGTTTGCTACACACATATGTACTTACAGGCATAATTTCTTTTCAACCAAGGTGTTTAACTCGGCTTTTACAAAGTTGTCTAAACTCTTTTCATATTCCCCACAAGCGTAATACAATTTGGCCAAAAGCAAGTATGCATCCAAGGCGATGCCAGCTTTTTGACCATTTTCGGAGGTGCTCAAAGTAAGGCAACGCTTAGCTTCATGAAGACCTTGCCGTGCCTTGACAAAATTATTTTCGATGGGCGGGTGCTCCTCTAAAAACATTTCCAAACGTGCTTCCCCCACCAAAAATGTGGCCAAACTTTCTGCGAAAATTCGCGTTCACTTTGCTAAATAATTTTACTGAATTCTTTACGCAATATTTGCCACTGCTTACCATTGTTCGGTGAGCCGCTCTTCAATTCTTCTGATAGATCAATCACTTTTTGCCATTTGCCTTCGCCACGGCAGCTCTCAATTAAAGCCTCAACCTTTGTACTATTACGCATTTCCTAGTAATAATTGTGATTCATTAATTAGTAATGCTTGCTCGAAAAAAAATTTACTTTAACAATTTCTGTTGAGGACCGTGGAGTTTCCTTTGCGAGAAACCGAAAATTTTGTATGATTTTTCTCTAATTGGTGCAAAAATTGATTTCAACTGCTTCTTCTTTCTCAAATTAATAATCAGGCCAAATTGAGTAGATGACAGAGAGAGCAAGAAGAAGGATTGCACATGTATTTGTTTCGTTTTGTTTTGCTCCTTGATTCATCACAAAAGTTCTTGCTCTATTTCCCTATTTCCCTGCGGTCGATGTGATTGCATATTTACTACAGCGCATAAAGAAAAATAAATAAATGAGAAGTTACGTCGTCTTGTGAAATCCGAAAAACAGTTGTAGTGAGAATAGCTTTAAGGAGACAATGTTTTGGAATTTAGCTTGGAGTTTCACGTGGAATTGGAGGGACTTCTGTCCCACTGGACTACGTCCCTTTGCCAGCGACTCTAGTGATCTGTTGCCGTGCTTTCAAGAGATTGTTTTACAAATACCCATTTACACCATATTTGCAGCTATTTCCGCTTATAATTTTGGTATCTGCAACAGATTCGTTAGTCGCAATCGCACCCAATTGTTGGCTATAAAGGCGCGAGTGCTTGTAACGGTTCTCCTCGCTCTATTACCCGTAGTGAAACTATTCCAATTTCATCATATGGGTTTAAAATTAAATGCAACAGATATTCTGGTGGCATGTGCGGAGAGTTTCATGTGGTTTGTGCATACGGGTGGGTTTTTGTAATGTTGCCATATATGCAATATTAATATTTATCTTTGTCTAGGTTATCTGTTATCACTGCGGTACTGTGGTGGATTGAGTCATCGCGGATCCTTGCTTATGTTGGTTTTGTGGTTGACAATGGTTGTCTTGGATGTTATATGGTTACGTACAAGCCGCTATTTCGATTGGTGGCTGTGGAGCTTAGCTACACTATTATTGGATGCTGCTTATGCAGCAACTTTGTTGGTGAAAGGTGACGCTACAATTACATCTACCCCCCAGCCCGGCAATGGGAGAAATTCTTCAGTAGCCCCCCGTTATACTTACTTTCACTTTGACTTTAACGAAACTCTCCTCGGTCACGCTCAAGATGAAGCTACGCTGCTGTCGAAATTTTGCTTCAATTGGGTAAATCCCTTAATAGCAAAAGGAGTCGCTGGTAATTTGAAACGCATCGAGGATTTATTCGATTTACCAGATGCACTAAACATTGCACAATTGAGTGAGTGGTTACAGACCAGTTGGTACCGTACGAAGAGTCTCTTCTGGTCTCTACACAGTGTATTTGGCAAAGAGTTTTATTTGATTGGTGCGCTGCGCTTTATGGCCGATATAACGAGTTTTGCCGGCCCTCTTCTCTTGGGCGCCTTATTAGGGCAAACGTCCTCTTATAATGAAAAAGATGATATTGTTAATTGGACACCCTTTATATACGCTTTAGGTCTGTTTGGCTCTCAGCTTTTAAGTAAGTTTGACTCTCGTAACACATACTCATTGAATGCTTTAATGAATGCTTGAAAACTTAGATGCGTTGGCTTCCACGCACTTAATGTGGCGTATGTCCATGATTGGCATGAAAATGCGCACGGCATTGGTCTGTTGTATTTATCGTAAAACTTTGGCAGCCCGTGGCTTAAAAGAGTCACGTTCTGAAATTCTCAATCTAATGTCCACCGATACGGACCGCATCATAAATTCGTGCGTATCATTTCACACACTCTGGAGTATACCATTTCAATTGTTCACCACTCTATATCTGTTGTACACTCAACTGGGTGCTGCTTTTATAGCCGGCGTGATGTTTGCCATAGCCCTGATACCAATAAACAGGTGGCTTGCTAAACGTATAGCGCACTATTCGAGCGGCTTAATGACGGCCAAAGATGCCCGCATAAAGGTCACTACTGAAATTATATCTGGAGCGAAGCAAATTAAACTGCACGCTTGGGAGTATGTGTTCATTAAGAAAGTGTTGCATTTGCGACAACAAGAGATGCAATTTTTACGTAAACGCAAATATTTAGATGCATTGTGCGTTTATTTTTGGGCCACCACCACAGTGTTGATGTGCTTTTTAACGTTCGCAGTGTCCGTTTTATTGGGCAATCCGTTGGTGGCGGCCACAACCTATACTAGTGTAGCTTTATTCAATTTATTAATCGGCCCGTTGAATGCCTTTCCATGGGTGTTAAATGGTTTGGTGGAAGCATGGATTTCTGTAAAGCGTGTTCAAGAATTGTTTAATGTAAGTTTACATTTGTTTCCTATGTTGTTTGCCTATGTGGTGTGTTTGTTTCTATTTATTCATATTTCAGCTGCCAGATATTGATACGGCGTCGTATTATAATCCTGTGACGCGGACTATTTCAGCTAGTGACAGGGTGGATGTAACAACCATTGAATTGCAGTTAAACCATGGCACCTTTGTGCACGAAGACACCACTAACATTTTTCGCTTGGAGGACATTTCACTAGAAGTTAACAAGGTTTAAAGCACATGATTCTAAAGATTTGTATGTTGCGCGAATGCTAAAAAAATTCTAAACTCTTTTTGCTTTGCCAGTGCGAACTAGTATGTATCGAAGGTCCTGTTGGTGGCGGCAAAAGCAGTTTATTAGCTGCTCTTGTGGCTGGCATGATACGCTTAGGAGGCAACGTTTGCGTAAAGGACTTAGTAACAGGTTAGTGTCCTGCAGGCTACGTCTACGCTAAAGTACAGTTTATGTTGTTGTCTAGGTTTTGGGTATGTACCGCAATCACCTTGGTTACAGCGCGGCACTATACGTGATAATATTGTGTGGGGTGCCGTTTACGATGAACAATGGTACAAGTCTGTCTTGTATGCTTGCGCCTTGAATGCTGACATTGTTGCATTGGGTAGTGATTTAATTGAGGTTGGAGAGAACGGCCATGCCCTGTCGGGTGGCCAAAGGGCCCGCGTAGCTTTAGCTAGAGCTGTTTACCAGGACAAGAAAGGTAAGTAAGGTTGTTATTATTGTGTATTGAGAATCGACACAATTTCACTGAATTTTATTTCACATTGATTTACAGTATATCTCTTTGATGATGTTTTGGCTGCCTTAGATGCCCACGTAACTCGGCATATTGTGAAGCATTGCATGCTGGATTTGCTCAAAGATAAAACGCGCATAATTATTACACGAAATGTTACTCTCTTCTATCATGCTAATCAGGTATGAATATAAGCACCCACACCCATGCATATACTTATACTCATACTTAGAACACCCTGATGTGAATATATTGTGATAGATTTTACATGTGGAGAATGGTAAACTTACCAAAAGTGAACTGATGTCGGGAAGCATTGATTTAAGTGTGGAGGCGGATGAGGATGGGGATGAGGAAGGAAATACCGGCATAAATGAATTGGCTGAAATAGAGCGAAGAAGCTCTTTAAATTTAGATGAATTGCGTGCAAGTTATGAGAAAAAAAATACTGGCAAAATAACAATGGAGGTAGAAATTATTAGAAGTAAAATTAATTTCATTTCAATTCAGTTGGAACTAATGTAGTCGCAATGATTTGTTTGAAAGGAACCCCGTGAACGTGGCCATTTGTCGGTTAATGTATTTGGTTGTTACTGGAATGCGGTGACGACGCCTGTGGGAATTGGGGTCCTGTGCTCTGTTATTTTAATGCAACTAACTCGAAATTTGGCCGATGCATGGCTAGCTCACTGGGTTACCGACACTACACTAGATAGTAATAAAAGTACAATAACAACAATACATCACGTAATGCAACCGGCAAACTATGGGAATACTACCGCATCACCGCACACCAATGCCTACTACTTAATCATATACGCCTCATTGGCATTGGGCAACTCACTTGTGACACTGATTAGAGCGTTCCTTTTCGCGTATGCAGGTTTAAAAGCCGCCAAATTTATACACGACCAAATGCTGAAAAAAGTGTTGTGCGTAAGTGAGATTTCAATTTGAAATCGCAAGTGTCTCAAGATTATATCCGTTATAATGAGAATGAGAATGATTTTTGATTTTTTTCTTTTCAGGCAAAATTCAGTTTTTTTGACATAACCCCCGTGGGTCGTATATTGAATCGTTTTTCATCAGACACCAACACCGTGGATGACTCATTGCCTTTCATCGTGAATATATGTTTGGCTCAAGTGGTGGCCCTAATTGGTGCCATGGTCATCAGCTTGTATGCCATGCCTTGGTTGAGCTTGGTAATTATTCCCATGATTCCAATATATGTGAATTTGCAAAGGCGCTACCGTTACGCTTCACGGGATATCAAGCGGCTCTCCAGCAATGCTTTATCGCCTTTGTATACACACTTCACCGAAACTGTACAAGGCTTGACAATCATACGTGCCATGCGAAGCAGCGCTCGTTTTCAACGTGATTTTGATACAAAGTTAGAAGAGAGCATGAAAGCTCAGCTGACAGCTGCTGCTGCCCAAAATTGGCTTTCATTGCGTTTACAATTGATGGGCACTTTGTTGGTGGGTGGGGCAGGCCTATTAGCTGCCATTACTTCTTCGCATGCTACTAATCCCGGTTTAGTAGGCTTAGCCTTGTCCTACGCTTTATCGGTAACAAGCATTCTAGGTGGCGTGTTGAATGCTCTAGCCGAAACAGAACAAGAACTGGTCGCTGTCGAACGTATACACGAGTACTTAAAGTTGGAAGAAGAGACAAATGTCGAGGGTACAGCACCAAGGCCGTTTGGTTGGCCCAGCCAGGGTGTTTTGAGTTATCAAAATGTGCAATTACGTTATCGCGATGACTTGCCACCCGTTCTGCACGATTTAACCTTCAAAACAGAAGCGTTCGAACGTTTAGCTATAGTGGGACGTACTGGCGCTGGCAAATCGTCCATATTGGCGGCTCTGCTACGGGTAGTGCCTCTTACAGCCGGAGAAATTATTCTAGACAATGTCGATGTTCAGACATTAAGCTTGAATGTGTTGCGGGAACGTTTATGCATTATACCGCAAGAACCATTTTTATTTGAGGGCACAGTGCGAGAGAATTTAGATCCTCGCTCTTGGTATTATGATTCGGAAATTTGGCACGCCATCACCAATTGTTCAGAAGCTACATATCTAATACAAAATTTGGGCGGACTAGATGGTAAATTGAAATCTGCTGGGTCAAATTTATCAGCTGGCCAAAAGCAATTACTTTGCTTGGTGAGAGCTGTCCTGCAGAATGCTTTGGTTTTATGCATTGATGAAGGCACCTCCAATTTGGATGACATCACCGAGGCCGCTATACATCGTGCCATAAAATCGTTCTTTAAAAAGACAACGGTCATATTTGTGGCTCACCGTTTGACCGGCTTAAATGCTATGGATCGCATTATTGTTATGGATGAGGGGGTGATCCAGGAACAGGGCAGACCCGAGGAATTGGCAAGAAATACGAATAGCCTTTTCCATAGTATGCTGTTGGCGCAACACATAAATGTGGACGATTTTTGCAGCAATGCATTGTAGAAGAAATTCTCCTCACAACAGGAGACTTAAGGTTCAGTAAAGCATTTGTAAATAACTGGCTGTGAAATATGACTCGTGCTGGCTTTTTCCTATTATTTTAACAATCTAAAGAGACCTCTTATAGATCTCTTCTTAATAGCATTTTAGTACGTTCTTTATATCTCTGTGAAATATACATAAATGAGTAAAACTAAAGTACAGTTGTCTTCGAAGGAAGAATGCGAATTAATAGTGTCTGTCTAAGCGTTTAAGAAAGGGACAAACGTATGCTTTGTCTCTCTTTTAACGTATTTTAAACATGCAAGAACTAGAAAGAAGTGCGCTACGTGCACCACCAGCCCAATCTACGGCACAGTGCGTTTTCCCATCACCACTCACCAGTTTTATTGCTACCACCTCGAGCACTACACCCCCTCACTTGACTTACACGAATTGAAATATTTCCCTTTTCACATAAATAATGAGTAGTGTGAAGAATGTCTTAATTGTGTGCCTTTATTATCTTCCGTTAACAAATATACGTGTAGGTTGTATTGCATAAAAATATATACAGTATACAAATAATGGAAATTCGATATGATGACATCGCAAAATATATCATGTATGACAAATGAAATTTATACACATGCATATATTTTTATATAAATATACTTCTCTCTCTATATATGTTACAAATTTTAGAAAGTACATGCATACATACATCGGGTATAGTATACAAGAATATTTAAATTCATACAATTTACGAACGTTCCTAAAAAGGTAACAATTTTGATTATGTGCTCTATAGTAAAACGAAACGGAAAATTTCAATTTCAAGAGTATTTATAATAAATTTTAAAATCGTTTTTCCTAAAATATTCTTAGCTAGCAATGTTTGCACACACAAATATAAAATATAATGAAGTTACATATACATTTCAATTTCAAGAGTGTAATAAATTTTAAAAACGTTTCTCCTAAAATATTCTTAGCTAGCAATGTTTGCACACACAAATATAAAATATAATGAAGTTACATATACATTTCAATTTCAAGGGTGTAATAAATTTTAAAAACGTTTCTCCTAAAATATTCTCAGCTGGAAATGTTTGCACACAAAAACGTAAAACACATTAATCATTTACTATATCATGAAATTACATATACTTATACACATATATACATATACACACACATATATATATATTATATATATATATATATATATATTTGTATAAATATTTCATTTGGCTCTACAGGAATTTATTTTACAAAGTTATAAATTTTAACATGGCCACTCGACTCGTTCGTCTGCATGGGTTTACTATTTACGTAAATTTTTCAAATGATCCTTTCGTGCTTTTGTGTACCCTTTATACTTTTAGTTAAAGAAATTTCCGTTACGCGATTGATAAAACAGACAAAAATAAAAGTTACAATACGCCATCGCTTAGAAATATTATTATAAAAATTAAAATTAATTGGTTAAAGCAGAAATTTTGACTTTGCATGCTAAACTCTGCCATGGACGCACTAACTATAATAATGAGTTGAGAGATTACACCGATCCTCTTATTTAAATGTACAATTCGGTATGTTTCGTTCCTTTTTTATACAACACTTACTTTCGAGATTTAGTTGCGACTTTTTCCCTGCACTTTCGGTTCTAAATTGTTGAAAAAAATTCTTTAGGTTCACCGGTAATGTGTTCAAAATGATAATTTTCGAATGGCGGATCACTTAGTAATTTGTTTAATTCAGCTTCGAACGCTATTATCGATTTGTATAGTTTTGCATCGTTGTTAATCTGAGAAATAAATACAATTTATCTAAGTGGCATATATACATCGGGTGAAACATATCTTGTCAGATGGTACCTTTAAAAATTCTTTACCAACAAAAATTATCTTCTTCACGTCGTGAACAACTTCGCAAATGTGATGGTAGCCACCAACTTGACATTTTAAAATAATAGATCGTACATCCATAAAATCCGTTTTATGTTTCGCTATGAAGTCGGGAAACTGCAAGTAGAAACAGAAATATTAGAGCAGTCTTGCCACGTTACCGCAGCATATAAAAATGGATTATTATTAAGTATCATCAAAGGCTTTCTTTTGGTTGAATCTGACATGTGTGTGTTATAAACACATATGCTTAATCATGCCTTTCTAAAGTAACTCGGGCACTCTTACGCGTAATCTATATAACCACACACACAACATATACACAAAACTGCGCTCACAATACTTTACGCTTTGCGCATGCAAGGTGCGCCTTAACATTTTACTCACATAATTCTTCGTGAATTGTAGTTTAAAAAATAAATCAGCATTTTTCATAGACATTAGACGTTCTATCATAATATTCAATTTGTCAATTAGATCTTTGCACAATATTCGAGGAGGACCGCTGCTGGGTATGTCCTCATAATCGTTTGTAACGGCATTGAAGTTTTGCTCCAATACCCTTATGTCGTAGTTTAACCAATTAGGTGATATTTTCTCTTTGATTTTGAAATACTCGGAAGTGGCTGTTGTGGTTGTGACGGCACCCTCTGTTGTTTCTGTTTCGGTGGGTGGCCAAATATCAGGTATTTGTTCATCGAAATATTGTTGCAGATGTGGATTGGCTCTGAATAGAGGGGGAGGTGGTGTACGTGCTACAGCAGTGCCTGTGGATGATGTTGTAGGTGGGATGTTACTACCAATTGGGCCCAAAAATTTTTCCTTTTTTATTGGATTGTAAGTACCAGTCTTAAAGTAAGTGCCATTAACAGTAGCCTGTCGTTGACTATCCTCGGAATCCTCCACCATGGTGTATAAATAGTTTTTATTTATCGTGTGTTGTTGTGACTTTTCCGCCGCACTATGCAAGAAATTAACAGAATTGTTCAGCAGTGCATTAACCGGTTGTAATATTTTGATTTGTGTGGGATTCGAATTGCGTCCACTGCTATTATCCGGTTTTTGATAAGCGCTCTTCTGCGATTGCACTAAATTGTCCAGGTTCACGAACGATTTGATTAAATTTTCTACAAAATCCATGGTAGTGTCTTGCCAAGAGGAAAAACTGGACGCGAAATCTGGAGTCAAGGCGGCTTTCACTTTATTTAGACCCTCCGGGGTATTGTACACGTAACCCTTAATAATAATCCAAGCGTTGATAACCCGCGTAAAAACAAATATAAAATCTTTAACAGCCCAAGCTATGCCCTGTGAATTAATATTGGGCAGTACTCCGTCGGGACGTATGAGGTCTTGCTTTAAACGGGCACATAAACTGTCGATCTTCTTAAAACAGGGACGGTTGCGATGTGTATAGGCTACCTTTTCAGCAATTTCACTGCCTCGCAAAGCCAAACGTGTCAGTTCGTTGAATTTGACTTGAGATAATACAATTGGACCGTTGTAGCAATTAAAAGCATTGGGCGAATGGATGTTACTAGAGTCACCGCCAGCTCCAATGCTATTGGTATTGGTGCTTTCACTACGTTTTTCGAAAATTAACGATTAACTTATTGTGTGAACATAGGAAGAGAGGACTGTTCTGAATATAAAAGTATACTCACTCTGAACTAGGTAGAGTTGGTGAACTTCTTAATGAGGAGGAAGTATCTGTGGTAGAAAAAATGTGTACGTCATTTTAGGCAATTTTAATTGAAACATTAAACAACATTAAACAACATTAAATAAACGGGTAGAGAAGCTACTTTTTTTTAGGTTCGGTTCAATCTGTGTTTAAAGAATTCCCGATCTGTCGAAATTGTATTAAATTTGTATCGAACAGACGGGCGTGTGTTGAATAATTCAGCATATATATACGCTACGATACGATAATGATAAAATACTTCCCACTACAATATGAAGTTTTGGTGTAACAACAGTTATTAAAACGAGTAAAGAAAGGCTTGGCCACGGATGGCATGAAACTTGGCACGTCGTCAGTTTTACTTGAAAATTACCTTTGTTATCTCTGTCGGCTGGTGTTGTTTGGTTAGGGGCACAGGGCCAGGGTGCACTCTGTGAAACGCAGGGTATGTTAATTTTATTGGATTCATTAGGATTACTGTGATTGCCATTCGGAGGATTGGTCGACATATTGGAACGAATATTGGAGGATTGTTGAGGTTGGAGCATTTGTTGACCTTGACTACCTGGAGGTGAGGGGTTCGAGTTCGACGAAACAGGTGATAGTGTGCACTGTTGTGGGGCACCATTAGGTAAGCTTTGATAAATAGGTATAGTGGCGTAAGGTACAGCGTAAGGTAATGCCACATTGGGTGCCGGTAACATGGGAGATAGAAACGTGCCATACGGCCATATTGCATGCACTTCTATTCATAACAAAACAATGACAAACAGAACATATGAAATTTATTAACTCACTACACCTTGATTCATCATATTAGCTACACGTAAACGTTCCATTTGATAGTAGTGATGTTGTTGCGGTGTCAATACGGGGAACCTTATCACGTTATTATATATGTTCGGTGGATGATAGATTGGGTTCGGGATAAAAACGTGAGGCTGCTTGTATTGGTGCCTTACTTGATTTGTATTATGGTTGTTGTAGTTAGGGGTTCTATTGGTAGGATGGTAAAAATGAGTAACACGTCCTCCGCCGAGTATTTTGCGATCTATTTAAATAAAATAATGAAAAATGAAAAAAAAATATAACATTTAGAATGAATTCCCAATCATAGTTTACTGAGATGTAGAAATATGATTCGGATATATTTAAAGTAAACGGCGACGTATATATATGTGTATACTATATGGACACATGTCTGGATGTCTAAAACAAAATGTCAAAAAGTGGCTAGAAATTTACTTTTCCACTCTTGATTCCAAAAACTTACTTCTCCTATTACGAATATATAGTTCATTCATTGTTTTCTAATAAATTAAAAATAACAGAGGAAAAGGAAATTCCCGCGTAATTTTCTTCTTATGTACACGTTTTCTTGAGCGATGGCCTGTTTTATTTGGTGGTGGTTTTCAGTTTTCCTGTCTGACGCTATGTTTCCGTTTACGCTTTTTACTTTTGTTCAAATTTCAGTGCACATGCTTTGGAAATAATGGTTACATAAAAAATATATGGTAAAATTACACGAACTAAGAATTATTTGTGGTAACATTAAGAAAAACTCGGTTTAACAGTAAAGCAAAACGAGGAATTAAAATTTGGCTTGGCTTCGTTACAATTTTTTTATTTAAACATGGCGGATAAAGAAATGACATTTGTGTAAGCAATGCTTATTAAACTGTTATATGTATTCACAATTTCTCTATGTATTCACAATAAACAAGACAGCAAAATTCTAATTCACCGTGAATATAGCATAACGAAGAAGAAAACATAAACTGGCTTTAGTTTTAGAAATATTGCCACAATTTATATAAATATTTGTATGCACTCTACGACAAAATGAGTGAAAGTTTAAATATCAAGAATGAAGTAGAACATAATAAAAATAAACGAAACTTACGATGTATGTATTGTCGTTCGTTAATATTGCGTGAACAACTTGGTGAATATATAAGTTTACAGGTATGGGAAATTTATTTTACTATTGGTGTGAATGCTAAACTTTTATTTTTCAGTTCGATCTACCTTTAATGTACCAAAGAAACAATCAAGACGTCAAGACAAGTGAAACGGAACCTTTGAAGGATTTCTGGTTAGTTAGTGATATTCTGACCTTTGAGAATGTTGGATTTTCTAACACGGTTAATGAATATAAATATTTAATTTGTGCCGATTGTGAAAGGGGCCCAGTGGGTTATCAAGATATAGCCACCAAGAAATCATATATTGCTCTGCAAAGAGTACAACATGGAAATAAAACAACCGACGATTTGAAACCTTAATCCATGATTGTAAATGACCCCAAAGCATACGTTCACAAAAAGTACATGCACACATGAAAAAGTTGATACAATGTAATATTTTTACAATAAACAAAAACAGATGTGCAAGCGCCCCATTATATGAGTTAATTTCCAGTTATTTAATTAAGTAATTAAAACTAACAAGTAAGAAGTGGCTTAGGCTAAATCTTAAATACCACACCCATAACGGTGGGCGTATATATATATATATTGCGCCCTCTAATAGTGTATGAATTATGTATCAGGTTGCAAGTCTAGTTTTATGGTGAATATGGTTTTTTGTAAATTGTGGGCGTGTAATGCCCATTTTTGGCACATCGATGGATGGGATAACCATAAATATGTGCACCAAGTTTCAAGTTCATAGGTTAATTTTTGTGGTAGATAAATAGATTTTTATAAATTGTGGGCGCGTCTGTAAAACTACTACGCCCATTTTTGGCATATCAGGGGATAGGATAACTATGGATAGGTATACTAAAGTTCAAGTTCATAGATAAACTTTTGTGACAGATGTATAGTTTTTGTTTGATTGTGGGCGTGGCTCTTGTCCGATTTTGCTCATTTTAAATAGCGATACGAAATTTCAGCTCAATACCTCAAAAATCACGACCATGAGAATGCCAACAACAGACAGTCACACGCAGGCACACGCACACACGGACATACATGTCTAGGCCGACTCAGTTTTTGATGCTGATCAAGAATATATGTATACGTATACTTTGTAGAGTTCCTGACGCTTCGTTCTGGGTGTTGCAAACAGAAGCACAAACTTAGTATGCCCTCATCACTAAGGTGGATGGTATAATAAGGCTGCATTATTATCACTTTTGAAATGAAACAATACTTTTTCATTCATCACCTCCGGCCTTACTTTTTATTCATTTATTATGTGTTTTGAAATTTTCGATTTTAGTAGGGACACCCGTATATTTATTCAAAGTTATACAAGGAGATAAAGACAGCATTGATCGAAGATTATTTTTACAACAATCACAAATTACATGCCATGTTTGGGTGCTTAGAGGCCATGTTTTTCTGCATATTTATTCATTCGACTTGATCCGTTTTTTATGTATACCAATTAATAATTATATATATGTATTGAGTAAGTGTATACGAATTTTTAGCCGCTTCAACTACATTTTGTTTTATTTTTGGTCAAAATAATGCTAAGATGAATGGGCACAACAAACGTTGAATGCTTCATCTGTTTGATTTATGAGAATGTGGAACGTTTTTATTACACAAAGCGTGTAGCGTAACAATATTTATTTATCTGTGTGCGCAAGTTACATGTTTTCGTATTTTGCTTTTTCGTAATAGCTCTCTGTTGAAAGTTAACATTTTTATATAATATTTAACTTGACACATTTCTTCTCATCGGTTTTTACGACAATAATAAAAAACAAGTGAAAATATTATAGTCGGTTAAGCCCGACCATCCAATACCCTGCACCGCTGTATAAAGACCTCCATTATAACAGGATCTAAAAATGCGACCTGTAGCTTGTGCACAAATTTACACGAACCGACAGGCGGGCAGACGGACATGGTTAAATTGATTCAGATATTGATTCTGAATCGGTCGGTATAACTGAAGGTGGGTGTGGCATTTGCCGTTTAGGAATCACAAACATCCGCACAAGCTTAATATACCATTTGCCAAGTGGCAAACCACAAGTGGTGCAGGGTATAACAAATGGTAATCAAAATTGAACATTGTACACGTACATTAGGAAGGCTGTTCTAATTATTGTAATTATTAAATTTCACTAATACTCTTACAATTGCTTTCATTTCTATTAACCTATGTTGTTATCTTTAGTGTAATAAATTTATCTAAGAAAGTCCTGTGTAAGCGATGCAATGTTGTTTTGTTTCGTGTGATAAACATCGAAAGTTTGATTCAATTAAATGTATTCAAAGGTTCATTCGGTATAACGTTTGGCATTGGAGTTCCTTCATCTGTTTAAATCTGTTTCGCAAATTTCAGCTTAAGTTTTGCAATGTTACAAAACATCTCAAAATGTGACTGTGAATCTGAAAATGGCTAGAAATATAAATATCAAGTACATATATTACATGTATGGTTTTCTTGGATTATTCTTATAAAAACTCACCGTCCTCAAGTGAAAAATGTCAACTTCCTGCGGGCATTGTTCGAAGGTGTCAATTGAAAAACATTTGTGATTTTAGAGCTGGAGCTGCTCTTCATTCGCGGGAATTAAAAAACAAGAAACTTGTGCGAATGCAATGATTACACAAACGGAATTAAAATAAAAATTACAACTTGGATAACAAAATGTCTCATTTTATACTATGTGGAAATAAAATTAAACGAACTTTTCTATTAAGAAAGCCAGACCACATAGTGTTGAAATAATCATGGTCGTGGCAGACACAATCAGACCAACAGCTGCATTGCAATTATCCGTATCACAGGAGCAAACGACTTGACGACCCCCAAATCCAGCTCTCTGATAGCAATAATTGGTGGATGTTTGATTTTGAAAACCGCAAGTGCGGATAACGCGACTGTCCGGGGGCACTAAACGAACAAAATTAGAAGATTTATTAACTATTACTATTTAAAACGTATTCGTATGAATGCATTTACAATTGTTGACTGAAAATTCAATAACTTGTGTAATTTTACGGCAATAGGTGGGTATACCGCGGCCCCTAGATGAATAATCTTCTTGGCAATCCTTCAATAGGTTATCGGGTGGAATGTCTAAAGCGCAATTAGCATCCTTATGGCTATTGCACACATAGCACTTAATGGCACAAACTGAAAAATACACAAAAACATTTATATTGAAATTGAACAATATCGAGGAATTACTAAGAGAGTGTGGAAAGAGCAAGACTTCAAAGGGAAAAAAACCGGATGGACGGAAGTTCCGGACAATTAATAAGTACATAAAGATTTGGATGTTCTTGGTATTTATGATTAGACCTTGCAGAAATATGTTAATAAGCGAGCCTGGGCTACCACTGCTCTGAACAAAGCCGGCAACACAGTATTTACTTTTCACAAATTCGTAACGGACGACTTTACACAAAGGTGAAAGATTTCGATTTAGCGCCAAACTAATTGAATGCAATGTCTAATGAAATGAAAGCTCAAGTCTAACTATTGCCTATTTGGAGAGAAGCAAGAAGAAGAAGAAGAAGAAAGTGAACTTTTCCTCTACGGCATTGATAGAAGATTTTCACATATTTTGCTTGTGTTTGAACACGTTCTCAATTAAAACTAAAGTGTGAAACATTTTTCTACCATTTAAGTACATTTGTGAAGTGTTTTTTTCGTATCATCCAAGTGTCATAAATATTTGCTAAACAGTAGATATTTTTTTTATTTAAAAATCATACAACACTAATACGACCATTGTCTCGTACAGTGTATAGATTATAAAAATAAAGAGGAGAGAGTAGAGAGGAGGAAGGTGAAATAGAAAATACTAACCCAACTTAATACTAAGTCTTAACTTAATTGATTGATGACAATCTTAAGACCTATTACCAATTAAGCTAATTACAATCATTCAACTACATTAAAATACAAGCGCTTATACTTATATGTTATGGTATTGATATTATTCGGTAGAGAGCATTCCGCAATATAACAGAGTTTGCAAAAAACAGCCTCCGCGATTTACGTACAATCAGATTATTAGTACATACCGATTTAGCAAGGGTGATTTTTTCGTAGAGATACCGTGGTATTCTTGAATAAATAATTTTGTGTAGAAACATAAGGTTTCTGACATCTAAAACGGAATTCTAAGATAAACGCAAAATCCGTACGGAGTACAGTGAAGTTCCTTCGTATCTCCGCTTATTGTAAATGTTTGTAGCATTTTTACTTAAAATAATCTGGAGTTTCCTTTGAGAGGCGTAATTACGATTACCATATACGTTGACACCATAAGATACCACCAGCGTTTTAATCAACTTTAACTTAGTATCAACTGGGACAAAAGATGACACAATTTCTCAATAGGAAAATGATTGATATCTTTTCTTATAATTACCGCAGAGCCACCGCAAGCTCTACCATTAGGATTCTTAGTGTCATATACAATATAATCCTTTAAGTTGAAGCCGTTTTTGTTTGTGAAGTGGGTTTCCGAGATAAGCATAATATCTACATCTCTTGATGTTAGGAAGTGCTCTACTTCATTTTTGTGTTGGCTGAGTCCGTTAGCATTCCACTGGCAAATTCTTAATTCAGTCATGGAGTTTATTTTTTGCTTATGAAGGTTTGAATTAAGAGATTTTGATTTTTGCACATCTCCTGAATCATGCTCTGCATGTTTACCATCATGGTTTGCATACCTGTCACAAAGGATTGTATTAATTGCGTAAGAGATGCTATAGAGCTTTCGATTGAACTTGATTGTGGGGTTTCAGATGTTTTTCCTGTAATTGGCTCTGAAGGGTTAGAAGATTTCAGAGCTTGGGCATAAGATAGCCCTTGAGTAGGAACCAAACTTGATGGCATTACTGGTTGTCTTTTTGTTACGCCAATTGGAGCGCTAGCTTGCCGATTTTTAGCTGGAGCCTGCTTAATTTACTGGTATACGGGACAGCCACGGTAATTTGCGGTGTGTCCTCCACCGCAATTACTACATTTTTTTGCGTCATTTTGATTTCTTTGGGTGCATTTTGAACTATGGTGTAGATCACCACATATGACGCAAACCGTTGGCAGTTTGCAATACGTTTTTGTATGGCCATATTCTTGGCAATTCATACAGTGAGGTGGCGTTGTTCTCTTATATGGTTCCTCAATAACAATCTTACGATGTAATAAGTATTGCAGATTGTATATAGGGTGGGTTTGGCCCTTTTTGAGAGTATTTTTATCAAAATCTAGCTCCACTCGGAAAAGAGGTTGAGGGACCTTGTTTTTGTTTATTATATTATAAACAGATTTCACTTGGAATTCTTCGTTTTTCAAGGCTTCCATGACTTCAGAAGTTGGCACCGAACTTTCTATTCCTTTAATAACGACTATGAGGCCCATAGCACTCTTTAGTTGATAAGTGTAGTAACTCTTATTCTTCTCATCCAGATATTTCAGAAGTTTTTTATGGTTTTCCTCAGTATACACCTGTACCTTGCATTCGGAAATAGAGCCCCTGCGTATAGCAACTACATGGAAACCTTTTTTTCCAAGCAATCTGCGTGCAAAAACTAAAAGTGCCTGTACAAAATTTTAGCTCAATAACTCAAAATTTACGCCCGTGAGAGTGCCAACAACGGCCGGACACACGGACATACATGTCTAAATCGACTCCGTTTTTGAAGCTGATCAATATGATATATACTTTGTAGGGTCTCTTCTGGGTGTTGCAAACGGAAGAACAAACTAAGTATACCTTTATCACTGAGGTGGAGGGTATAAAAATATGATTGTTCATCATATGGACGCGAAACAACTTTTTTGAATGGGACGATATCCATGAAGCAGCCTCAAGGTTTTCATCAAGGTAAGTAGCCCAGATCGGAAGACTGGGTACAGTGCAAAAGGGTTGTAAAATATTTGAAAGCAACAAGATCATGAAATTGAACCTCAGTAATATTCAAAAGAAAGATTTAGAATTACATGGGTACGCAACCTGGGCAGAAGACAGAGTAACACGGAAATCGAATAGGGGTCGTATTTTTTTCTTCAATGCCACTATTTCCTGGTGTTGCAACAAACAAAGCATTGTGGCGTTATCCACATGCGAAGCGGAGTTTGTATCTCTTTCAGAAGCAGCAAAAGAAGCAAAGTGGCTTAGACAATTACTGGAGGATTTCTTTATATCAATAAACAATCCAACAGTACTATTTTGTGACAATCAGAGTAGCTTGAAAGTCATGAATGACGAGAAATTCTCCTTTAAGACGAAACACATTGATACGAAATTCAAAATGAAAGAGCATCTACTAAAGAAAGGGGTTATACAATGTAAATATTGTCCAACGGAAATATGGTTACAGACATTTCGACAAAGCGTCTACCAATTGGAAAGCACGAATACCTTAGAGAAAAATGCAATTGTAAAGAACAAGAAGGAGTATTGCACTGTGTGCTATACTCGTATATAAAAACGTTCATTTATTCCATTTTGTTATATTGTCAAAATGTTGTAAAACTTAACGAGATAATTGGAGATCATATCGATGAAAAAATGACAAATATGTGGCTAGGCAGAGGAAACCTTTTCATTGAAACCGAAGGTTTTATGATTGCGATCTAGGACAGAGTGCAAAATGACTATATGCTGTTACTAATAATATTGAATAGTTGAATTTGATCAAGTTGGAACCCGTGCAAAAATTCTGAATCAGCATCGAATACTGAGTCGATCTAGCCAAGTATATCCGTCCGTCTGTACGTGAGTGTTTGTTCTGCGGTAATAACTCTCCTGGTCGTAAGAATTGAGATATTGATTCTAAACTTGACAAAAGTGTTGGTAATTTTTATGCGCAGGTTGGTATTGAAATTGGGTAAGAATTGAATAAGTCAAGCTACCCGCCTATAATGCAAAAAAACTGGAAAAGGTGAAATTTTTAAAACTGTATTAATGTATGCACATTGCTTATTATATTATATATTGACATATATACTCCTGGGGAAGCTTGGGTGCATCTATCCCAATGCCAAAGATAGTTTTTGTTTTTACATGTTCGAGAAATTGAGATTGTGTTTATGCTTATTATCATATAATGGGAGAAGCATTCGCTTATTTATTTATACATTTATTGCAAGGTGATGATAAAATGTATACCATTACATGGAACATGAAGCATTAGACCAAGCAAATGCCGTTTTCTTTAGATGCAATATAATGCTATACGTGTTAGTGTATTATTGTTGTTGCTCCTTGTACTAGTTGCGGGTGCTGTTTGCTCTTACGGAGTAATAAAATGTAGGAAATGGGAACTGCACGTGCTCTAAAAAGACGAACGCTAAAACGCTTCATGAGAAACAATGAAAAGTTACAATTTTATCGCAAGGAAAGAGAATTCGGGTTTTTTGGCACCACCACTGTTGCTGGGTGCGGCGGTAAAGTAAAGTAGGTCTACAGCTAATTATAAAGACAAGAAAGCACTTGTGAAACGGTTTATTTTTATATGTATCACAATTTGAATATTTAAATGTCTGGGCACTTATGATAGTTATGAACATACCTGTGTGCAGATGTGATGAAAATGATATATGTGTTAAAGTTTTTATTCCCTTCGCTATTTGAATTGGGCAAATCGGTCAAAGGACACGCCCTTAATCGACCACACTCGATTATCACAAAAATTGCAAATATTTATAATTCATCCATGTGCCAGAAATGGGCGTAGTCGTATAACAGATACACCCACAATTTAAAAACCTTATAAAATAAAACAAGGAACAAAAGTGAACTTTTAGCTTGCGCCAATACTATCTATATGTAAACAATGATCGTGACAGATACACGATTACGCCCGCTAATAGTGTATGCATTACGTATCAACTTGCAATTCGAGTTTTAAGCTTTATAAGGTTTTTTGTACATTGTGGACCGGCCTGTTATTCCGGTACGTCGTCGGAGGGGATAATTATAGATACGCGTACAAAATTTCAAGTTCATAGGTCAACTTTTGTGGCAGATATATAGATTTTTGTGGATTGTGGCCGTGGATATTGACCGACTTTTCCCATTCTAAATAGCGATCTGCGTGCAGTTCAATATCTTAAAATTTGTGTCGGTGAGAGGGCCAACAACATACGGACATATGAACACATGTCTAGATCGATTCAGTTTTTGCTGTTGATCAAGAATATATATGCGCCTCCGTTAGGATACCCCATCCTTGTGGAGGTTAATAATAAAACAAAATGTCATACTTTCCATATAAATTAGAGAGGTATAGTGAGCGTCAGAGACCCTACAAAAATGATATATCTCTAATCAGCATCAACAACTGAATCGATCCAGATTATTGAGACATGAGCTGTTCAAACACTTTTAGTTTCTGCACGCAGATCGTTATTTAGAATGGAAAAATCGATCAAGAACCGCGCCCACAATCCACAAAAAACTTCTTATCTGTCACAAAAATTGAGCTATGAACTTGAAACTTGGTACGCATCTCTATAATGCAGCCGTGGTCAAATAACAGACACACCCACAATTTACAAAAAACCATACTCAGTGTAAAACTTGACTTGCAGGCAGATACTATCTATTTGAGGGCGTAATCATATACCTGTTGCGGCCACCATTTCTATGTAGATGTGGAGAATATATAAGATTTTAGTTTTCTTACTTGTTTTTAGTTAAAAGCAAGCAACGTTATATGGGCAGCTCAACGAGGAAATAAATAGTGAATGAGTCTGAGAAAGGTGAATGGAACAAGGAAATGAAAATCCTGTTATTGTACAAAATATATCAAATATACGAATTTCGCTCTTGCGTACATACGAGTTCAATATATTTAAATGGATAGTAGATAAGTGTATTGTATATGTATGCATATGTAGATAATTGATTACAGCGGACTACCCTTTATCACTAATCTCTAACCATTATTCTGTTTGGTGTTTGCTTTTTTTTAGTATATAATATAGTATTGGGGAGCAAAACTCCTTCTTCAGAGACACAGAGAGAGGTAAATAGGCTCTCTCACTCAATTCTTTTGGTTATTAATCGATTTTGCTTATTTGAAATAGGTCCATATATAAATTTTTGCAAATTTGATTTCTACAATGGTCGACCATATGCGCTTGGATTTGAATGCTGATCTAGCGTATATCTACTATGTGGGGTTTCCCACGCCTCCTTCTAGTATTTGCAAATCGGATGACAAATTTATTTTGCCAAAAATCACGAGTAAATTGTTTGATTTTCGATTTAAATCGAACAACCATTCATGCAATCTTGCTATAAGGAGTATAACGAGTGCTGTAGGGTACAATTGAAACGATAATACATAGAAAGTACTTAAAGAAATAAATCTAATAAAAGGAACACATATGAACAATTAACGAGGATGCGACAAAGGGAACACAACAGTGCACGGACGATGTCTTAATGTTGGTTCGACCGAAGGGAAACACAAAAAGCTAAATAAAGTAAAAAATAGGATAAGAATTCATTGCTGTTGCAATGAAAACTGCATGGAGGTGGGGAGCGATTAAAGGAACGGCATAAGTGCACGGCATCCTTCACTTTCCTTTTTTAGACTAAATGCTAATGCCAGTGGCATTATAGTGCTATTTAAATATAAAATGCTTAAAACACGTTCGAAATGATTAAATGTGTGCACACACGTACAATCAATTTGCTCTACTATTATGTAATAAGTGAAAATATGTTTGTCAGCGCGATGGTGAGTACGAATTGACCTTTTTCGGTTTTTTTTTCTTCACAGATTAGAAATAAAAATTTCCTGTCTCCGGGCTTACCTTGTTTTACGGTTAATATTAATAAAACACTGGCCACAATTAAAGGTTGCATTTTTAATTATTAGTCGGTTAAAATTTTGTCTTTTTCAAATTTTCGTTTTAAATTTTTTTTGTAATGTAAAAATGATTTTAATATTTTTACTGGTTGGTTTGAATAGTTTAAATTTAACTAACTCCTCAATAGTTTGATTTTACATTTACACAGCTACTGTTTATGTTTCTGTAGCCTTGCTTATAAATGGATGAGTGACTACTAACTATTGCGACTACACACAGTTATGAGGTGTTGTTAGTTTGTGCATATAAGAGTCTGATGGAATTAAGAAATATTTTTTCTTCGTTTTCTTTGTTTTTTATTTTTAATTTTTTGAAATTTGCCCCTTATAGTAATGAAACTATAACTGTGTTATTGCTCTCTTTTCCCAGTTAAGCGGCTGCCGTGTTTTTTCTAGCAAACGATGTTGTACGAACTCGTGACCAAACGAAATGACGTTCAACTAACCGCAGTCATAGTCTGGTAACTCACTTACACAGAATTTTGAAATTTACTTGTACCCTCGAATCTATTCTATCCCTAAATCATCCTAGTCGTGCCCGTGCAGTTTAGGTGTGAAAAGAAAATGAGAAAGAGAGCTACAGAGAGTGAGAATATTTCCATCATCGTGAGTGTTTTCGACTTAAAGCGCTTTTAAAAAGTACGAATACTTATAATAGAGATGAAATCAGGCTACCAGACTGTGGGCGTGGTTTTTAATAGAATTTAACTGATTTCTTATTTTTATTGCGTTATTATATTCATTTATTATTTCCATTCACACAGAAGCAATCATAGCACTACAAATTCTTAAAATTTATAGGGTAACATAAGCACTTAAGTGTGATAGAGACTGCATATTAGTGATGATTAAAAGTAAATGTCACGGATAGAGTTTTTATTTGATTTAAAAGGTTTTTAGCTAAAGAATGATTTTCTTCATTGAAAATATCAAAAAATTATCAAAATAATTTTATAGGGATCACTAATAAATTTCATCTCATGGATTTATGTATTGACATGCCTCTTACAATACAACTTGGTTGTTAGATGTCATTTGATCTTAGGATCATGTCAAATTAAATTTTGTTCCGATTAGATTCATCACTTAGGTTATAGTGGAATTTGTAATATTTTTTTCGTACACCCCCACAATTACATAATCTTATGAAATTGAAGGTTCCGCTTAATTGCGCAAAGGCGGGGATTCTTCCATGGGAAGTGAATAAAATTTAGATTTGATCGATGTAATTTCATTTCGATCACACATAATTTCTTAATATTAATTATTCTTGATTTGATCTAAATCAAGAATTATTCTATTATTATTAATTATTCTTGATTTGATCTAAATTCTTGATTTGATCTAAATCAAGAATAATTTTTTTCATTGAATTGTTTTTTGATCGATATTTTTTTATTTTGATAAAATTTTTCTTTTTTGATTGTTGTACTCTATTATCTAAGTCGTGTTTAGATAAATACAATCGTTAAACTTAATTTTTAAACTTTATAAATCACAATGCCTCTGATTTGGGCGTACATTGGGGCTAAAATTGTTTGTGAAAGACGTTTAAAAACCTTTCAGCATTCGTGGGATTCTTAAGAGAAAGCTTTTATCCATTAGAAGTTTACTCATTTTTATACTATGTGCAAAAAGCTTTCAATTATTTATTCAACAGAGTTTTTTCTTCCATTGCATTTTGTTTATACGTGCGTCCTTTTTTCCTCTCCCTGGGTGTGTAGTGTATTTAAGGAAAGTCTTGATATTTTTACTATTCCTTTATGTCGTTCTGTTCTATTCTATATATATTATAGCTGACGATTGTGTGACATAGTAGGTCGTGTGTGCACAATTAAGTTATTGATGCAGTGTAATATTTTTGTATGTACACTTTAATACTGACGTGTTAACCTACTTTCATGCATATAAGTTGCATAATCGTGAAAGTAGCGTTAGTCTATTAAACATAATCTGAAGAATCAAATGAAAGTATTTTCGTATGAATAACAAAACATCAAATAAATTCCTATAAAAATTCGTTCTTTTTATCATTTTATCCGGAGCGCTAATCGGCAAAAAATACATGTAAACTTTTATCATTATGGAAATTTTAGACCTACAAATAACAAGTAAGAAAACTAATTTTGGCTGAGATTAAACTCTTCAATACCCTCCACATGTACATACAAACAGTGGGGATGGCAGGCAGGTGATGACGCACTCTAATAGTGTGCGCAAGTAGAGTTTTACGCTGGGTACGGGTTTTTGTAATTTATGGACGTGTCTGCTTTCCAACCTCGCCCATTTTTGGTGTAAGAATGCCTACAACAGACGAACACACGAACGTACACATTTGTGTCTAGATCGATTCAGTTTTTGATGCTGAACAAGAATATATATACTCTGGTGACTGACGCTTCTTTCTCGGTGTTGTAAACGGATGAACAAATTTAGTATTTATGCGGAGGGTATAAAAATGGCAATTACAACAATTGAATTTTATTTTAAATGTGCATGAAGAAAAGAAAAATACTAAAAAAATAAGTAAGAAAAGTAAATTTGGCTTAGGCCAAATCTTAAATACCCTCCACCTCCACAACGGTGGACGTGGCAAATATATATATATATAGCGCCCTCTAACAGTGCATGTCTTAGGTATCAGCATGGAAGTCTACTTTTACGTTGAATATAGTTTTTTTGTAAGTTGTGGGCGTGTATATTATCCGACCACGCCCATTTTTGGCACATCAGTAGATGGGATAAATATGTATGCGCGTACCAAATTTCAAGTTCCTAGGTCAACTTTTTTTGGCAGATATAAAGGTTTTTATTAATTGTTGGCGTGTCTGTGATCCAAATACGCCAATTTTTGGCATATTGATAAAGCTAACATATATAAATGTCCACACCAAATTTCAAGTTTAAAGCTCAATTTTTGTGGCAGAAAAATAGTTTTTTGTCGATTGTGGGCGGGACTCTCGACCGATTTTGCCCATTTTAAATAGCGATCTGCGTGCAAAAACTAAAAGTTCCTGTACAAAATCTCAGCTCAATATCTCAAAATTTAAGCCCGTGAGAGTGCCAACAACAGACGGAAAAACGGACACACGGACATACATGTCTAAATCGACTCAGTTGTTGACGTTAAGAATATATATACTTTGTAGGGTCTCTGATGCCTCCTTCTGGGTGTTATAAGAAGAACAAACTTAGTATACCCTCATCACTGAGGTGGAGGGTATAATAAATAAATGTAGTGTATGTACGTACCACACTCTTACATTAAATTTGAATGAAAATTAGTTATCCGCTAAGTTTGTCATGATTAGCAGTGGCGAAAGTAACGTAATAAGCTATGTATTGATGTGATAAAGAGTGAATTTTTTATTTTACTTATTTTACTTAAAATAAGTCGGTGTTGTCCGACCATATAATATCCTATTTGTCTTAGTTACACAATTTGTGCTAGGCTAAAAATTACCGAATTTCAAAAGTAATCGCCTCTGGCACAAAAGACATCAGATTTTGATACTGATCTGGTCGAAATAATTTAAGATGGGCAAGACACTTGCCGTTTGGGAGTTAAGACATCCCCATAAATACAATGTAGGTTTTTACCACTTTGTAGTGCAAGATATAATACTTTTATACTTCAAATAGGGTATATTTCATGTTGACACAACACAGAATATTATACTAAGTTAATATAGTCATTTCTGTCTGTCCGTGAATGTTTGTTATACGGTAAAACATTCCTGGTAGTAACAATTGACGTATCGATTCCAAACTTGGCAGTAACGTTGGTAGTTTTGATATACATGTCGATACGGAAATGGGGCGACATCGAGTAAGCGATACACCTACAATACAACCAAAACAAAGGAACAAGTTCTTAAAGAAACTTCCATGTTACTTATAAAGTACAGAAGATATATACTCCTTGGTAAGCTTTGGTGCATCGATAGTTTTTTTACTTGTTTGTTAATGGTGGAAAAATTTTCCATTACTAAAGTTTTCGCTGTTACTTAATGTAACAAAAGCTTTTTAATGCTGCAAAGTAAGTCTAAAAAGCTTGAGGGCAGGAAAATATTGTCTCCTGGCAGATATTAGAAAAGCATAAAATGCACAAATTTAGCCGAGTGTCTCAAGTTCTGTGAGCGTTTCAATAGCAGACAGGCGCATACGGACATTCGAACGGATTTGAGTAGATCGATTCAGATGTTGACCGAGAATCCATTATATATACTATGTAGAAGCTCTAACACCTACTTTAGAGTGTTGCAAATGGAATGACAAACTAAATACTTACCAGGGTAGGGTGTGAAAACCGGCAAACTCTATATTATATATATTAAAAAAATATTCTTGGAAATACAGTAAATGCGAAGCTGACAACATGTCTTAGTTTATTTTTTATTGAGTAAATATATTTATGCATCTGCGTATACGAGTATATTAATGTCAAGAACAAAAAAAGTTCAGGGTTTTTAAGAATTAATTGATCAGGTTATAGATTTTTCAATTAGATTCTTCATAGACTTTCTCATAAACACTCTTATACCAATTAATCGTTAGTCGCCCATTCGTCTAACTACAATACAGGATATTTACAATAATTTATATACGTGAATGACTTTGAAATGATTTTCGGAAAGAGCTGTAATGCATTGGGTTTGAATTTTATTAGAATACTTCGATAAAGCAACCGCTTTTTAGGAGGCATTCTAGCGGCATTATAACAAAATATTAAAAGCTTTTTTAAAGCTTTTTTTAGAGAACACAAAGCTTTGGTTAAATTTATTTAGCGGATGCTATTTGCTTATATAAAAAATTTAAGTAAGAATGAATGAAGTGTCGCAAGAGAGATGACGATGAATACGTCTACCAAATTTCAGCACGATATCTAAATTTTTGCGACCGTTAGAGTTCCAAGAATGTGTAGATACACAGACGGAAAGATGAGCTAAATCGACTTTTCCATTAATACTGATCAAGAATATATGTACTTTTGGGGGAGTGGCCCGCCCACGTCTGCTACATACTAATGTTGGAAACGAAAACAATACATCCACATATTATTATGATGAATTGTACAATAAAATGCAACAAATAAGAAAACTAAATTCAGCTTGGGAGGAACCTTAAATGCCCTTAACATTTTATAAGCACCGAATTAATAAAGAGCGAATATTTATAACCTGCACCACTTGTGGGAAACAGTATATTAAGCTTGTGCGGATGTTTGTAACTCCTAAACGGCTAATGCCACACCCACCTTAAATTATACCCATCGATTCTGAATCGATTTGAATCGATTTAACCATGCGCGTCTGTCTGATTGTTAGTTCATGTAAGTTTGTACGCAAGCTGCAGGTCACATTTTTTGAGATATATCAATGAAATTTGGTACAAGGAGAGGAACTCTATTGAAAATAGACCGGATCGGACCATTTTTAGAATTCCTCTCCATATAAGGTCCTATTATAATGGAAGTCATTATATGGTACAAAATCACAATTCGTAAAATTTGTGGACAAAATTTGGCAAAGAATAAATGAGCTTCATATTTGGCTGCGCCTAATTTAGGCCCGACCGGACCATTTTTAGTATTATAAGATAACTTATACAACAGTGCCTTGCGTATACAAATACAACTAAACTAATTGTCGCATAATTTGTAGGTCAAGCGCTTCACCGACACTCAACGTTAAAGTATACTTGCATGCTGATATGTAATGCATACACAGTTAGTGGGCGCACTATATACATTTGGCCCGCCCAGATTTGGCCTAAGCCAAATTTAGTTTTCTTACTTGTTTTGTTCCATTTTTATTTTAAGGGTGGTAGTTGTACACTGTATTATTGTACTTTTATGCTTCCACTGCTCCTTTTGCAACCTTGGCCAACTCCCAGTCTATCTGCGTTCGTTTGACTGTAGTCGTCCAATACAAAAAACTTTCTCAGAAGTATCATCCAGAGTATATACGGCACTTGTTATAGATAGAATTCGTGAAAGAATTATAATTTTATTTGAGAAAAAATTTGAAATTATTTTTACACAAGTTGACATAATAGAAGTAACATATATGGAACTAAACAAATTGGTACATACGCAGTATTCTTTGTACAGTATAATTTTAACACCCCTTCTTAACGAATTATGTATTGAACCAAATAGTTAAAAAGCCATCAACTCTTGCTCGGTTTACATGCGCTTTTATTTGCTTGTGCTTATTGAATTAAATTTTATCATTGTTTTATTCACTATTGAATACTTCACTGATAATTTTATAATTTTTGGTGATTTTTATGTGAAATAATACTTGTAATTTTATTACTGCGTATAGAAGTTATTGTTCTGTATGAAATGTTTATATATTTTATATTTTTAGTATACTTGATTAAAATTGTGTTTTCAAGAAGAAAAAAAATATTTTTTTACAATTTGACACTAAATTCTGGTCCTTTATATTCATTGAAAATTAACATTAAAAATTAATCAAATAACGTAATCCAAACCGACAAAGAACATGTAGATACCCTACATCACTCCCCCTCCGAGAGATTTTAAGCTTAATAAATTAAATGTTACACCTTTCTTGTTAGTTTTAGTGGTGGTGTTTGTGTTGGTGATAGGTGTTTCAATAATGGCTGGTTTAAGTCTATCAAAAGAAATTGTTTTAATTATGCCATCAATCAGGACTTTGAAAAATTTGGGCTCTTTTTCGACGACTTGAAATGGACCGTCGAAAAGTTGTTGAAAATGTCTTTTATTTATGCAACGGACAAAGACGAACTTGCAATCTATTAATTGCTTCGAAATAAATATCCCAGTATTAGGGTTATTATGATGACTGATGGACGATCGGACATTTTTAAAATGTTCTTTGAGATTGTCCAAAACCTCTGAGCAACAGGCACTAGATCCTTGAATTAAGAGCTCAGCAGGTAGACGTAAATTATGTCCGTAAACCATATCAGCAGGAGTGGCCGAAATATCTTCTTTATGAATTAATCTCAAACCAAGGAGCACAATCGGTAACTCATTAATCCATTTGTTTGGATCATTTTTCAGCCGTTAGAGAGACCTTAAGTTATATATGGAAACGCTCAATCATTCCGTTTGATTGCGGATGATATGGGGAAGTGACAATCCTATGACAACCAAGAAATCTGGACAACTCAGAAAATAATTCTGACGTAAACTGTGTACCCTGATCGCTGGTTACTTCCAATGGAACATCGAATCGAGGGATAAAAATTAAAATTTTAAAATATATCTTTTGATATTTTATTATATTGTAGCTAACATAATTTGTAAATAAATAAATAAATAAATAAATAAATAAATAAATAAATAAATAAATAAATAAATAAAACATTTGTTTACTAGAACAATATTTCATTTTAATAATTCCTTCAGCATGAAAATGCTATGCTAAATGAAATTTTGAAATACTGAAATAAATTCAGCTTCAGCAGATGAAAGTCCTACAGTTGAATTCTTTTTTGAAGACCGTCCAATCATATTATCACCAAGGCAAATTATGAAACTTCTAGCTAGTTTACAATTTTCGAATCACCTGCCCAATTTGCATCTGTATACCAGGGCAAATTCAAATGGGTTTTAGCGCGTGTGATTAATTTTTTGTCTATGGTATATGTCCAATATCTTATAATTTTCTTTGCAGCTTCCCGCTATATGGTGATATTCCGGGTTCATGGGAATTGAGCTAGACTTGGCGTTTTATAGACCACAATCTTGCATTAAGAGTTCCTTATTTTCTCTCCTTGATACAAATAAACATCTCCATTATTACACGTTTAATTTGAATGCCTAGATAAGATGATACATTTCCTGAATCTTTAACTTCAAAATGCATATTTAATTCTGCAAAAATTTCGTTTACAGTTGTTTCATCTTTTGCACATATTAATATATCATTTATATAAAACAGGAGGTATAATACATCAGTGGGTGTTTCTTTGGTATATAAGCAACTCTCAGCCTTGCCCATCTTAAAGCCCATATATAATAAAGCCTTACTAAAAACATCGTATCATCAGCTACTTGTTTTAGACCATAAATAGATTTTTGTAATTTGCAAATTAATTTTCTTTTATTTCCTTAATAAATCCTTTAGGCTGTTGCATATAAACATTTTCTCTTATATGATTATTTAAAAAGCTGACTTTACATCAAAGTATTTCATTAAACCTTTTGCAACACTAACAGCCAATAGAGTTCTAAAAGTTTCATATTTTCCAACAGGTGTAAAAGTTTCGTGATAATTTTCTTCTAACGTTTGTGCGTACCCTTTTGCAATTATACGAGCTTTGTGTTTGGGCTTGGTACATGAGTCACTTTTAAGTTGAAATACCCATTTACAACCGATAAATTTCTTACTTTATTGGTTATTGGTTAATATCCGTGTATGATTATTTTGAAGTGCTAAAAATTCCGCTTTTGCTGCATTCATCCACATCTCCCGTTCAGGATTTTCAAAACTTATTTCTTCTCGTGATTTTGGTGGCTCACTGATTTCAGTTAGGTAATTATATACAACTGGTGCTTTATTTTTATACCCTCCACATTAATGATAAGGGTATACTAAGTTTGTTCTTCCGTTTGAAATACGCAGAAGGAGGCGTCAGAGACCCTATCTAGTATATATATTCTTGATAAGCAATAAAAACTGAGTCGATTTAGACATGTATGGCCGCGTGTCCGTGTGGCTATCTGTTGTTGGCATTCGCACATGCGTAAATTTTGAGATATTGAGTTAAAAATTTTGTACCCACATTTTTAGTTTTTGCACGCAGATTTCTATTTAAAATGGGCAAAATTGCACAAGATCCACGCCCACAATCGACAAAAACCTTTATATCTGCCACAAAAATTGACCTATGAACTTTAAATTTGGTCATCCCATCCATTGATGTGCCAAAAATAGGCATGGTCAGATAACAGACACGCCCACAATTTACAAAAAACCATACTCAGCATAAAACTAGACTTGCAAGCTGATAAGAAATACATACAGTATTTAAGGCCGAAATTATGTACCTGCCATGCTAACTGTATATATATGTGGAGGGTATTTGATATTTGGCTTAAGCCAAATTTCGGTTTCTACTTGTTTTTACCTAATAAACATATTTTACACTTTTGTATGTGTAAAGCTAAAATCCTACCAAACCAGTTGGCATGCTATACCATAATGTAACTGTAATGAACAAAAAAAAGGAAAAAATGAAAAAGAAAAATCTTGTTTTTTATACCCTGCACCACCACCTGAATCGATTTAACCATGTCCGTCCTTCCGCCTGTCCATCTAAATTTGTTCGCAAGCATTTTTTGAAATATTTCGATGAAATTTGGTATTGGCCCAAAAGTGAATTCTATTGAAAATGGACCGGATTGGACCTTTTTTAGAACCCCTCCCCATATGAGGTCCTATTAGTTTTTGAGATATTTCGATGAAATTTGGTAGAAGGAAATGTATTGGCTCAAAAATAAACTCTTTTGTTAATGGATAGGATCGGACCATTTTTAGAACCCCGTCCCATATAATTTTTTTTTGATTTCATAAATAAATAAAAAATAAAAAAAATTTTCTGACTTATGTATCATTTTGAAATTTTTGAAAATACAAGTAGGTATTTTATTTGTCTAAAATTTTTAATTTTTCAAAGAAAAAAATTAAATTGAATAATATATCAAGTGGTGTAGGGTATTTGATGGTCGGGCTTGACCGACTATAATATTTTCACTTGTTTTTTGAATATTTTGGACTAATATTAAACAAGTTTACGTTTTAAATGTTTTTACGAAGATTTTTGGCACTCTAACCTACGTTTTAAAATAGAGGGTTTACAGTGGAAGTTTCGTATGGGTTGGTTGTTAGGTTGGAATTCATTTCCTTTTGTCACATTTTATTTATTGCCAACACAAATTAAAAACAAATCGTTCATCTCATATGGTTTGATTTAATAATAAGCCAAATAGATCTGCGTGTTCGGGTATGTATGTTTTTATAAACAAATAAAACTATATCGTGCACTTTTTTATATAAAAAACAGCGCTCGTTATTGCTGCTGGCAGTACAAACAAATACTTCCCAGTGGTAATAAATTTCGCTAAGTATTCAAGCATTGTTGAATTTTTTCTACACAATTATATGCATAGCCACCTATGCGTGTATGTAGTGTATGTATGTATAATTGGCAGTAATTTTGCATACAACTTTTATTGCAAATTAATTGGCTTTGTTTTCTTTGACACATTTGTTCTCATCACTTCTTTTTTTACTATAATTATGTTTGCATTGTTTATGGGATGTACAAGTAAATGCATGTATAATTAAATGAAAGTAAAGTAATTGTAAATACATTTAAGGAAATCTTCATTATTGGTAGCCATTTATTTGATTTATGTTTAAGGTGTTAAGACGTGTTGTTTGTTTTCCTTAACACTTACAGTGGTAAGAATAAGTGAAAAAAAACTAAATTTGGCTTAGGCCCAAAGTTAAATACCCTCCACATCTATATACAAACAGTGGGCGCAGTAGGCATATGATTGGCTTTGCAATAGTGTATGTATTACATGTCAGCTTGCAGGTCGTCTTATGCTGAGTATAATATTTTGTAAATTGCGGGTGTGTTTGTTATCATACCATACCCACCTTTGGCACGTCGATGAATATAATTATAATTATATATGTATATTTGTACCGAATTCCAACTTTATAGCTGTATTTTTGTGACAGGTAAATAGTCTGTTGTCGATTGTGGGCGTAGTTCTTGACTTGATTTTGGCCATTTAAAAAAGCGAACCGCATGTAGAAACGAAAAGTGTGTCTGGACAAAATTTCAGTTCAATATCTCAAAATTTGCAATTGAATATGCCAACAACACATGAACACACGGACACATGTGTCTAGATCGATTGAGTTTTTGATGCTGTAGGGTCTATGATACCTTCTTTTGGGTGTTGCAAATGGAATGACAAACTTAGTATGTTATGCTTAGGGTACAAAAAGTAATGTGTAATGTTTATTATAAGTATATACATGTATGTATATATGTGTGTTAAAAAGCGTATGTGTTCAATTTATTTTGCATGGGTGAGAATTAAGTAGCCGCTCTTTATGAGATGGGAAATAAACAAAGTTTGTTATTCCGTTTGGCGCACACAAAAGCAGGTTTCATAAAGCCCACAAAGTACATATATTCTTAATCAGCATCAAAGTCCAAGTTGATCTAGCTATGTGCGTCTGTACGTTGGTATCACCGTTTACTTTCGGAACGTACATGATAGTAAATTTTGAGATATTGAGCTGAAACTTTGAATAAACGTTAGTGAAATCAGTCAAGTGCTACTCCCATAATCGACAAACATCTACATCAGCTACAAAAGTTCAGCTATAAAGTTGAAATTTGGTACATATATTTATAATAAGACCATTTATCGATGTGCCAAAAAGAGGCGGGGCGGGGACTCACGCCGACAATTTACATAAAACTTTATTCGGCGCAGAATTCGTTTTGTAAGTTTTTATGCAATACAAAGACTATAGAGGATGTAATTCAATTGCAACACCCAAAAGAAGGCGTCAGAGACCCTACAAAGTATATGAATTCTTGATCAGCATCAAAATGTGAAATGCGCTACCTTATAAATATTGAATAATATTATAAAATAAACAGAGGACAAAAGTATGTACAAAAAACTGTAGAGATCAAGGGCTTGGGAACTTATTAAAAGCAGTATAACAGCATCAGCTGTAATACTGTAATACATCGAGAGGGGGGAGCAGAACTCAGACTTTATAATCTAATTAAATTTATTATAAATGCTCGTGTGTGTTAATCGTGCTGTTTGTGAGAGCATCCTCACACGCTCTTGTGCTCTGCTCCCTTATGCTTATCAATTGTATCACCTCATTAAATGAGTATTTACATTAGCTAGGTATGATGATAAATGAACAAAGACACAATGATTAGCATGTACGTACTGGCATGAAGTTTTTCGAAATGATTACGCAGAGTTGAGGTTTCCTACCAGGCACACAATTTTATTTTATTTTGCAATTTAACATGAAAACATAAACGGCAAACATAACGTTGTGCCGTATCACGAGGTATCACTCTCTCTCACAGCTACCATCTAGATCACTTCTTTATAGCGCTAATTGCTCTCAGTGTTCGTGTACAGCACAATACTTCTCCCAATACCTTATTAGTTACCGTACATTACGTATTGACTCTTTGCTCTAAATTGAGCTGCGGAGGAGTGTGTTAAATACTTCATAGAGAACATAATACAAATAAAATAATAAAAAACCATGTTTGTCGTTGTAATTGAAAATATATTTTTTGCTTAACACTCAGATTCATCTGAATCGTTAGCTTGTCAAGTAGCGCCGTGGTGCAGTAAATTACATAAATTGAAAACTATTTGATTGTTGAAATTCTTTCGATTTTTCATTTTCAAGACTACGGTTGGTATAGCCACGTATGTTTTTTATAAAAAATTATTTGAAAAGTGAAATTACGTTAAAAGACGTTGACATGCTGAGCTGTGTTCGTGCAATAAAATTAAAATAAAGTTCAACGAATCATGCTCCAAGTGGTTATAAGTATTATTCTGAGCGACCGTTATACTAGCATTTAAATCTTAAATTATACAAGCCCAACATACACAGATGTATGAAACATTCACGTTTTCGTGAAAAGCCTACTAAACGTAAATGTAAGAGAATACGGTTTCTATTCAAACCTATAAATATGAAGGCAGTCTCAATAACACCAGGATGAACTTTACTTACAATTTAATAAGAACTCTGCATTGTACTCTGAGCAGCACTTCAATGATCGTACAGTGGTTGTCGACTTGATGTGAAGTCTGTAATTTTCTTAATGAATGTGTATAGGAGGTAATTTAATCCACCTACACTTGAACAATGCAATTAATTCAAGTTATTAAAATGATTTATCGAGTGTGTACACTCACTGTTTCTTATGGCTGTTTTTCTCAGATAAGTTCGAAATATTGAAGCCTAACCCAAATAAAATTTTTATATATTGTATTTATATTTTTCCACGCCACAATAAAAAGAAGTAAACAAATGTGGTGAAAATGTTTTATACATTATAATACATGCGATTTATATAATACACAAAGAAAAAACAGCAAATATGGAAAAATATTGGCCAATGATAAATAAACTGCGATAAAAGTTAATGAAAATCATTGAAAAACAAGTAAGAAAACTATGTGTGACTTAGGCCAACTTGTGGGTGTTCTGTTATCAGATCATGCCCAACTTTGGCCCATCTATGGGTAAGGTAAGAAACTAGAAGTGTATTGAATATCCACTATCGATGAACGAAAACTATTTCTCGGGAGTATATGTGTCAATACGTCTTCGGTACTTCATAACTAATGCGGGGAGTTTACCTAAGAACTTGTTCCTTTTCGGGTGTTCTTTGCATTTTGGGCGTGCTGCTTGGCAATTTTGTCCAATTTCCATACTAACCTGAATATCAAAACTACCAACAATTGATGTCTAAATGGCATCAGGAGAGTGATTACCACAGTACACGGATAGATGGACAGACATACATATCTGAATTGACTCTGTATTCGATGCTGATTCAGAATTTATACCCTTTTAGACGTTGCAAGTGTTTTGAAAGTGAGATATACCTCCAAACACATGTGATGTTGAGTATGAAAGTGAATTTAATGCACATTAACAATTAGTGTGTTGTCGGATAACAGACGTGTCCACAATTTACAATGAATCTTATTTACAAAAAAACATACTCAGCATAAAACTCGACTTGAAACTGACACGTATTACATGCACTTTTGATTGGAGTAATCATGTACCTGTCACGCCTTCCGTTTGTAAGTAGATGTGGAAAATATTTAAGGTTTAGTCAAATTTAGTTTTCTTACTTGTTTTGGCACATTTTTCATTTTTTTGGTCATTGTACTGAATTGGTCCATTTTCAATTACTTACTGTGGGAGGTGATTTGTACCGAATTTTAAACTCAACTAATCAAATACAAAACAAGTGAAATGTTTTAGTCGCTCACGCCTTACCACCCGACACCACTAGGTGGTGTCACTTATAAGAATTTCATTTTTTAGCCTAATAAAGACTTCTATTATACTCGTATATATATATATTTACATGGACAGACAGACGGACATGGTTAAATTGAATCATATTTTGGTTCTGAATCGATTGGTATAATTGAAAGTGGGTGTGGAATTTGCCATTTAAGAGTTACAAACATCCGCACAAACTTTATATACCCTCTTACATGTGTGTAGGGTATAATGATAGTGCCTCAAAGATACATTCAATAAAGTGTGGCTTTCTATTAGTGTCTCCATTAATTACTATTAACTAATGCCGTATTTTACATAATTGCTGTATTATGTTGTTAGAAACCGGTTGTATTTTTAAAAACAAAAAAGCACGAGTAAAAAATTGGGGAAAAATTTCATAAGATCAATAAAAAAGTTGATAAAACAAAGAAATCAATCGTATTGAATATAAAGTAAGAAAAAAACAAAATAAAAATAAACAAAAAATGGCTGCCAATAATAGAAGAACAAAAATGTGCAAAATGAACAAAAGTAATAATAGCAACAACAGTAACAACAACACTACTACCTTCCGCACCAACACCCACCACCATACGTTTAGTCAGCACATCAGCACAGTCAGAGTGATTCTGTACTATTTGATGATAATGACCTACATTACAAGTCAATTCTTATCAGGTATGTGGAGTATGTATGTATATTGGGTACGTACTCGTGTACGTGGTTAAGTAATAAGAGGAGATTGCACCCACCATCATACTTGGCAAATGCAAAATCTATATCTACATTAACCACAAATATACCGGATAGTGGACGTACTTTGCGTACCCTACCATACTATGTAATAAGACACTGCTGTGTATGTATGTACTTTAAAATACTTTAATACAATTTATCAGGCATTGCATCGCCCTTTGATATAATACTCGATTGATGGAATCTCTAGGTGAAATATGTACAGGTTCGATATTTTAGTAGCATTATCGACTAACATACCACAAGGCGAAAATTTTATAATGTGATTATCAAAAGCCAATAAACTTGTGCACACACACCCGTACGTAAGTGTTATCTTTAACAATGCAATGCGGTAGTTACGACTTTATGGAAGTCATAATATTAATAGTACAGCAGTCATAAAGTGCTTGGACTTTAGGCATGGCATTGCTTTGAAAAGACCTATTTAAGGTGATAAATATTGTACACACAACATCACGCGTGCAAATATAGATTAGACTTGACATTTGTGTGGAGCCACTCACCATAAAAGGAATATCTACTCTGGGTTGTTTGAGTTATAAACGATGTCTGCGAAGATTTGATAAATGTTGGATTAGGCTTCCCATTGTACTCAATTATACCAAATCAACCCATGAAAGCTTTTACACACTCCCCTTAAGGTCTTTCGCACTCATTATAAATGCACCAGCGTGTAGCAGTATTATAAGGCAATGGTTGTGTTAGAATATAGAATAGAATATACTCAATGTACTCAACGTTTTTATATCAAATATGGAAAAAACAAGTAAGAAAACTAATTTTGCGCCCTCTAATAGTATATGTATTACGTATCAGCGTGCAAGTGTGGGCGCTTTTGTTAACCGACCACGTCCATTTCTGGCATAGTGGTGAATAGGGTAACTATAGAAAAGCATACCAAATTTCAAGTTCCTAGGTCAATTATTGTAGTAGATATACAAATTTTTATTGATTGTGGGCACATCTATTATTAGACTACGCCCATTTTTGATATATCGATTGCTGAGTTAATTTTAAATATTCATTATAAATTTCAACTTTGTATCTCAATTAAGACATTAAGATTTTTGTAGGTTGTGGGCGTGGTTTTTGACCGATTTTGCCCATTTTAAATAGCGATCTGTGTGCAAAAAGTAAAAGTGGCGCCTAAATACCGTCCACCTCTTATAATAGTGTAGTCAAATTACAATTTAGTATGCATTAAATTTTTGTGTATATATTATTATTCAGGTAATTTTTAAAAAACAAATGGGTTTTTTTTTAATTATAAGCATTTGCTTTATTCAATCACGCCCATTTTTGGCACGGTGTTGGATAACGGTACCTCTTATATATATCCCAAATTTCAATTTGATAGGCATAGTATTGTGCGATATATAATTTTTTAAAGATACAATATTTTCGAGGTATGTTGAGATTTTTGTTTATTGTGGGCGTGTCTCTTAACCGATTTTTCCCAATTTCAATACAGAATAGCGAGATTGAACTACGAATACGTATGCAAAGTTTCAATTTGATATCTCAAAAATTGCGACCGTGAGGTGCCACCAACAGATGGACACGCGGACATGTCTCAAACGATTTCTCTTTTCATGCTGATTAAGAATGTATATGGTTTGTGGGGTCTCCGAGGCTTCCTTCGATGTATTGTAAACGGATGATCAAAATGAATATACCCTCTTCTCTAAGGTGGAGGGTATAAAAAAGGTTCCAGGCACGGCATCTGTGCATGGGTCCATCGTCCTTTACTTGAGATAGACCACCCATTTTGCCATTCTAGCATACTAATCTGCCTGCATAACGATGCGTGCGCTCTTGCGACCATACGCGGTCACATTGAGCGACTATACGTTCCTCTCTAACAAGACGATCGTTGGCGATCATTCCTGCAGACTGCTTTATCGGAGACAGTGCGAAATGCACTATAAACTCGGGGTGCAGCTCTTCGGTTTACCGGTTCGATCAGTTTTCGATAGGATTTTGTCATGTGTAACCGCTTAGATGAAATTTAATAAAAAAGTCTTTGCACTCATAACTGGTCAGGGTTGCAAGAGTTTAATAAAATAGTGCTGCGATATATGTGGGAAAAGGCACGACATGCACTACTGAAAACATTTGCTCTATAAAATCAAATTTTGAGATCCAAATTGCTTCCTTGATTGACGTTTCACTGATACGTATTAAACGTTTTCCAATTCATTTATTTTTATACCTTCCATTTACATTGCATTCACGTAATTTAACACGAAACGACAATGACATGATTGCGGTTTTAATATTGATCTAAATGCGTTAGCTAAACGCTAACAACAACATTCTCTGAAGTAGGGAAGAGTACGTCGCATGTAGAAGAAAGAAATTCAATATTTTGCTCTTAAGACATATCCGCAGTACTTGCACGTAACGTAACGTAAATATGTTTCCATAGGTAATCGGCGTATAAGTAAATATTAATAATGTATTCAATTTAAAAAATCTCTACTTCTTGTATATTCTTTTAAATCATATGTCATTTACACACAAATATACGTACATTTAGGTAGTGTGTTACTACACAATTTATATTGTTAGAGATATTAACACAACGCAAGTGTTATCATTTCAATGCCAAGTTATCTTTATTGTCGTGGTGTATGAAAAAGCGCACCTACATCTGTTTTCAGCATTACTTAATCTATACATTGCGACATGTTGTTAATCTTGCTTAATACGCACAAAAAGATAACGACAATTAAACTATCACGAAGATTTCTTAAATAAATAATTTAATGAAAGTGATGGTAAACAGTGGCGTTTACAATGTGCTATAAACAAAACGAAAACTATTGTACATGGGGCTACAGCAACAACACGAGAAAGTCACAAGTACACAACGAACCTTTATGAAAGTGTACTACCTCGCAAGCAGGTGCGCACTTCACAACCCCCCTCACATTTTCAAATATGCCACAAATGCCTAAGTCCACCCGTCGAAAGTTCGATTTTTCCATCAAGCGTAAGAGCGCGCTACTACAGTCTGGGTAAAATTGGATGCTCTACAGTAAAATTCTGTCTATGAAGAATTTTGAAATTAAATCACAAATTCGAATAGGACATTATCTAACATTTACATACAAGTTTACATGCTGTTCATATCGAACATTAACTTTAAATTGCATTCCTATTGCTACATATGAAATTGCTGCAATTATCTGAATTTTTGTTGTGACAGAAACAATTTTGTTAAACACAATTGAAATAACAGTTAACATGCTAATAGTCGGTGTCAATCATTATACCCTTCTCCTTGTTGATAAGGGTATACTAAGTTTGTTCTTTCGTTTGCAACACCGAGAAAGGGGCGTCAGAGACCCTACAAAGTATATATATTCTTAATCAGTCCAAAACTAAGTCGATTTAGACATGTATGTTCGTGTGTCCGTGTGTCTGTCTGTTGTTGGGATTCTCACGGGCGTAAATTTTGAGATATTGAGCTGAAATTTTGTACAGGCACTTTTAGTTTTTGCATACAGATCGCTATTAAAAATGGGCAAAATCGGTCATAAACCACGCCCACAATCTACAAAAGTCTTAATATCTGCCACAAAAATTGAGATATAAAGTTGAAATTCGGAATGAACTCGTCAATAGATATGCCAAAAATGGGCGTGGTCTAATAATATACACGCCCACAATCAATAAAAATCTGTATATTTATTATAGTATAGTAGTTATAGTGTACTAGTTGATCTAGAAACTTGAAATTTGGTATGCTTTACCACTATGCCAAAAATGGGCATGGTCAGTTAACAGACACGCCCACAATTTACAAAAAACAATCAGGTCTATTATGAACATCAACTTTGATAAAAATTGAGTTGAAGTTGTTAATTTCGTATTATGATTTTCAACCGTTGACACGAAAATTGTATAAATCACAATGTTGCGACTGATTTTAAATTTTTTTTCCAACTTTAAACTATTTTCATGGTATTATGAACATGAACTTTATGACGTTAAGTTGTAAAATATTTAAAAATTTTTACAACTACTCAAAAGCAGGAGGGTAATCACGTAACTTTTGAAACTATTGTCGTAGCTGCGATGGTTGTAGTCGATGATAGTTTTAGTTTCATTCATATAAAACCATCACTCTCACCGTCGTGTTATTATTCATTATGAATGACAATTTTTCAAATGACGTTTATTTTAGTAAACAAAAACACATAATTTCTCAATTATACACACCTATTCTGGTTACTAAGCCTCAGTAATCATAAATGAAAATTCATTTGTTTCTTGTGAGAATTCTTGTGACAAACCTGAATATTTCGTATTCTGATTTGAACTATAACAAGAAACATCACAAGAAATTTACCACACAAACCTCAGAATGGTGAGTATATTCATATGTTATTTTGACGTAGTAAAAATATTAAAAATTAAACAATTCAAATATAAAAAAGTTTAAAACAATTTTAAAAATTAAAAAAACATTGTATAGTTGTGTATGTATAAATGTATTTATAGTCATTACCCAGACTTTTTCTCAGTTTTTTCCTCTTCCGTTGTTGGAAATTTTACCTCTTGAAAATAAACTTCATTAATTAAATTACAAATGTAATGAATGCATCTAGAAACACTAGGTTGACTCAGCGGTACAACATAATTATTTGCTATACACTTTTGGTATGATCCTTGAGCAAGAAACCATAAGACTGACAAAAACTGTTAAAATGAGTAAGTTATTATAGTCATAAAATAAAAGATTATTATTTTATATGTATGTACCCGAATTTCAAAAGTTAAAGATGTTTTTTGTCCATAATGAGTTTTTAACACAAAGTTGGTGGCATCCGAAAAAATTTTTTAAAAGTAGATTCCTGCAATTGAAATGGATTTCCTTTATCGCGTAAATGTTTCAATGTTCTTCTTCTTTGAAATCTGTAATATTTTAAAACAATAAAACATAACCGCCAAGCTCTGAAGTCTAAATATTACCTTATTTCATGGTCGTCCTCGTTTAAACACAAAAGTAAATTAATTTCTTCATAATTCATTTTATTTAATAATTAAAAAATTTAATAAAAATTCTTTATAATATTTAATAAAAGATTTCTATTAAAAAATTTCTTTTGTAATTTGTGGGTTTTTTGTCAATTATATTGCTTGTGATGTGCTCCGTAGTACATCACTACTACTGAGGCCTTTCTGAGTAGTTCAAAAGTCATAAGGCGTCCGAGAATACGAAAAACCTCATAACGACTCACAAGAAAAATTACAACTCTGCTTGTGAGCACTTATGATTACTGAGGCTCTTATGATTGAGGCCAGAATAAGGGTAACAGATTATTTTTGTTCTTTTTTGGAAAAAATGTTAGTATTTCACTTTTTATATTAAATAAAATAACTATTATATATTTATATTTATATAGTTATTTTATTTAATTTCTTCTCTGCATTGTGTGCCTTTTTATAACTTCTCTTTCACTTTCCATTATCATGAAGAGAAAAATATTTCTTTGCCTTCTTCCTAGAAATTTCAATTCTTATTTAATATTTTAACAATTTAGTAATCTATTACTTTTCTCTTTTTTTTGCTTTTAATTTATATTATTATCAAATGAAAAAACAAGTAAAAATATTAAAGTCGGTCAAGCCCGACCATCAAATACCCTACACCACTTCATATGTTATTCAATTTATTTTTATTTTTTCTTTGAAAAATTAAAAATTTTATTTTTCTATACCTACTTGTATTTCCAAAAAATTTCAAAATGATAAATATGTCCGAATTTTTTTTTATTTTTTGTTCGTTTTTATTATATAATATAATATTTTTTTTTGAAAAAAAAAAAAAATATTTATATGAAGAGGGGTTCTAAAAATGGTCCGATCCTATCCATTTTTAAAAGAGTTTCTTTTTGGCCCAAAACATATTCTTGTACCGAATTTCATCGAAATATCTCAAAGAATAATAGGACCTCATATGGGAGGAGGTTCTAAAAATGATCCAATCCGGTCCATCTTCAATAGGGTTCCCCTTTGGGCTAATACATGTCCTTGTACCATATCCTTGTACCATATAAAAATATCTCAATATCTCAATAACTGCGACCTGTAGCTTGCGCACAAATTTAGATGGACAGACGGTCTGACGAACAAACGGACAGACGGACATGGTTAAATCAATTCAGATTTAGATTCTGAATCGATCGGTATAACTGAAGGTGGGTGTGACATTTGCCATTTAGGTGGTGCCTTTTCTTCTCGCAATGTCGGGATGGCGCTCCATTCATTCCACCATAATTTGGAACTGTTGTTTTTTTTTGTAATTTTTTTATTATGTATTTTCGTATGTATGTATATATCATACTTGCTTTCCATTATGATTATTATACCCTGCACCACCCCTGTGGAAAAGGGTATATTGTTTGTGCGGATGTTTGTAACTCCTAAATGGCAAGTGTCACACCCACCTTCAGTTATACCGATCGATTCAGAATCTAAATCTGAATTGATTTAACCATGTCCGTCTGTCCGTTTGTTCGTCAGACCGTCTGTCCATCTAAATTTGTGCGCAAGCTACAGGTCGCATTTTTTTTTGTATTGGACCAAAGGGGAACCCTGTTAAAAATGAACCGGATTGGACCATTTTTAGAACCCCTCCCCATATAAAGTTCTATTATTTTTTGAGATATTTGATGAAATTTGACCCAAAAATAAACCCTTTTGAAAATGGACAGGATCGCACCATTTTTAGAACCCCTCCCCATATAATTTTTTTATTTTTATTTTATTAAACAAACAGGGTATAATAAAAGAATTTTCTGACATTTATCATTTCGAAATTCTTGAAAATACAAGTAGGTATAGAAAAAAAAGATATTTCATTATACCTTGCTTTTTCAAAGAAAAAAATTAAAGAATATTTCAAGTGGTGTAGGATATTTAATGGTCGGACTTGACCAGCTATAATATTTTCACTTGTTTTTATTATATCACTGTATTATTATACTCTTACTGTGTGTGTAATAAATTATAATATTTTTACTATTCACTTCACTTTCAGTGAATGCTATACGTTGTCATCAGTGCAATTCTCATACGGATGATAACTGTGTGTCGCTTCATTCCAATTCGACGATTAACCAACATGAAGAGAAATACTTGGGGGAATGTACTGGCGAACATAATAAGCACGCATTTTGTCGCAAGACTGTTTTGAAAATTGAGGTTAATGGTGAACAGCGCGTTATACGTAGTTGCGGCTGGATGTATGATCGCTCTCATATGGCCAATAACAGTTGCTTCAGCGCTGATAATGAAGGCTATACACAAATCATATGCGCTTGTCATGAAGATGGTTGTAATGGTGCCAACTTTATGGTGGGGCCCTCTGTCGCCATATGGACTGTTCTAGCTGGCACGGCTATCCTTCAGCTATTGTCAAGTGTTTTATATTGAAGGGGAGAAAACATCATTTTAGTGATTAATTAATTAATCTATTAGTGGATTGGCCTCACAATTAAACATTTCGTTAAATGATACGTTTTTGTATAAAAATAATTGCACAACATATAAAAACTGTTGTTTTGTAAGAGAGGTATAAATATAACGCCCTTATTAATTTTTCATTTGAAGTGCCTTGCATTGTGCAGGCTACAACATAAGCTTAGGCTTAAATATATATACATATGTATATATAATAAAATAAAGAATTTCAGATCTTAAAATGTTTAAAATTAAAATTGAAACAAGTAAGAAAACTAAAATTGGCTTAGACCAAATCTTAAATAACCACATCTATAACAGTGGGCGTGACAGATATGTGATTAAGCCCTCTAATAGTGTATGTATTACGTATCAGGTTGAAAGTTGAGTTTTACCTGGACTATAGTTTTGTGTAAATTATGGGCACGTCTGTTATTTGGCGACGGCCATTTTTGGCACATCGATAAAGGGGATAACTATAAATATACATTTCAAGTTCCCATGTTAATTTTTGTGGCAGATATAAAGTTTTTTGTTGATTGTGGACGTGTCTGTCCACACTCGTTTTTGGCACATCAACGAAATTTACATACCAAATTTCGAGTTTATAGCTCAAATTTTATGATAGATAAATTGATTTTTGTTGATTGTGGGCGTGGCTCTTAATAGATTTTGCCCATTTTAAATATCTGCGTCTAGAAACTTCCTGTGCAAATTTTTAGCTTAATATTTCAAAATTTACGCACCTGAGAATGCCAAGAACAGACGGACATACGGACACACGGAATTTACAAATTTTACACCCGTAAGAATGCCAACAGACAGGCACACAGGCACACGAACATACATGTCTAAATCGACTCAGTTTTTATACCCTCCACCTCAGTGATGAGGGTATACTAAGTTTGTTCTTCCGTTTGCAACACCAAAAAGGAGGCGTCAGAAAAACTACAAAGTATATATATTCTTGATCAGCGTCGAAAACTGAGTCGATTTAGACATGTATGTTCGTGTGTCTGTGTGCCTGTCTGTTGGCATTCTCACGGGTGTAAATTTTGGGATATTGTGCTAAAACTATGTACATACACTTTTAGTTTTTGCACGCAGATCGCTATTTCAAATGGGCAAAATCGGTCGACAGCCACGCCCACAATCGACAAAAATCTATTTATTTGTCATAAAAGTTGACCTGTGATCTTTAAATTTGGTGTACTTATTAAAGGTTAGCCCATTCATTGATGAACTAAAAATGGGCACGGTCGGACACGCCCAAAATTTACAAAAAACAACATTCATCATAAAGTAGACATGCAAGCTGAAACGTCATATATAAACTTTTAGAGGATGCAATATATATATTTGCCACGCCCACCATTATAGACGTGGAGGGTATTTAAGATTAGGCGTAAGCCAAATTTAGTTTTCTTACTTGTGAATGCTGATTAAGAATATATATACTTTGTAGTGTCTCTGGCGCCTCCTTCTGGGTGTTGCAAGCGAAGGAACAAACTTAGTACACCCCTATTTTATGTGGAGGGTATAATAACATTGGGCTGAGGTCAAATCTTGAATACTCACCATCGACACACAAAAGTTCCCCGAGGAAGCTGTGCTTACATATATTTTGTACTCTATAAGCAATGCGGAAAATTTACTTAAAATATTGCTTCTTTTCAGTTTTGTGGGCATGTCGCTTGACCGATTTTGTCATATTTCAATACTAACCTACGTATGAAAACTCTGCCAAATTTGGAATCGATATCTTAATTTTTGCGACCAGGAAAGTGTTTATCACGTTACACACTCAAAGACTTGGTCAGTTCAAATCAGTATTCGATGCAGATTCAGAATATCATATTTACTCATATATTTTGTGTGCTCTGCGGCGATATGGATAATAACAAGGCTGCCAATTTATAGAAAATAATATATTTTTCAATTTCAATTGGAAAATTTTCACTTGGAAATAGTTCAAGTTTCCAAACCAAAAATCAACAATTGAACAACAAACAAACAACAACAGAGCAAGCAGGTGTATTGAACTTAACCTTGGCTAATTTGATCTAACCTCACAAAATCAATATATGTACACGCACACGTTCATGTCCTTGGGTTTTTCTTTCACTGATGTTTTGAAGTATTCGTATATTGCTCGCAACACTTAACCTACATCACATCTGCACAAAAGAAAATAACATAAGATAGGAAAGTTCGGTTAAGACCGAATCTAAGGTGGAGGGTATAAAAATTTCTAAAAGTTATGTCAGAAGAAAAATACATCACACACTTATGCACTATGCGAGAAGCCTAATATTTTTTCGCCACAAACCTAAATCTATACGTAGATTAACATACACACACTTAAACACCCATTTTGTAAATTTCCAACATAAATAAAGAAAGTTTAGTGTAGATGGATGTGCTAAAAGGATACCTTTAGTATGGCGTGGGAAAACTGAACGCAGTGAGGGTGGTGAGTGGTGGGTGAGCTGATTGCGCATACATATATGTGTATAACTGAAAGCTTCGGATTCTACGCCAAATAAGGTTTTTTATAAATTATGGCTGTGTCCATTACCCGACCACGCCCTTTTTTGGCACATACATATTCTCAATTGCCATTTTCAACTGCATAGCTTAACTTTTGTGGCTGATGGTTAGACTTATGTTGGTTGTGGGTGTGGCAGCTGAAACTAAGCAGGGTCAAGCGGGAACGGACCTTGTGGGGTCCCTGATGCATGCTTCTGGGTTTTGCAAAAAAACTAGTGAACTGAATCGCCTGTGAAGGGTACACGTACAACGATAAATCTTACATGCCTCCACATTCGGCATATACGAGTATGTGAATATGGAGTATATATAAAAGATTTGAATTTCCCAAAATATAATTGAAAACATTTGTGGGATGAGTGAGAGGTGAGCCAAAAAATAAATTCACGAAAATCATTAAATAAAATAATTAAAAAAAGAATTGGAGCGCTTTGAATGGCGCCACAGGACTTATTTCATGAAGTAAAAAAAAGTATTCAAGTAAAACTAACAACAAAAGCATTTTAAAACCAACAACTTTGTATTTACTGTGAATGTTCCATGTATTGCAGTGCAAATGCCACAATGGCTGCGTAGATAAATCTACAACATAATTCTAGACGTACTTACGAGTATATGTGTACATTGTATAGTACGTGAATACGTATAAAGCAAAACTAACCAAATGTGTCCATCCTTCCGCTGTAATGTAATAGAACGAATCTTTAAATATGTACGTACGTGCACACACTTGTTTGGATATACTGTTGCTGCTTGATGAAGATGTTGAAAATGCGTTTCAAGAATATAAGGAAAAGCGAAACGAAATGAAACGAAGAGATGAAGACATGAGGCAATTTGATTGTGCTTGTTAGGCGGCGAAGAAGGGAGGAGAGAAGAGTGTAGCCCCTTTTTGGTTTCTTGTTGTTACGGGTATCACTGATATATGTATCAGTGACACAAACAAACATTGCTAATTCAATGCTAACCAACACCTAAATGCTTGTGCATCTAAGAGGGAAGGCACGCTTGAGCAAATATCATATCTCCGAACCTACTTTCAGAGACAAGCCTTATGTACACTACACAACTCTCACTAAAAACTAACAAATTTCAAAGTCATGTTAATGCATTCGTTAGCGGCAGCATTTCATTGGAGCAAACTGTAAAGAGAAAATGATTTACGTAATTTCCTAAGAAACCACCTCCACCTGACACATTATCAAAAATTATGTACAGTGCTGTGCTATGTGTTAGTGTACGCCACACATTTATCTCAAACAAGTTTCCAGTCCTTCTTCTAATTCCATATTGTCAACATAAATAAACTGTCATCTCACCGGGTAAAAGAAACCTTTTTTGCCCTACTCGCTTATTCTACACCAGACATGTGTAGATTTGTGCGTGCGTGTGTGTTTTGGGGTTTTGCACATGACGTTGCCACAATATAATTTTATATAGCTTAATATAACGGACATTAAATAAATAGAACATTTCCTCTCTCTCTCGCTCCCTATCCTCTTCTGTGTTGTGTTGTTTTCATCTTCTTCCTCTATGCAAAACTCTTTAACGTTCAACTCATGGCTGGTGTGTTCATAATATTGTTATGAACGTCGTCGAAAAATGTATGTGTGTGTGTGTGTGTGTGTGTGTGTGCATACAACCACGTCTTTATATTAATGCATGACGTTGTTGAGCGAATTTCCACAATACACTAGAAAAACTGCTTGTCTGAGACTTGAGACTTTGTGGCAACTTGAACTTATTTTATTATACGCAAAATTGTACGTAATATTACGTACGGACATCATATTTGTTTTAGGTTTTTTTAGTGTAATTTGCTTTTATTTTATTTTTTTTTTCAATTATTCATTTTTTTCTTTTAACTCTGTGACTCACTTAGCCTTGATTATGACATCAATTGAACAATTTTTATAAATCGAAACTTAATTTAATTTAATAATAAAGGGACACAACAAAGTGAATCAGATTAATAAACGACAAGTGCCACACCCACCTTCAATTCAATAGACTTACTCAGAATTAATATCTGAATCAATTTCAACGCCCTTTCGAAATTTTTGATATATTTTGAAGAAATCTGGCACAGGGATGTCATGGCAGCATTTTTATTGGCCTTGGTATCATTATTATACCCTCCACCTTGTGATGAGGTTAGTTCTTCTGTTCTTATGTTTGCAACATCCAGAAGAAGGCGTCAGAGATCGTATATATATTCATGATCAGCGTCGAAAACTGAGTCGACTTAGACTTAGACATATATATATGTTATTGGCATTCTCGTGGGCATATATTTTGCGATATTGAGCTAAAGTTTTGTACAGGCGCTCGGCAAAAATCTATTTATCTGCCACAAAAATATACACATAAACTTGAAGTGCACCTATTATATATCTTATATTATCCCATTTATCCCATCCATCGATGTGCCAAAAATGGTTGTGGTCGGATAACAGACACGCCTACAATTTACAAAAAACCATACTCAGCATAAAACCAGACTTGCAACCTGATTCATAATACATAGTGTTAGAAGTCGAAATCATGTAGCTGCCATGCTCACTGTATATATATGTGGAGGATATTTAACATTTGGCCCAAGCCAAATTTCGTTTTTTACTTGTTTGTTATAGTTTAACATAGCTACTGTTTTTTTTTTGCCGTAAGTCGAAAGCAATGAAAGCCGGACGTGTGGGACTCTAATCTTAAAACCACCTTTGCGTCATTTCCCATCCTACGGTACCACCGTGAGGTATTTCATCATAGGGGGAATGCCGTCGGATTGACCTACTACTGTTTGTGGAGGTACCTATCGAAAATATCTAATAGAAGGGAGGTTTGCTTGGTAACACTCCAGATCACAAGTGACGTGTTAGTAAAACACTTATAAATTATTTAAATAGCGCATTCCTGCACAATCTGCTTAAAATTAATAGAAATTATTAGAAGCGCTGGCTCATTTAGAACGAGTTAGTCCCGCGTTACTGCAAACTAATTCATAGCGCAAGAGGTTAACTCTGCCAATTTGGCTTCTCTCTTATCTTATAAAACATATTAGCTTCATGTAAAGAGCACTTATAATCACCAACTTGGAAACAAATGTTTTAAATATTCACGTACAGCTAAAATATTCAGAAAAAATGGATCATTTTCTTGACCCCCCATATTTAGATACTTTACATGGAATGTTATGGCAAGCACAGTATTAAATATAATTTACTCTAATAATATTGTGATGTTTTTATACCGATCACCGTTTGTAACACTCATAGAGAATATTCGAAAACCGTACAAAGTGTATCTATTCTTGATCAGCATAAAAATCTAAGTCGATTTAGATATGTCCGTCCCTGTGTTGTCTGTTGCTGGAATGCTCACAGTCGAGGATTTTGCAACATCGCGGTAAATTTTGCACAAGTATTTCCAGTATCTGTTGACAATCGATTAGCGTGAAATATGCCCCGTTTCTATGTAGATGTGGAGGGTATTTGCAATTTTACATAAAGCAAATTTAGTTTTCTTTAGGAATTGCCTTTTACATCCCTTGAGGTTGTTATGTTTTGTCATTATTTTTATGACACATACTCTCTGTAAGTGCGTAAGAATGCTGGGAACATTTTTCGTTATATTTTAAGAGGAATGTCTATGCCAAAGGCAATTTATATTTACATTATTTTCATAGAAAAGGGGTGTCGTCATGCAGGAAGCTGTATGTACATGTTTAGATTAGATCATCAGTAGCAGATACCATAGATGCTACAATAATAATAATACCAAGAAAGTACTAAAAATAATGTGAACTAGCAGAGAACAGCGCAGCAATATTTAACCATAATTAAATCAGACTTAGACAGTGAGTCTGGTCTTTTTGAGCTCTTTCACTCTTCCACCTTCTTCTCTCATCAAAATGCTTGGGGGACATTGAATCTTAATCGTTAAAAATGATATCGTTTGAAAATTACGCAATGACCCCCCTTTTACTTCAAATTTCCCTTAAAAATAGAGGTGAACGATATAAATGGAAGGCGATAGCAAATAACGAAGCTCCCCGTTTTAATAATATATTTATAAACTGTTGTCTTTACTTTAAGAAAACAAAAAAAAAAAATTGTATGCAAGCAACAGTTGGTCTGCATTCGTGTAGGAAATTACAACTGATTAAAATGTATATAAATTATCAGACATGCCAAAACATAATGTAATGCCTTTACCGGAATGTTTTCGAAGTATTTCCAAATAAACGAGAAAGAACGACTTAACGTGGTGCCATAAAACAAAATAGAAAGAAATAGTCAAACACAGCTACCTATAATAAATTAATATTATAACATTTCATCGGTGGTTCTATAACAACAAGTAGAAGGTAAGTTTCTTATTAAAGATACGTTGGATTGAAGCTAAAGTTAATGATTTAACTTTGTTCCGTCAAAGACGGATAGACGGACTTGGCCAATCGATTTAGATATTGCTAAGCTAATCGATATAACTAAAGGCTACACCCTTACACCGCTGCGGTATTTATGGCATTCGGTACTAATAGGTTAGATAAAATAAATGGGACAAGCTTAAGCTTAATGAGGTCACCGTGGCAGCGTTTGTCATAATTTTTGACTACCATGGAAACCGTTTCATGAAACCGTATTAGAGAAACGCGGCTCATTTTAACTCAATGTGAATGGCATACGAAAATATTGCACATGTGTTTATTTTATTTTTAAGATTTCCAGTTTCTAAACGGTGTTGTTTCTCCACCTTCATTTCACAGCATCGCCACAGTTCGAACTTTTACATAAGAAAGTAGTAAACGAGACCGCTAAAGTTTTAATTTTTTAGTGTTGGTATTTTTATTTGTTGAAGCAAATCTTAAACTTTCTGCGGCGTCGTTTCCCATCTATGGGAATGGGAGATAGTGGTGGCGAATCTCTCATGTAAGTGGCTCAAATTTTGTTTATTTTTTGTAAAATTCTCTAAAAATTTTACGTTTTCTTTTTGTTTTGTAACTTTTACCTTTGCCAGTATTATTATTACAACAAGTGACACAATGCCAAATTAAGTGCAGTAATACCATAGAAAATCAGTTAGCCAGTGTCCACTTGGAATTATATATTTTTATAAATTCAATGTTAAAAATACGTACACATTATGATGTAAAAATTAATGGCATGGCTCCTTTAAAAGGCTTGGACGGTTAACGTCCAAGTTTGCCATCACTGGTGTAGGGTATAACAAAGGATAATGTTATAGTCGGTCACGCCCGACCATTTAATACCTTAAACCACCATACAATTAGTTTAGTGTATCTGTATACGGGAGGCACTGCCATATAAGTTACTTCGTGAAATATTGTTATATGGAAAGCGGTTCTAAAAATAATCGGATCGGGTCCAAATTTAGCACAATCAAATACTAAGCTAATTAACTATCCTTCACCAAATTTTGTCAAAAAATATTAAGAATTGCGACTTGTCGCCTTATAAAGACTTCATCTTTAATAGAACCTTATATAGGGAGGGGCTTTTAAAATGGCCCAATTCGGATCATTTTCAATCGAATCGAAATATCTCAAAAAATGCGACCTGTAGCTTGGATAGACAGACGGACAGTCCGACATAGTCAAATTAGATTAAAATTTTGTTTCTGAACCGATCGGTATTAGTGACGATTACAAGCATCCATATAAATTTACCACTAGTGGTGCGGGGTATAAAAATACGTTTAAAAAAAAATTTGTGAAATGCATTTTAGTTGAAATCTGACAACAAGAACAACAACAATAAGTACAACATGTTGCTTTACCACTTGTTTGAACATTAGTTTTCTCTACAGGTGGTGGTGATGGTGGTGCATAGGTAATTAATTCTGTCACTCATACGTCACCTTGTCTCTATCATAATGAATGAAAGTTTTATTAGTTACCCATTGTGAAGAATCTGATGGGTGCTGGGGGAGACCCAGGGCAGCCAGAGTTCAATTCAAAGACGTAGAGATAATGATAATAAACAGAATGACAGATTTCTTTATTTTTGACCTTGTCTTCGAATTACAATGTTTTGTATATTTATAAAAAAAGAATAAAAATTCGACGTTGCTTTAACAATAGGGGCTGTTAATACTTTGATTTAGTGTTTTTTTTTCTTTTGCTTTGCTAAATATCTCAGTTGTAATTAGTACGAGTGTGTCTTAGTTAATTCAAGAGCTTAGATGATGATTATTACATGCTTTGTGTTTTATGAAATTCTTTGGGTATATCTTTAAGAGGATCATTCAACCCTTGTGCCTAGCGTAATGTTAGCTAACCTAGAGAGGATATAAACAACTCTCCCTAATATAATAATAACTAAAAGAATGCTTGTAGAGAGGATATCATCAACTCTCGTGCCTGGTCTCTATGTATTTTCACCTGATCAATAAGCCCCTAGCTACAAAAAAGTTAACTAGATCAGAGAGGATATTATCAACAACCTACCTAACACAATGCTCGTCTAAAACTAGCTACTTTGCTATGTGTTGATCGCCTTTTTATAGGCCAGTGGCTGAGCTTTTTGTGTTGCTTGCAAGAGCTTTTCGTTGTAAGTTTCACACCATTATTTGATCTTGCTACATATGTTTACAATAAATCCAGGGTTATATCTACAGCTGATCTTATACTTAGTTACAGGGTAACTTAGAGGGTAAAAAAAAAGTAAACAAAGTATATTCAATAATAATGATAAAGGTAAATATAACAAGCTTTGATTCCAGTGCTTAAGATACAAAAAAAGAAAAATGAATCTAGGCATATATAATATAGTGAACAATTCAAAAATTCATAAAAAAAGGAAAAGAAAAAAAGAGAAAGATAATAGTAATAATCGTGTGATGGAAATTTTACTCAAAAATTTCCTCATCACACCATAGTATGTTGGTAGGAATAATTGTGCTTAATCGTCAAAGTAATAAGTTGTAAATAGAATAATAAAAAAGAAAAAGTAAATCAAATCAAATAAAATACAACAGAGAAGAAATCAAGACCAAATGAAACAAAAAGTCAAAAAATTCAAATTCAAGGTTAAAATAATGATATAAGCTTGTGACAAATGGACAGCTGCTAACCATTTATACTTATTATAGTAATGGAATAACGATACAAGATTCAATAACACACTATGTATACAATATTATGTAATTAAAAATCTGCATAAACTGCAATGCAATTAGAGTTGAACAAGAGATAAACACCAGAGCGAAAACGCAGGAATAAAGTTGAAATGGTGTGTGGGCATGTACACTTGTAAACAATAAAAGAAACATTATTTTTGGTTTCTATGCGTTCACACATGCATGTAATGCAAAGTGTGTGTTGGAAACAAAAGATTCGCAACCATAAAAAATATTGAAATGTTCGAAGTGAGTCAAATTGAATCAAATTTCATCTCATCCCATCTCTTATGACACTGGCCTAACAGCAAAGTGGGCTTCATTGTGGGTGTGGCTATGAAGCGTTTTCATTTATTTTTGGAAAGGATATAATTTGCTTGAACGTTTTGGCTAGACACCTGCATTTTAAGACCTCAACCGTTTCACAAAGAGATATACGGACGGCCGACGGACGGATGTACACACCTAAACGGATGTAGGCACCTAAATTCCAAACCGTGACTCCTACTTGTTGCAAATGTTGCAAATGTAATTCAAAACTTAATTCTATTCTTTCCCCATTGAGGTATAGTTTGGAAGATGGGGGATGGGGGATGGGGGATGGCATGATTTCAGTGAACACTAAATAAAGCTGTCTGCCTCTGTCGCTCCTTCACTATCTATAATATTTATATAATAAATCGACCATAGCAATAATAGCAATGGAGGCGACCATAGAATAAATGAGACATATACAGCAGCCTAAGTAAGTCTCTCTCCCTATGAAGGCATTGCATCAATACAAAAAAAAAACAACTACAAATACACCAGTCACCGGGCCTACATTTATTTAGTCGCTAAGGTCAAGTGTGAGACAAAACAACACCAAAAACAAAAACACAAGTAAAACGCAAAAATGTCAACAAATGAAACTAATGATGCACACGGGTCCCATTCAAATACACAACTAATTGCTCTAACATTGTGCACACACACAAACAGGATATATCAATTTCAAACAATAGTTGCTTACTTGCAATTTATTCATAATATTTCGAATTTTCTTTCCTTTCAAGAATATACGTGTAACTAAGTTGCATTGTTGGCAGCCACGCCAACTACTCATTATGAATGCGTACAAATTATACTGTCATGGTTATTATTGTTACTATTGTTATTGTTGTTTGTCATAATTTTTTTCATCATCCACTTAGCTGTTACAATGTACCTCGAATTTGTTGCTTCATCTCCCTTTCATTGTCGTTGAGAAAGTCTTAATATAAAATCTTAGCAATGTTGTAGAAAATCGCATCAAATTTCATCCCATTCACATATAGCATTAATTTATTTATGTAATACTTTTGATTGGCGAATCGCTAAAGTGACTTTTTATACCCTACATCCAAGAGGACATTGTACTACTCGTTTGCAACGTCGCTTTGGAATGACACACCCACCTTTAATAGTATGGCCCGTTTTATTTAAGCATGTCCGTATATCCGTCATTGTATTCCTTGTAATCAACCCACAGATCGTAAGTTTTAATATTTTTTTCATGTAGAACCCAAGCTACCTGTTTAACAGACTCGAATTCTCAACGTCTATCCGCAACCAGAATATTAAACCCATGCGACACATATCCCTAATGTCTGAACGTCACTTTTTTGTTGCAATCCGATGGTGGAATTCCATCCCCGACCGTCTACAGACCACACAGAGTACTACTCCCTTTAAGAGAGACATTATGTTGCACTTCGCCCAAGGCTATGCGAACGATAATTAGTTGTAAAGATTGATTTAGTATGGTAATGGGTACATACTCGCTAGCTCCGAGCTGGAGAGGTGGGAGGCACCTATGTTAATTATATTTTAAAAATATTTGTAAAAAGAAATAAATAAATGAAATGAAATAATTTGACACAGGACTGTGTTCTGTGCCGAAGAGGATCACTAATTGAAATAGACCTTAGGCAGTTAGTTTTCTTTAAATCCTCTTATATGACAAAAATTCGTACTTGTTAAAATTTTGATACCCTGCACCATCCCGTGGAAAAAGGAATATTAAGTTTGTGCGGATGTTTGTAACTCCTAAACGGCAAATGCCACACCCACCTTCAATTATACCGATCGATTCAGAATCAAAATCTGAATCGATTTAACCATGTCCGTCTGTCCGTCTATCCATTTAAATTTGTTCGCAAGCATTTTTTGAAATATTTTGATGAAATTCGGTATTGGTCCAAAAGTGAATTCTATTAAAAATGGACCGGATCGGACCATTTTTAGAACCCCGCCCCATATAATTTTTTTTTGATTTCATAAAAAAATAAAAAATAAAAAAAATTTTCTGACATGTATCATTTTGAAATTTTTGAAAATACAAATAAAATTTTTCATTTTTCAAAGAAAAAAATTAAATTGAATAATATATCAAGTTGTGTATGGTATTTAATGGTCGGGCTTGACCGACTATAACATTTTGACTTTTTTGGTTAAATTTTATGAGATTGCGCCTAATTTGTACGCAACAGTTAAAGAAAACCCGAAAGGGGGCAGTTTTAAGAGGATTTATAGGACATTTTCGGTATAACTTAACAACTTAGAAACCAAATATACGTATATAAGTTGCAAATTGAAAAATTGTTCCTGATGAAGATCGGCCATGCCTATTCATACACACAAAAACAACAGATCAAGATTCCATACAACTATGGCACTAGAACCACGCGCAACCGCATTGGCAGGCATAACATTTATTCTAATGCCCTAAAGTTAGACGATTTCCAAGATTAACCTTTAACCAAAGACAACTTTTTCACTCCCTATCGTTTTTTTATGTTATCGAAAATTATGATAAGTTTTCTATCCATAACTAAGCATGTCGCCTTTAGGTGAACAATTGCATCTCTATATACATACTATGTGTATAAGTATAAAAAAGTGAGGAACGGAACTGAACTGAAAAAAGTAAACCACCTACGGTTGAAATATTTTTACTGCCTTCTGCGGGAATACAGTCAAAATATATCACCTCACACGGACATAGTCATACTCACACATACACATATCCGATATATTTTATACGGAATCTGTAATTCATTGACATGCCGTACGCTCTTTCATGATTTCTCTTTGTCTTTTTCCTTGTTCAGTTATATAAAAGTATGAAACGCTCCTTTGAAGTGGTCTGTTTCTTATCCGCTTTTTTATACCCTGCACTACTTGTGGCGAGCGGTATATTAAGTTTGTGCGGATGTTTGCAACTCCTAAACGGCAAATTCATATGCACTTGTAATTGAATCCCTTGCTGAATTGATTCAACCATTTCCGTCTGTCTGTCTGTCTGTCTGTCCGATGTTTGCAAGAGATTTTGATGAAATTTGATACAAGTATATGTTTTGGGGCGAAGAGGTAGCCTGTGGATATGGACCGAATTGGACCACATAACATCCCATAGTAAATGAAGTCGTTACATGCCGAAAATTCGCAATTATTAATGGTTTTGGACAAGCGTTGGCGAAGAATAAATAAATGACTGATACAATTATTTTTTGAACCTCTTTCTGTAGCGCGACGCGTTTACTGATAGAACTCGTCTAATTGTAGCATAGATGGTGGGATCGAGCACAACCGACTACAACGTTTGCACTTGTTTTTCTTTTCGATTTTTTACTGTTTGCTGCTTAAGCATCGAGGCATGGTAAATCACTGGACGTGCTTCAGTACAGTATGAATATGAAAATGTATTTAACAGCAACAATGTAACAGCAACACATCCGCCAGAAAACAGAAAATAATCCTCAGTTGGTGTTGGTCCAGAAATTCTGGGTGTCCAGGTTAAAAGTATTAAAAATTTTCAACGGAAAAATAATAATGTATGAATGTTACACCTTTATAGCGGGGCATTGTGAGCGGAATGCGCAATCCTTAGGAATGAATGAATAATAAAATCCTCTATGTGCAAATTATTACTCGAAGGTGTTCCACGTTTCCCATTTCCTACATCTCATTACTTGTACTCGTTTTAATGTATGGTGGTCGTGTCGTGAAAACACAAAGCACCCAATCACTTAAACGAGTGTTTCCTTCACCCCACGTCCGAATAGAAACGAAGAATTAGTTCAAATGTTTCGCAGTTGTGTTGTAAGTGTTAGAAGAAAGAAAGGCTCACATGGCATACCTCGTCAGTTGGTTAGTTTCTGTTCGATGATTAAGTTCAATGGTTTCAGCGGTCTCAGTTTCACTTACAGTTTAAGTTCAAAATCAGTTGCCACGAAACTGTTTCTTGCATCAGACATAAAAGCGCATTGCTAGATATTTATGTGGAAACGCGCGGTCGAATATATTTCAAATTAACGTTTTCAAACAATTTTAATATTCAATCAAATAAAATTGTAAACCATAGTTTTTGAAGTCACGAAAAAGTGTGTCGCCAGCACATTGCCCCATCGATATAAAAAGTTAACAAAACAAAATGTTTCTACCGGTTTTAAATGCGCAACATTTTTATAAATATTTTAGTTTAACCGTTTTCCTACTAATGCAATGTCTTAGAAATGGTTAGTGAATCTTACTTTGGCAATCACCTCTCACACCAAACTTATTTATGTAAATTGAATTGAATTGAATTAAATGAAATGAAATTGAGTTAATTGAAATTTTACAAACTGTTGTGGTCGAGGAGCGTATGCAGCATGTAGCAGGTTAGGGTTTCGCTTTTATACCCTACGCATAATATGTGTGGGTGTGTACTAAACTCGTTATTCTGCTTGCAACTACTTGAAGTAAACCTAAGAGACCTCATGGAGTAGATTCTTAATCAAAATAAAATCTGAACTTGGCCGTCTCTTGTGTAATGGGTACCTGAAATGACCACTTATAGGTGGTTTTTAGACGAAAACAGATCACAACCACTCCCACAATTAGAAATTTGAAATTTTCAAAGAAACAAAAAACGGTACCGTAAATTTAGTTTTAGTGACACACATACTCATCTGTACTGTAGCCATCGACATAATGAAAAAAGGGCCGTTTCAAATTATAGCCACGTCCATAATTTTTATACCCTTCACATGAGATGGTGATACACTAAGTTTGTCTTTCCGTTTGCAACAACCAGAAGGACCCTACATAAAATATATATATTCGTGATAAGCATCAAAAACTGAGTCGATTTAGTCATGTATGTTTGCGTGTACGCGTGTCCGTCTGTTTTAGACATTCCTACGGTCGTAAATTTTGAGATATTAGGCTGAAATGTTGTACAAAGACTTTCAGTTTTTGCACGCAGATTGCTATTAAAAATAGGCAAAATCGGTCAAGGACCACGCCCACTATCGACAAAAACCATATTCACTATAAAACTAGACTTGAAAGCTGATACGTAATATGTACACATACAAGCAGAGGGCGCAATATATACATGCGTCCACCGTTGTAGATGTGGAGTGTATTTCTTTTACTTGTTAGTCTTCTACTTTCAACGTCCTTCTACAATTTAAAAACTTCCTTAGTTGTACAACTTTACTACGGAATGGTCTGTTTTAGTGAGGTATGCTAAATTTGTTATTTTATTTGCAACGACAGGGAGGTCACGGAAATAACACGGGCGGTATGTCCTCCTATCAGGCGATCTAATTAAGATCGTGCGTTCGTCCAAGTGTCCTTGTGTTCGTACTCTTCATCGGGAATATGATTGATTTGAAAGTGACTTAAGTGACCTTTTATAAACACATATAACTTCAATAAGCTATAGGGCGCTTTGGGTAAAAAGACGGATGCCACGTGTTATAAAAGTCATTTATATAAGATTTGATTTAAGCAAAGAAGTGGTACTCAAGGAACCTGCAATAACACGAAGTCAGTATTTAATTAAGAATGAAAATCGTCACTTATCACAGTTTAGTGTCTCTTACTTGGAAGCTGCTTAAGTTTCCCCCCAAACCAAACATAACATTTTAACGCGTCCTCGTATATGTGTATGTGCACTATCACATTTGTTGTGAGGGCATGTTTGGAATATGATTTATTATTTGATTTGTGCAAAATTCAACTTGTTCTTTCTCTTCCTCTGCGATACCGCACTTTCGTGCACTTGGCAAATGTTTGTTAAAATGTCGTTTGGCAATTGGCGTCATCATGTGGTGTGTGCGTTATTTCCTCGATTTATTCATACGTTTTTTGCCCTCATGTAACATGGACACGGATTACGTTTCTTTCATGATGCTGGGTGCGTGCGGGTTTCGTGTGGTGTTGTGGTTGACGGTGCTATGTATATAATGTGTGTGTGTGTGTGCGATTATCTATTTTTCAATGCCAAAAAATTATAAAACTACGGTGGTAAACAAATAAACAAACAAACAAAATGATTTCGAAAATAAAAATAAATAACGGCGAACAACGACGAACACATCGCCACCATTACCACTTAAAGGCGCTGCCATAAAATGCTTCGTGTGCGATTCAAGTGATAATCCCAGTTGTGCGGATCTAAAATCCAACTCTAGTATAGTGGCAGAGGTAAGAACCAAGACAATAGTTCTGAAATTATTAAAGGAGCAAGAGAGAGAGAGAGAGAGAGAGAGAGTAAAGCTTTCTTAGTGATAATTTCATATTTTCAGGGTAAAAGAGTTTTTTTATACTCTCACATATTTTCAGACCTCTACTATAGATTTCTACATAGCAGAGGGGGGAGGGTATAAAATACTAAATTTGTTCTTCCATTTGCAATACGCAGAGAAGGTACAAAGTATATATATTCTTGATCAGCATCAAAAATTGAGTCGATTTAGACATGTATATCCGTGTGGAGAGGGCGCAATATATACATATATGCCACGTCCACCGTGGTTAATGTGGAGGGTGTTTATGATTTAGCCAAAGCCAAATTTACTTTTCTTCCATGTTTTTTTAAAGTTGTGGACGCGGATCGATAAGCTGTTTATAAATATGTGTTTGTGGTCGTAGCTCGATTATAGAATCTAAATAATACATGTCTTTGTACCAGATTTCATTGAAGTATCTCAAAAAATGCGACCTATAGTTTGAGCACAAATTGTCATGGATAGACAGACGTTAGTTAAATCCATTCAGATTTTGATTCTGTGTCGATCGATCGGTATAATTGAAGGTGGGTGTAGCATTTACGTATTAGGAGTTACAAACATCCCCACAAATTTAACATACCGTTTGCACAAGTGGTACAGGCTATAATTACACTCCTCCGCAAATAAATAGAAATGGTCTCATTTAAAAGAATATAACTATGAAAATATTATAATAGGAATTGGGTGAAAAAATAAATATATATATATACACATATATGTCGCATATTGCATATGTATGCGTATGCAAGGGTTTACTTGGGTTTACAACAAACAAGTAAGAGGAGGCTATATTAGGCGTATGCTAAATCTGGTATATCCATTGTCATTAACATCTTCCAAACAGTTAGAAAAAAATATCTCAAATTTCTTGAAATTGATCGCGCCCGTTTCAACAAGTTTGTTCCAAACATAAAGGAGGAACATTCTAAAATTATTCTAAATTTCAGATTCATATGGTCACCTACGCCAAATATTGTAAATGAACCCCGAAAACATACTAACATCCATAATAAGTCTATTATAGGTGGGCGTGGTTCATTTCACTTTTCCAAATATATGAATAATTAGTTCGTTAATAATTCGCTGATGTTCTGGCAAAATTTTGTTTTTGTATCTCTTGTGATTTGTCTGGAATAAAGGAAAAAGCCTAAAAAGTATATATTTTGTAAAATTGTAGGCAGGTTCATGTACTGACTTAACCCATATTCAGTACCAACGTACCTAGATGTTTGAAATGATTATTGATAAAGAATAATACGTAAGTAACTTAACTAGTAGAATTTCAGTATGTCCGAAGCGCTGTGGTCCATCCAATCCAAACAATTTTCAACATAAAGGGTGCTATTACAAAAATATCTACCAAATTTCAGGACATACGACTTAGTAGTTATGGATTAATGCGAAACTTTAAATAAAAGTATGTAAATGCAATATGAAAATTTGGAAAGAACAAACATGGACGCAAAAGTGTGCATTGTTCATAATAATCGCGCCATGTGAGATTATTCCAAACAGATTCCATCTTCTTTTTAATATATCCTCCGAAACGGCTGGTTCAATTTGTATTATCCATCCGTTGGAATATACAGATAAGATGTTAATTTCGTTTTTTGCTTTTTTTTTGGAAATTTGAATTTACTATACTGGAATCGAAATATATAGTCAAACTTTTTAAAATTGTAGGCCAGTTGATGGAGTTGGGCAAGTTTTGCCTATTTTAAGTAGGTGATACGTTTGGCGTTGATGATGAACGTGAGTTCCAAATTTTACCTTAATCCCTCAAAATTAGTAACTGTGAAAATACTGAAAGCCCCGTGAGTAAGGCGTAGGACGTCATGGCGAGCGTATCCTTGGGTTGATTTTGCCCAATTGCGTATGTAAAACTTGAAAGCGATGATTAAACGGACTTTTCTATCTTTATTGATGCTGATCAAAAACAAATATACTTTTGGGTTTGGGGCGGGCCCGCTTCTGGTACTTACAAACGTCTGAACACAATCAATATACCCCCATATTATTATGATGACGGGTATAATAAAATTTATCCACAATCAATTGTCAATTCAAATACATCTATGGCAATGATTTTGAAATTTATTTATTCTTAATTTACGCAGATTGGGAACGCCTTAAAGCAATGTAAAGAATTCCTTCTCTATTTTACTGCTATTACCAGCCAGATTGGACTAATTTTAAATGGAAATTTCCTTAAAACTACTGTGTCATAATTGAACACATATGGTAAAGCACTTAGTCTGCTTTGTAGTTGCCAAAGTAGGTATGGGCCGTAAAATCGTTTGAGAGAATCGTGACTCATTTACACCCAATAAGAGTTACACGCGTAAAATTCTATATTCATTCAACTTTGAAAAAATTAAACGCTTTCCTCCTTCTGCTTCACTTTTCACAGTTTGTCATACTAGTTTGAACTTTTCGGCATAGTGAAAACAGTACCTTTTGCCCCTTTGCGGGCCTCATCTAACAATAATAAAATATGCCCAAAAGTTATCATTTTCCACTGTTGGTATTTTCATTTGTTAAAGCGTGTAATGTGGTGGCCGTACATGCCCCACCTATGGCATATACTACAGTAATTTTGTCCGTACGACAGTCCATTGTTTGACCCGAATTGCTTTCTCCTTTGCATTAAGCATGGCCGGAATTTTTATTACAAAGATATTTAAATATATTAAATTTGAGCACACTTTCCATACATATAAAATAGCAATAAATCAACGGACACATATAAACATATGTAGATGTTTAACACAAGGCTTGGTAATCATATATGAGAAGTTGGTTAGAAAAGAGGCCACAAAGAAACAATTCAACTGAAAGGCAACAAAAGCCATTATATTTACATACATACATATATATATATATGAACTTCTTCCCGAATATCTAAGAAACCGATGACACAGCCTAAATGAAAAGTAAACCATTACGTTATAATATGTACATGGGGTACTTATGAGAAGAGGAAGTTATTATTCGTTTTCTTTCTAAAAATACTCATAAAAACAACAACCACGAATATGTGAAATAATGGGTAAGGGTGGCAGTGAGTGGATGACATTTGAAATTTTTTTCGCTTTTTTCCACACACACACACACACTTACATATATGATACAGTAAACATTATATTGACTAACACTATAATGTGGATACATACACATAATTACGTACACAAATTTAAATGAATCTTTGACATTTTTCTTTCCATTGTCTAAAGAAAAACTTGTTCTACTTCATATGGGACATAAGAGGAATGAAGAAAATATGAAATAAACAAAGTAATTACAATATATAACAACTTTGGACAATCGTTTGTTGTTTCGGGTTATAAGAAAAGTTTCGTAAGCAACTTTATAAAGCACTTCACTCTTAAGTGAGAGCTAACGGGAAAAGTTTTCCGTTATGCCGTTGAATGTGTGTGTGTTTGTGTGTGTAGCTTACACTTCTAACCACAGACGTTACAAGTGGAGAGGTAGGGACGGTTTTAGTAAAGGATAACCAAATTGGACAAAGTTTGCATTTGTCAATGCATCGAATGGTTAATGATTAGAAATGCAAAGTTGTACATTCTCTATCTCTACCACAAGTCATCACCAATGTGGAGATTGGATGGGACCTACAAGCGCCCTGGTTATGATGAAAGAACCACTAGAAAAAGGCTTCAGGGACCCCGTAAATACTGTAAATGGTTTGAAATTTGACGAAAAAATAAAAAAGTTAGACGCGAGGTCAGACGCGTCTGCAATTATTAGAAAACCTCAACGCCAAATATGGTCAAATTCGATTCATACTTGGTAACGTGAAGTTACCAAGTTTTGCACCTGTCACGCCCACAGTGGACATATAAATGGGGCATTCATCCAGCAAGTTTTGTTATAAGCTTTACGCACTTGCAATATTTTTTCTTATTCTTCAACCTTAAGCATTCCATTTAATGAATTTACGGAAATATGTGTAACTCAGTTCCGCGCAACATTGAAAAATAAATGTTATTATCAATTATCAGTCAAGGGTCAAACATTAATATTTTATAATTGAAAAGTAAAATTTATTCTACAATACATGCATGGAACAGTTTAAAAAGCATTGCTTATGTTAAAGCAAACTTCTTCGCTTATGGCATTAATGTAATAAATAAGCACAACGGTAATTTGATAAGTTTGAAATTTAATTTTAATTAAGTTCTCATTAGCATATCATTGCCATTGGCGGAAACAGAAACAGAAACTTAATTTAAATCTTCAATTACACCAACAAACATGAAGCGCTCACTTGCATTTAATAATAATATCATCGTCATTTATTAATCGCAATGCTATAGAGAAGGGGTTAATAAAACATGTCAAGATGGATATATGTATGTGTTGGCACGTTGAAGTAATGAGACGGTTGCATATATTGAAGTAGACTTCAGGTCATTAATGAACTAGAAAATATATACTTATATGATATGGTGCATTACTGCCTAAAATTTGCCAATGTATTGTTATAAGTGTGTTTGTGGTGGCTTCGACAAACCTTAAAGCATCGATATACAAACAGTGGGCGTGGCAAGTAAATAAGTGATAATCTACGCCAAATTATTCAATTTGTACCCAATGTCTACCTAAGAGCTCAATTTTTATGCCTAATATATAGATTTTCGCCGATTGTGGGCGTGGCTCTTAACCGATTGCTCCCAATCTAAATAGAAATGGGAAATGTATATGTATGTAGAGAATTTCTGGTCAATATTCAGATCGGCCAACATTTTAATGCCGATCACGTAACGATCGTGTCCTTCTGTATGTAGAAAATTGAATATGAAACCACTCAATGAGAGTTGGGAAAACTTCAAACGAAAGTTGAGATTCGTTCAACAGGCGATAGAAGTTCAACCTTGTACTAAACGATATACTTGACTTTACACCACATGCGTAACATATGTATATATATCAGAATATGAAACTCTATCTATTATTGGTGGCTGCGACTAAGTCGGTTTTATTCTCTTACTTTATTTAAAGGAGTGTACACTGGACAAGATGAAATCAATCGATACGTGGCTGTTTGAATTAAATAAATTTAAGTTCTTTGATACGGGAAAAATTCCAATAATGAATTGTCAGAAAGTAATAGCCAAGGATCGTAAGTTCCGTTTATTTCATTGAAAGAGAAAATGGATCATGGGCAATAATTTGATTTCTTTTTAAACAGCCCATACCAATAAGATAGTGACGGCACGTTTTTGTCAATTGAGTACCGGTGCTTCGGATGCATGTGATATTTTGCAGCGTGCATTAAAAAGACAAGAAGAAGAACACCAGCAGCAGCAACAGCAACAACAACAAAGGAATAATAATAATAATAACAACAACAATAACAATGGACGTACTGTTTCAATGCAAGAGCAGCACTCTTCTACGGAAACTGGAGAAGAATTTCACTGTTCCATTTGCACCACAGACAATTGTAATGGAGTGTCCGGCATAAAAATCATCACCAGCTTGTCACATTTACTGTCGCTTATGGTGGAAGTAGTTGGCGTTGCTATTTGTAAACATATACACTGGCACACTTTTAGCGGCAGCTGGTGAAAAATGACCCTCGCCTCGAATATAAAATTACTATAAACTTAACCTAAATAGCATTCGTACTATGCTGCGTAGGTATGCCCTCAACTTTCGAAATATTGCATATAATACACATGGAATGTTGTTTGTGTCGTGTTTGTACATAAGCCCCAAAAGATTATTTGTAAATACTCGTATACGCATCTGCCTTAATCAATAATTTCGCAAGAGAAGAAAGTAAACGAATTTTTCAAATTAAATCAAATTATATTAAGTAAGAAGATTGAATTGCGACAAAATATTCTACTTGTCTCCCTGTGCCATTTTGTATTAAAAAGCAGAGCGCATAAATTAAGCAAAATGAAATTAACATTGCAGTTGCATCGCTACAACGTGTAGAGTCCATATAATTGGGTTTGCCAGAAACTTTAAGAGTTGCTAATTCGTTAGTCATTTAGAGGAATGCAATGCACGGAAACGCCACCAAGGCTCGTGTATAGAGCAGCCTCTTGTTTGTATTCTAACATTAAAAATATTAAAACAATATTTCTATTAATTCAATTATTGTACTATGAGTTATTACTGTAGCTATAGCTGTTTCTTTTGCGAAAAACTTGTTACACCGTGCACCACTTGTGGCAGCGTTTGCGGATGTTTGTAACTCTTAAACGGTAAATGCCACCGATTCAGAAACAAAATCTGAATCGATTTAATCATGTCCGTCTGTCCATCTGTCTGTCTGTCCATGAGAAATTTGGTACAAGAACATGTATTGACCCAAAGAGGAACCGAATCGGACCATTTTTATAGCCCATCCCCACATAAGATTCTATTATATTCCACGAAGTAACTTATATACAGACACAAATAGACTAATTGTAGCATAATTTAAGAAGCTAAGTGGTATGGGATATTAAATGGTCGGGCTCGGCCGACTATAACATTTTTCCTTGTTTTTTAATTTAATATGTAAGAAATTAATTGTAAACTAAACATCTGTTTTTAGCTAATGCTTGCTAGAATAAAATGTTGTGAAAATTGAAGATTGTCAATGAGATGAGATGAGGAAACTGGCTGTACAATCATCGCTCACATATTGATGATAATTGCCACAATTGACCATTACCTAAGCTAAAATCAACACTCCCTTGCTGAGGGTGGAGGGTATAATGAAAAAAAACAAATTTATTTATTGAAAATGAATGTAGAAGGAAAAGTTGATGATTTGTAGAATTTTTTGGTTTTCATTGGAGTTTTTCTCCTTAAAAGGTGAATATGCTGAAGCCTTTTTAAAATTACATGCCGCCCTGTCAGGCTCTCTCCAGCCGCACTTGACTGCCACCGGAACATTCCTTCTAACATATGTACAACCTTCACTTAAGGCTAACCTTTCATTAAAGAATCTTAATGATTTGATGAATCAAGTGTTCCTCGATTCAGCTTTATTTTCATTTACAAGTGTAGAGTGCCTGTTATTGATTTTCGTGAAGTGTGAAATATAATATGCAATACTACACCATTTTAAGGTTAAATTGAGAACTTCCAAATTATAATTGAGAACTTGCAAATTGAAATTGGGAAACTGAAGTTTTAAATTGAGAAAACCAAATTGAAATTGAGAAAACCAAATTGAAATTGAGAAAACCAAATTGAAATTGATAAAACCAAATTGAAATTGAGAAAACCAAATTGAAATTAAGAACTTCCAAATTATAATTGAGAACTTCCAAGTTCAAATTGAGAAAACCAAATTGAAATTGAGAACTTCCAAATTGAAATTGATAAAACCAAATTGAAATTGAGAAAACCAAATTGAAATTAAGAACTTCCAAATTATAATTGAGAACTTCCAAATTATAATTGAGAACTTCCAAGTTCAAATTGAGAAAACCAAATTGAAATTGAGAACTTCCAAATTCAAATTGAGAAAACCAAATTGAAATTGAGAAAACCAAATTGAAATTAAGAACTTCCAAATTATAATTGAGAACTTCCAAATTATAATTGAGAACTTCCAAGTTCAAATTGAGAAAACCAAATTGAAATTGAGAACTTCCAAATTCAAATTGAGAAAACCAAATTGAAATTGAGAAAACCCAATTGAAATTAAGAACTTCCAAATTATAATTGAGAACTTCCAAATTGAAATTGAGAAAACCAAGTTGAAATTGGGAACTTCCAAGTTCAAATTGAGAAAACCAAATTGAAATTGAGAAATTTAGGTTTTATCCAAATTGAAATTGAGAAAGTGAAGTTTGAAATTGAGAAAACCAAATTGAAATTGAGAAAATCAAAATTGAAATTGAGAAAACGAAACCAAATTGTAATTGAAAAAAATAAAATTGAAATTGGGAATTAAAAAATTAAAATTTTAAAATTTATCTCAATTGAAATTGAGAAAATAAAAATTGAAATTGGTAATTTTACATTTGAAATTAGGAACTTCCAAATTGAAATTGGGAAAATAAAAATTGATATTGAGAAAATCAAAATTGAAATTGGGAACTTCCAAATTGTAATTGAGAAAATAAAAATTGAAATTGGTAATTTAACATTTGAAATTGGGAAAATGCAAATTGAAATTGAGAGAATGAATTTTAAAATTGGAAAATTTTAAAATTTAAATTACAAGTTAGGAAAATTAAAATTAATATTGAAAATTGGGTTTTTAGTAAATAAGATAAACCAATTTTTATGCTTCAAACTTAAATATTTTATTCCATATATTTTATTCGTATGTAGTACAAAATTAATATAAAAGTAAAAATTCTCCAACTTAAAATTCATATATTCATACATAAATAAAAACTTTATAAATGATTCTCTTACGTTATATTAAAAACACTTAATTTAAGTAAAAAATTAGAAAATTGGATCTTTACATTCCAACTGGCATATCCTCTAAATTAATTGCTCTTTCATAAAACGTTGTAGTATGTTGAACGTATCTTGCACAATCCCCACTTGTCAACGTTAGTTTAGCTTCGTCAATAATACTTTCCAAATACGCTAAACGTTGTTCGCCTACTCTAGGTGGAGTTGGATTTGGAAGTCCCATATATTTCTTCACGTGGGACTTTATTTTTGACCATGCACCTTCAATAGGATTCAACATTGGTGAGTATGGACTGAGCCTTAAAAGAGTTGCCTCGGAATTTTCAAAAACTTCTTCCAATGAAGAATGACAGGGAGCATTATCACAAACTACCAATAATTCACTTAATGAATAACCCATTTATGCAATGTTAATGTACAGGTAATATTTATATACAGTTCAAATATTACTTGAAGAAAATACCTAAACCCATAAAATCATTATGTGGTAATTTGTGATAATGGGATTCTTCATTGGAAGAAGTTTTTGAAAATTCCGAGGCAACTCTTTTAAGGCTCAGTCCATACTCACCAATGTTGAATCCTATTGAAGGTGCATGGTCA